>CM075983.1:23354123-23416879 GCA_038087875.1 Malacoraja senta
TGACCTATGATACAGTTTTCCCTCTCCTTATTTTTCTTTTACCTTGCAACTTGCTCTCTCTCATATGCCCATTGACTCCCGTTTGGGTACATTTTGCTGCTATCCTACACGAAGAAGCAAGCTACAGCAGCCAGTTAACCTGTCGCATGTCTTTAGGAGGTGTGAGGAGTACCCAGCCATGGAGAGAATGTGCAAACTCCATACAGACAGAACCCAAGGTCAGGATCAAGCCCGGGAATCTGAAGCTGGTAACAACATAAATTGCTGTGCCATCATACTGCATAGGTCTCAGCAAAAGCTGCATGAAAATTAATGAAGCAACATTTAATGCGTTTCATTCAAGGCTAATGAATACACAGATAACTTCTGCTTTGATCACAAACTGAATTATTTCCCCACATCTCATCACTCGTGACAGGTTATAATATGCACTCTTTGGCCTTAGATCATTAAATTTGGTCCAACAAGCCTACCTCTTCTGATAGATCTTGCAAAATGCATGTGCTGTTTAAGTATCAAAGAAGGTAAACAATCACATAAGCACCCAAAAAAATTCTGACAATATGACATTCGTGTCCGAATGTAATATGGTTAAAGGTTGAAAATAATAATGGTCTATTTTTGTGATTAGAAATTTTAATGAAGCTATCAGTGGTTTCACTGATTAAAGTATAAATCGGACAACTTCTGTTGCAAAAAGCTGGAGTAACTCAGCGAGCAAGGCAGCATCTCTGGAGAACAGGAATAGGTGATGTTTTGGGTTAACATAGAAACATAGAAAATAGGTGCTGGGGTAGGCCATTCGGCCCTTTGAGCCTGAACCGCCATTCAATATGATCATGACTGATCATCCAAAATCAGTACCCCGTTCCTGCTTTCTCCCCATATCCCTTGATTCCGTGAGCCCGAAGAGCTAAACCTCTCTTGAATACATCCAGTGAATTGGCCTCCACTGCCTTCTGTGGCAGAGAATTCCACAGATTCTTAACTCTCTGGGTGAAAAAGTTTTTCCTCATCTCAGTCCTAAATAGCCTACCCCTTATTCTTAAACTGTGACCCCTGGTTCTGGACTCCCCCAACATCGGGAACTTTTTTCCTGCATCTAGCCTGTCAAATCCCTTAAGGATTTTATATGTTTCTATAAGATCCCCTATCATCCTTCTAAATTCCAGTGAATGTAAGCCCAATCGATTCATTCTTTCATCATGCGTCAATCCCACATTCCGGGAATTAACCGTGTGGACCTACGCTGCACTCCCTCAATAGCAATAATGTCCTTCCTCATATTAGGAGACCAAAATACCACACAATAATCCAGGAGTGGTCTTAACAGGGCCCTGTACAACTGCAGTAGGACTTCTTTCCTCCTTTACTCAAATCCTCTTGCTATGAATGCCAACATGCCATTTGTTTTCTTCACTCTGCTGTACCTGCATGCTTACTTTCAGTGACTGATGTACAAGGACCCCCAGGTCTCGTTACATCTCCCCTTTTCCTAATCTGACACTATTCAGATAATAATCTGCCTTCTTGTTCTTGCCACCAAAGTGGATAACCTCACATTTATTCACATTATACTGCATCTGCCATGTATCTGCCCACTCACCCAACCTATCCAAGTCACCCTGCAGCCTCATAGCATCCTCCTCACAGCTCACACTGCCACCCAGCTTTGTGTCATCCGCAAACATGGAGATTTTACATTTAATTCCTTTGTCTAAATCGTTAATATATATTGCGAATAACTGGAATCCCAGCACTGAACCTTGTGGCACCCCACAGGTTACTGCCTGCCATTCTGTAAAGGGCCAGTTAATTCCTACTCTTTGCTTCCTGTCTGCCAAGCAGTGCTCTATCCATGTCAATACCCTACCCCCAATAACATGTGCTCTAATTTTGCACACTAAATTCTTGTGTGGGACCTTGTCAAAGGCTTTTTGTAAGTTCAGATACACCACATCCACTGGCTCTCCCTCATCCATTCTACTTGTTATATCCTCAAAAAATTCCAGAAGATTAGTCGAGCATGATATCTCCTTCATAAATCCATGCTGACTTTTACTGATCCTGTCACTGCTTTCCAAATGCACGGATATTACATCTTTAATAATTGAATTAAGCATCTTCCCCACCACCAATGTCAGGCTAACGTCTATAATTCGCTGTTTTCTCTCTCTCTCCTTTCTTAAAAAGTGGGGTTACATTGAGACCCTTCTTCAGACAGAGAGTAGGGGAGGGGGAAACGGGAGATATGAAAAGGTACAAAGAAATAAATGATTGAAAGGTATGCAAAAGGACAGCCAGCAACGATGATCAAGGAAAGATGGAGCCCACAATAGTCCATTGTTGGCTGTGGATAATGAGAGATACAAACAGTGATATTAAGCAGGACAACAGTGAAATTGGTTAGTAGGTTAGTTGGCATGGTATAATTGTAAATTGTCCTTTGTGTGTGTATTTGTGTCATTGTATTTGTTTTGAAAGTCAGGCAAATCTGTCTACCCTGCCTGCCCATTTAGTGAAAGAAATAGCAAGCGAATTTTTCGAGGGACTACCATTTTCTCATGTGGCAGAAAATGTTCCAAATAATGTATGTCCATCAGCTGCAAGAGAGATTAACACTGCTCCATGAATTTACAATATTGTTGTTGGATGTTGGCCCTAAAACAGATGTTACATTAAATAGACTAACTGCAGAATGTCTGGGATTCATTAAAAAAAACATAACTGATTGGTGTATTCAATTTGGAAAAATGAAGGCCCTTCTAAAGGCACAGCATTAGTACAAGGTATTAAAGAAGGAACTGCAGATGCTGGAAAATCGAAGGTACACAAAAATGCTGGAGAAACTCAGCGGGTGCAGCAGCATCTATGGAGCGAAGGAAATAGGTAACGTTTCGGGCCGAAACCCTTCTTCAGACTGATAGGGGGTGGGGAGAAGAAAGGAAAAAAGGAAAAAGGCGGAGGAGGAGCCTGAGGGCTGGGGGAGGGGAGGAGACAACCAGATGGCTGATGAAGGGGAGGGGACAGCAAGGGCTAGCAGAATTGGGAGAATTCAATGTTCAAGCCCCCAGGATGTAGACTGCCCAGGCGGAATATGAGGTGCATTTCCTCCAATTTATGGTGTTGCTCGCTGTGGCCATGGAGGAGACCCAGGACACAGAGGTCAGATATGGAATGGGAGGGGGAGTTGAAGTGCTGAGCCACCGGGAGTTCAGGTTGGTTATTGCGGACCGACCGGAAGTGTTCGGCGAAACGATCGCCAAGCCTCCGCTTGGTCTCACCGATGTAGATCAGCTGGCATCTAGAGCAGCGAATGCAATAGATGAGGTTGGAGGAGATGCAGGTGAACCTCTGTCGCACCTGGAACGACTGCTTGGGTCCTTGAATGGAGTAGAGGGGGGAGGTGAAGGGACAAGTGTTGCATCTCTTGCGGTTGCAAGGGAAAGTACCAGGGGAGGGGGTGGTATGCGAGGGAAGGGAAGAATTGACAAGGGAGTTACGGAGGGAGCGGTCTTTGCGGAAGGCAGACATGGGGGGAGATGGGAAGATGTGGCGAGTGGTGGGGTCACGTTGGAGGTGGCGAAACTGACGGAGGATCACTTGTTGTATGTGACGGCTGGTGGGGTGAAAGGTGAGGACTAGGGGGACTCTGCCCTTGTTGTGAATGGGGGGATGGGGAGAGAGAGCAGTGTTGCGGGGTATGGCAGAGACCCTGGTGCGAGCCTCATCTATGGTGGAGGAGGGGAACCCCCGTTCCCTGAAGAATGAGGACATTTCAGATGCCCTGGTGTGGAACGCCTCATCCTGGGAGCAGATGCGGCGTAGACGGAGGAATTGGGAGTGGGGGATGGAGTCCTTACAGGAAGCAGGGTGGGAAGAAGTGTAGTCCAGATAGCCATGGGAGTCGGTAGGTTTGTAGTGGATGTCGGTAAGGAGTCTATCACCTGCGATGGAGATAGTGAGGTCAAGGAATGGTAGGGAAGTGTCGGAAATGGTCCAGGTGTATTTGAGTGCCGGATGGAAGTTGGTGGTGAAGCGGATGAAGTCAGTCAGTTGTGTGTGGCTGCAGGATGTGCCACCAAAACAATCATCGATGTAGCGGAGGTAGAGGTCGGGGATGGGGCCCTGGTACGCATTGAACAAGGATTGTTCTACGTACCCGACAAAGAGGCAGGCGTAGCTGGGGCCCATGCGTGTGCCCATAGCTACGTCTTGTATTTGGAGGAAATGGGAAGAGTCAAATGAAAAGTTATTAAGTGTAAGGACCAGCTCCGCTAGGCGGAGGAGGGTGTCAGTGGCCGGGTATAGATTGCTTCTACGGTCGAGGAAAAAACGGAGGGCTTCGAGACCATCCTGGTGGGGGATGAAGGTGTACAATGACTGGACGTCCATGGTGAAGATGAGGGGGTGAGGGCCTAGAGAGTGGAATGCGCGGAGATGACGGAGAGTGTCTGAGGTGTCTTGAACATAGGTAGGGAGGGATTTAACCAAGGGGGATAGGATGGAGTCGAGGTAGGTGGAGATGAGTTTGGTGGGGCACGAACAGGCAGAGGCAATGGGTCTACCGGGACAGTCAGGTTTGTGGATTTTGGGGAGAAGGTAAAAGCGGGCTGTGCGGGGCTGGGGAACGATGAGGTTGGAGGCTCGGTCGGGCAGGGCGTGGGAGTGGATGAAGTCGGTGATGGTGCTGGAGATGGTAGCCTGGTGCTCGTCAGTGGGGTCATGGTCCAGGGGTAAGTAGGAGGAGGTGTCCGAGAGTTGGCGCGTGGCCTCAGCTTTGTAGAGATCGACGCGCCAGACTTCCACGGCACCTCCCTTGTCGGCGGGTTTGATAACCCAATCTAGATTGTTGCGGAGTGAGTCGATGGCAGTGCGTTCAGGGGGGGAGAGATTGGAGTGAGACAGGGGAGTGGAGAAGTTGAGGCGGTTGATGTCACGGCGGCAGTTTTGAATAAAGAGTTCTAAAGCCGGAAGGCTACGAGGGGGGTTCCATGAGGATGGGGTGCGTTGGAGACGGGAAAAGGGGTCATCAGTGGGGAGCGAGGACTCCTTCCCATGGAAGTGAGCTGTGAGGCGGAGGCGACGGTAGAAGCGTTCCAAGTCATGGAGGGCACGGAACTCATTGAGATGGGGACGGAGGGGGACAAAGGTAAGGCCTCTGCTGAGGACAGACCGTTCGATGTCGGAGAGGGGGAGGTCGAGGGGGGATGGTGAACACCCGGCAGGGATGGGGGTTGGGGCTGGAGGAAGGCAGGTGGGTGGACTGGGGACGAGGCGATATGTGGTGGGGGGGTGGTGGGTGGTCAGGGGGTGCGGGGGTGAGAGGGCTGTGGTGTGGGTGTGGAAGAGAAGTGGTCCCATAGTTGGAGAGGGATGGGGAAGAATCAGTGGAACTAACACTGAGATAATCAGGGCTAGGCAGACTAGCGCTAGGACCCAGTGGAGTCAAACCCAGGAGAGTGGGAGTGAGCAGCGTGGAGGCTTCAGGCCCAGTACAGAGTCCAGTTTGCAGGTGAGGCGACGGCTGCGGGCTGCTGGAGGGAGGTGCAGTGGCGAGGGTCGACGGACCCGATGGTCGGGGTCCTCGGGCAGTGGAGTCAGGGTCGGGGGGGCTGGGGGGCGTTGCAGTGGCGAGGGTCGGCGGACCCGATGGTCGGGGTCCTCGGGCAGTGGAGTCGGTGGGGCTGGAAGGCGTTGCAGTGGCGAGGGTCGGCGGACCCGATGGTCGGGGTCCGTGGGCAGCAGAGTCAGGGTCCACGGGCGATGCATGGGAGGTCCCGGTGGGCAGATGGTCGGTGGGGCGGCGCGGTTCGACCAGCCCGGTGAGGCGACGGGGTGAGTAGGGTGCGGTGCGGCGGCCATGTTCGGGGAGCCCCGGTCCGGCGGCCGTGTAGAGTAGGCCCAGTCCGGCGGCGATGCTGGATGGGCCCGGTGCGGCGATGAGGTTCGGAGGAATCGGCGAGGGGAAGGAAGTCCGAGTTACCGTAGAAGCGGCGAGGCTGGGCGTCATCGGTAGGCAGGTGAAGGTCGGCGGCAGCATCGACGTGGAGGTCGGTGAAGGCGGCGTCCTGGTGAGTACTGGAGGCGCTCCCCGTGGACAAGATGGCGTCCTGGTGAGTACTGGAGGCGCTTCCCGTGGACAAGATGGCATCCTGGTGAGTACTGGAGGCGCTCCCCGTGGACAAGATGGCGTCGCGGGACTGGGGCAGGCGATGCGGGCCGGAGTTGGGGCCCGGAGCCTGCGGGTGGTCGAGTCGCGGAGAGTCGGGAGCGGCCTGGAGGCGGGCTAATTTAAGGTCCTTGGTGGAGTTGAGGTGGGCCAGGAATCTTTTATTGAAGAGGTGGATCTTCCGGCGGATAAAGTACAGTTGAGGTCCGTTGCAGGTCTGGGTGAGTGAGGCCCGAAGTTCCGGGAGGGTCAATGCGAGGTCCTGCTGGTGTCGGCGCATCGCAGTCAGTGTGGATCTCAGTGCCCGGGTGGAGAATTGTTGGGTATGCCGGTAGATAGCCAGTCGGTACCGATAGTCCGGCTGAGGTCCGAACTGGGAAGTAGGGAACTGGAGCTGGAAGCCATGAGGTATGAGATGGAGGCGCAGGCATGCCCCGAGGAAGCAGATGTGGCTGTGGTATCGAGTTTGGGTAAGGATGTGGTAATCATATACCATTAGTACAAGGTATATGATTAACAAGCTTTTCCCACTTATTTTCAACTGACACCATTAACATTTGTGCCATTCAGTCTCTTTTAGTCACAGACATTCCCTTCATTTTCTCTAGCTCTCCTTCTCTGCAATTTATAACATATTTGATTTCTATCTTAGTTCTGATGAACGGGCTTTGACATGAATGTCTGTTTCTCCCTCCACAGACTAGCCTGAAGAGTATTAGCAACGTTTTTCTGTTTTTATTTCAGCGTTATTACATTTACTCAATTTACTCATCTTGAAGATTATGTTGTGCAGTTGTTTCTCTTTTTCAGCAGATACTTCAAATATAAAATCTTTGTTGGAAATTCCTTCTTTAGGGTTAAGGTTTAGGTTTATTATTGTCACGTGTATCAAGGCACAATGAAAAACTTTGTTTTGCATGCTATTCAAACATATCAGATATACAATGCATAAATACAATTAAATCAACAGATAGAGCAAAGGGAACGATACAGTGCAGAATATGGTTCTCAGCATTGTAGCGCATTATGGACAAAGTCTAAAGTCCATAATGGGATAGAGGTGAATTGGACAGTACCTCAGCTTATGGAAGGACCATTTAGAAGCCTGAGGGGATGAAGCTGTTCCTGAGTCTGGTGGTGCGTTTTCAAGCATTTGGACCTTCTGCCAGATGGGACCAGGGAGAAGAAGAAATGACCAGGGTGGGACAAGTCTTTGATTATGTTGGATACTTTTCCATGGTAGCGTGAACTGTAGATGGCGTCAATGGTGGGGAGTCTAGTCTGTGTGATGGTCTGGGTTACATCTATAACTCTCCGCAATTTATTGTGGTCTTAGGTTCTCAAGCCAAGCTGCGATGCAACCTCAACAGTGGTACATCTGTGGAATTTTGTAAGAGTTATTGGAGACATGCCAAATTTCCTCAGTCTCCTCAGGAAGTAGAGGCATTGCACAAAGATACTGAAAAAAGGGCAGAATAGATTGAGAATGGGTTTAGCTAGTGTAGGGCCTATTCATACCCATTTCCAGATCTTGGTGCTCGGTCAATCAACTTTCTCACAGGATTTCCACAAACACATGGAACATGAATCTAGATGTTAGATTGCACAATTCTGGTTTATAACAATACCTGTTTAATTTCACCTGAAGATGTTCTTTTTAGTAATGAAATTGTGCCTTGCAAAATTGGATTGTGCAGTTGTCAACTTCATTTGCTTATTTTCATGGCAACAAACACACAACACCCAACCAATTATGATGCTAATCACGAAACTTCCGTACACATGGGACTGGAGTTCAAATTTCCTTTCGATAAACATTATTGGATTGTTTCAGCCAAACCAGGAGTACTTTGTAGTAATCTGCTACTTTTCACATAATAGTAAAGGACACTCTTCCTTATTATGGAAAACCTTACTGGGAAGCTTTGGAAATGATTCAAAGGTGCTCAAATATCTTCCAAAGTCCACTGTGCTCATAAACTAACTGGAAGTGTTTTTTCTTTCACATTTTGCTTGTCGTGATATGCATCACATGGAAATCTTCGTAGTGAAGCCATTGTTGTAGCCAAGGCTGGTTTTACAGGTGCCACCCTCTGACAGTGACAAAACATGTCACTTCATCCAAACCTAACAACACTGTCTCAGAATTTTCGATTGTGATACTAAAGGGTCTTCTTGAAGAATACAGAAAGGAATTGTTGTATGTGTGCTTTTATAGAGATATATTTAGAAATAAATCAAAAGAACAAAGAAACAATAATCTAATAATTTTGTAATTATGGGTATTTCATTTCGGGTGGAGTGAATGCTTTTAGGGTATGTTTTAACTAATAACACACTTTGGTTATATATTCAATTCAATTCAATTCAATTATTTTTATTTGTCATTTGGACAAATTTGTCATTTGGACCCCTTGAGGTCCAAACGAAATATCGTTTCTGCGGCCATACATTACAAAACGAAGAAGACCCGAGACACAACACAATTTACACATACATCCATCACAGCGCTGTGATGGAAGGCAAAAATACGTATCTCTCCACTGCACTCCCCCCCCCCCGATGTCAGAGTCAAAGTCAAAGCCCCCGGCGGGCGATGGTGATTGTCCCGCGGCCATTAAAGCCACGCCGGGCGATGCAAGGTCGCGCACCGGGTCTTGGTGTTAGAGCCCTGGCGTGCACTCGCAAAGTCCCGCGGCCATTCCAAGCCGCACGGGGCGGTGATGCAAAGCCCCGCTCCAGGTGCTCTTCAACCCCGCAACTAGGGCGGGAGAAGTCGCTGCTGCGGAAGCCCCGAAAAGCGGTCTCCCACCAGGGGACCCGCGGGCTTCCGGTGTTGCCGTCCGCCAGACCCGCGGTTGTAGCCTCCGAATTTCCGGGGGTCGGGTCGCAGCAGTGCTCCACCACAGCTCCACCCGCACCGGACTCGGCCAGCCCCGCGACAGTGAGTAGTCCGCAGCTCCGCAACTGGAGCCCCAGGTCGTTGCTGCTGGAGGCCGCTCCACGTTGCCCAGCCCCAACGACAACGGAGACCCGACAAAGAAAAGGTCGGGTCTCCCGTGCAGGGGAAAGATTTTAAAGTTCCCCCCCCACCCCCACCCCCACCCCCCCACACACATACCCCGACAAAAAAATAAATAAAAACTACATAAAAACGAGACAAAAATAATAAAAAGACAGACGGACTGCAGAGGCCGCTGCTGACGAGAGTCGCGCCGCCCACCGATGTGTCGCGCCGCCCACCGAATAAATATACATCTATTTTAGCAGCTCTCTGCAATTAAAAATAGTTTATTTTCTCTGCGAATGAATCATGATAATGCATATTGCTGAATCATTTTCCATTACAGGAACATTTGACAGGATGGTATCAGTTAGTCTGTTATCCAGGGCTGGCCTTAAGCCGATTGGACCGATTGCTCCCAATTGGGCCCCGCGCCCAAGGGGGCCCCACGCCAGAGTAATCTACTCTCGGCTCGGGTAGATCTACTCTCGGCTCGGGTGGAGGGGGGAGAGAGGGGTGGAGAGAGAGGGTGGAGGGGGAACAAAGGGGTAGACGGGGAGGGAGGTGTGAGGGGGAATGGAGAAGGGGAGAGGGGAAGGTGGGTCGTTCGCTCACGGTCCTGGGGCAGCGCTCCCACCCCTCCAGTCGTTGTGCTTCATGCACACAGCCCTGGCTCCACCCCTCTCTCTCCCCCCGGGGAGATGCGGTGAACGCTACAGGGAGGGCCGGGCTGGGAGTTGGAGTAACGTTTACAAACATCGGCCGCAGCTCACACCTGTCCGCCATCCGCGCCGCCGCCATCCCTCTCTCTCCCTTCTCTCCTTCCCTCACTCCCTTCCCTTCTTCCCTCCCTCCCTTCTCTCCTTCCCTTCTTCCCTCCCTCCCTTCCCTCCTTCACTTCCCTCCCTCCCTTCCCTCCCTCCTTCCTTTCTCTCTTTTCCCTTCTCTCCTTCGCTCCATCCCTTCTTTCTCTCCTTCCCTCACTCCCTTCTGTCCGTCCTCCCTTCTCTCCCTCCCTCCCTTCTCTCCTTCCATCCCTTCTCTCCTTCCCTCCCACACACACACATCACGCACAGACAACTAACACACACACATCATGCACAGACAACTAACACACACACACACAACTAAGTTAGGATGGGGAAGAAGCCCAAAGGGTAGGATGGGGCTGAAGCCCAAAATTTAATGCCTGGACTGGTTTCTCGCCAATGGTTATTGGTTTTCCAGGGTCTATTTAATTAAAATACTTTTTTTTTTCATTTCACAGTCACTAAAACAAGTGATATTGTAACTATGTACTTTTCAGAGGTGATCTACACATTTTGTTTGTTACATGTATGCAATTTTATATTAAAATGTAGCTTAGATCTGTTTGGTCCATTAAGTCGCAGGCACTTTTTAACCGCACATTTTGATTACTTTCCATTCTACCATAGAGATATAAAGTCTATAATAGACTTTATTTCTATTTCTATGATTCTGCAGACCTTGGCTGGGAACCTGGGGCTCACCAAAATTGTTCCCAAATGGGCACCGCACCTCCTAAGGCCGGCCCTGCTGTTATCTGTAGAACTCAAATCCAGTTTCTGCAAAGGAACCATGATGTCAATCTTTATGTGATTCTTCTTTCAGAACTGTATAGATTATGCAAGAATTGCAAGCAATTGGAAGAAAGAAATTTGCCACAAATTACCTTGTAAGGAATTTTTCTGCCTTCATTTAACCAACCTCTTGAATGCAGAAGTTCTCGGTCAACCATCAGGTGTTTTGAAATATTCTTAGTCTGGACTGCACACAAAAGTGGACACCATGGTGAGCACTAGACCAGAACTAAGGGGGACCTTGAATAATGCATTGTACTGAGCAGTGAATCACACACATTCTTCAGTTGAGGGCACCTACTGGTAGCAAATGAAAGTGACATTTAAAACCTTTCTAGTTCTGTAACTGCCAGTATAAAAACTAGGTCAATATAATTTCCAATTATTGTAAAATGAAAAGTTGCGATTTAAAAATCTTTCAGTTCTAAAAGAAATAAGGTCAATTAATCAATGATATTATTTAAGAAAACGGCAAATTTATCATTTTTATCTAGCAATTATTTGGCAAACAGAAAGTGGATTGTTGGCTTTATGATCCACTCTGATATTGGCTAAACTGGAACTTGGGTGAAGTTTATTTCTTGTACCACAATATCACATTCTTATTTTCAAGTCCACATCACAAGATTAGAAATTGTTCAGCCAGAGCTGAACACACTTCTCAGCATATTGCATACAATGGCGTGTTGAGCTTCATGTGCTTCTTGTGCTTCTTGTGCGTAGTGGTGGACCTTGACCCCAATATCACATTACAAATCCATTTCTTTGTAAATCAGACATGCAGATTTATTTTTAAGAAGGAACTGCAGATGCTGAAAAATCGAAGGTAGACAAAAATGCTGGAGAAACTCAGCAGGTGAGGCAGCATCTATGGAGCGAAGGAAATGGCCGACGTTTCGGGTCGAGACCCTTCGTCAGACTGAAGAAGGGTCTCGACCCAAAACATCGCCTATTTCCTTCGCTCCATAGATGCTGCCTCACCTGCTGAGTTTCTCCAGCATTTTTGTGTACCTGCAGATTTATTTTTATAGACAAATGATATGAATTGTGGTATGCGGTTGCAAACCATGAATAACATGTCTTGAAACTATATTACAAAATAAAATTAGATCAGTAAACTTATGGTCAGTAAAACGTCTGACCAAAGAGGTTGCATATTGTTAATTGTGTCAAATCAGATCGTTAAAGACTGCATCTATGTCTTCAAAGAGATTCCCTCTCATTTGCATTTTTTTTTGAGTTGGGAGATTTTAAAATTATTTTGTAGTTTATTTTTTTATTTTTTATAATACATTTTTTATTAGAAGCAAACATATTATAAGGTAGAGTAACATATTATAATAGAAAAAAAACTTTTCATATACATCAATCACTCATACATTATTACATTTGTCAATTGTCAATTAATTCTGCTTCTAGTGTTTTTTTATTATATAGATAGAAAAAGAGAAATAGAGAGAAAGAAGAATTACAAATATCAAAAAAGAAAAAGAGGTGGAATGAATTACTTATAATACGTCATAGGAGATAAGTTCGTAGGTTATGAAATATAATTACATCTAATCCTGAGTTCAAGCTTCAGTTAGGTTTTCGTGCTGGGTCAATCTATCCCTTCAAATAGGTAATGAATGGAGCCCATATTTTAACAAAAAGTTCTTGCTTGTCCATTAAGACAAGTCTAATTCTTTCTAGATGTAGGGTCTCCGACATTTCCACAATCCACATTTTAATTGTGGGGGTTGTAGGGCCTTTCACAAATTTTAATATTAATTTTTTCCCAGTTATGTTACTATAGTCGAGGAAGTTTCTTTGGCTTGTTGTAAGTGTTAAACTTTGTTCTGATATCCCAAGTATTATTAATTTTGAGTCTGGAGCCAATTTAGTATTAACAACTTCAGAAATTATTTTGAAAATATCAGTCCAGAAATTTTTAATTTTTATACAATTTGCAAGAGTATGTGTTAAATTGGCCTCTAGATGCAGGCATCTATCACAGATAGGAGAAATATGTGGGAAGATTCTATTTAGTTTTATTTTGGAGTAATGTAATCTGTGTAAGACTTTAAATTGTATTAAAGCATGTCTGGCATTTAACGAACATTGATGTATATGTTGTAAACTTTCGTCCCAAATATCTTTCATTATAGGATGACCTAACTCATTTTCCCATGTATGTCTATATAGTTCCATCGGTGGTACCTCGTTATTTAAGAGGGTGTTATAAATATAAGCTATTAATTTTTCAGTGTTAGGATGCTTATTCAAACATTCATCAAGAATTTCTGGTTCCCTAGTCCTATAAACTTGTGTATTGGATTTAACATAATCTCTAATTTGTAAATATCTGAAAAAGTTATTTGAGTGTAGTCCATGATTCTGTTGTAACTCTTGAAATGACAGAAAGATGCCTTCCCTATAAAGATGTCCAATCTTTTTAATTCCATAATTTTTCCATTGTATAAAACCTCTATCCAATATGGATGGCTTGAATAAAGGATTATTTACAATGGGAAGACATAGTGGTATATTATTCAGTTTTAAAGCTTTTTTTAATTGTTTCCAAATTTGTATTCCACTATGTATTATAGGGTTTTCCTTATAGGTTTTTTTATGCAGTTTTGTGGGAGCAAATATAATCGAACCTATTTCAAACGGTAAACAGTCTTCCTTTTCCATCCTTAACCATTCTGGTTGTTGATCCATTTCTTCCAGCCAGAAATTCATGTTTTTAATATGGACTGCCCAAAAATAAAATAAGAAATTTGGCAAGGCTCTTTGACTTACATAAATGTTTTTTACTTATTCTATGATTCTTATAATCCCAAATAAAGTTTGTAACAAAGGAATCGACTTTTTTGAAAAAGTTTTTTGGGATATATATCAGAATTAATTGAAATAAGTATAGTAGTTGCTGTAAGAAAATCATTTTTATAGCATTAATTCTACCAAGCATTGAAATGGGAAGTGTTTTCCAGTACTGAATATGCTTGTGTAATTTATTTAGTAAGGATGGAAGATTTAGTTTAAATAAAGAGGTATATGTCTTAGTTACGTAGATTCCTAAATATTTAAGTTTATCTTTAACTATTTTAAAAGGGGATTGTTGTATTGTATTTAAATTGAATTTTGTTATTGGCATGATTTCACTTTTATTCCAGTTAATTCTATATCCTGAGAACTGACCAAATTGTGTTATTAGATTTAATAGATTTGGAATACTAGTTTCTAACTTTGTAATATATATTAGTACATCATCTGCATATAAGGAAGTTTTATTCCTTGTATCTCTAGTATTGTATCCATGTATTCCTGGATGGTTTCTAAAGCTTTCTGCTAATGGTTCAATTGCAAGAGCAAATAATAGTGGTGATAGTGAACATCCTTGTCTACAACCTCTAGAAAGATTAAATTTAGCTGATAACATTTGGTTTGTTAATATTCTAGCTGTTGGATTAGAGTATAACAATTTAACCCATGTACAGTACTTCTCTCCCAATTGAAAAATTTTCATTACCGAAAATAAATATGACCATTCTACATGGTCAAATGCCTTTTCAGCATCTAACGAAATAATTGTTGATCTGCATTAGGAATTCTATTTGTATATATAATATTGAATAGCCTTCTCAAATTATAAAATGAGTAACGTTTTGGAATAAAACCTGTTTGGTCGGGGTGTATTAATTTGTTAATCACTAAGCTCAATCTATGAGATAGGATTTTGGTTAATATTTTCTGATCAGTATTTAAGAGAGCTATTGCTCTATATGAACCTGGGTCTTCAGGGTCCTTATCCGGTTTTGGTATAAGTATGATTGTAGATTCATTTAGAGTTTCTGGGAGTTTCTGTTGAGTGTAAGCTTGTTTGTAAAGTGTCTGTAGGCGTGGAGAAATCAGATCGTAAATTTTTAAATAAAATTCAGAGCTTAGACCATCAGGACCTGCGGCCTTTCCGTTTTTTAAAGATCTGATTGACTCTTCGATGTCTTTTACCGTAATTTCTACATCTAGTGATTCTCTCTCTTTCTGATCTAAACCTGTAAGATTACATTTCTGTAGAAATGTTTCCATTCCTGCTGATTGTTCTGTCGTTTTAGATGAGTACAGTTTTTGATAATATTGTAAAAATCTATCATTAATATCTTTAGGCAGTGTTAATGTTTCTCCCTTATCTGATCTAATTTTGTAAATTGTTATTTCCCCGTCCTGTTTACGAAGTTGACGCACTAATAGTTTTTGTGGTTTATCACCAAATTCAAAGTTTAATTGTTTTGTATGTTGATATAGTTTTATAACTTGGTCTGAGTATATCTTGTTTAACATATTTCAGTACTGCAATTTTATTGTGTTAGATGGTGCTATTGCATTTTCTATGTCTAATTGCCTTATTTCCATTTCCAAAGTCTGTTGTTTGGCCCTATTATCTTTGTTAAGGAATGATTGGGAAGAGATTAATGCTCCTCGCACAAATGCTTTAAATGTTTCCCAAAGAAGGGAGGCAGAGATTCCAGGGCTGTCATTAGCCTCAAAAAACATATTAATCTGTTTTACGAGGTATTCATTACATAACTTTTCTTTTAGGATTTGGGGGTTAAGTCTCCATTGTGTCATTGTCTCGGTCATTCCGTTTAGTTTAATCATAAATGTTAGTGGAGCATGGTCCGATATTATAATATTATGACATTGCGAATTATAGGTAAATGGGATAATTTTAGAGTCTACTAAGAAATAGTCTATCCTTGAGTAAGTTTTATGCACTTGTGAGTAAAATGAGTATTCTCGACCAGATGGGTTTTCAATTCTCCAAACATCCTTAATGTTGGTAGTATTAATATATGAATTTAGAAATTCACTTGACTGCGATTTTAATTTTCTTAGAGTTGATGATCTATCCAAGTAAGCATCCAGTGTACAATTTAAGTCTCCACCGATAATTAAGTTATGTTGTGTACATTCCGGGATAATGTTAAGTATTCTCTTAAAAAACAGGGGGCTATCAAAATTTGGTCCATACACAATAAGGAGAGTCACTTTTTTTTAGTATAACTCCCCTACTAATACAATATATCTGCCTTCAATATCTTCTGTCGTTGATATATGTTTAAAGGGTATACCTTTACGAATTAATATTGCAACCCCTCTAGATTTATGTGAGAATGAAGAGTGATACGTTTTAGCAATCCATTTGGCTTTCAATCTATGTTGTGCTTCCTTTTTAAGATGTGTTTCCTGGAGAAATATTACATCTGCTTTAAGTGATTTTAAGTGAGCTAATACTTTACCTCTCTTGATTGGTTCATTAATTCCCTTAACATTCCAGCTACAGAATTTAATTCCTTCACCCCCAATTTTCCTATTAACGTCTTGCATCTTGTGATTAAAGTGGTCTATGTTGGAGCAGATGGCTCAGCACATTAAACCCTACCTTATACCCGAACCTCAGGTAGATGAATTTTAGGTCTCGTCGGTTTTCCATCTCCCTAAATAAAATATATAATTCCATTCCAAATAGAAAATATAATATAACATAAGATAGAAAAGGTAAACAAATTTTGCATTAGTAACGTGTAAAGAGTAGAAAAAGAAGAAAACTACAACTATGATTAGTGCAGTTAGTGATAGCCACCCTAGTGTGGCTAAACATCTAAAGACTTCCGTAGCTTTTGTTAAAAAAAAAAATATTACTAGCTCCGTACTTTCCTTAAAATAAAAGTTTCAATTACAATGAAAACAATTTATGGGGGGGAGGGAAACAATAGTTTTATTCCATAATTGAAATAATTGTTAGTCTCCAATTGAAATGTTAGTATCGTATAGCAAAAAAAAATATTTAAAAAACCCCATTGTTAAAGAGTAATCAAAAAACATTGTTAAAGAGTAATCAAAGTCCAAAATATCAAAATATCCAAAATATCAAGGAGAAAACGTCCTAAATTTTTATTAATTAATTACCTGGATCACACTTTACTTATATTTCATACTTTTAATTAATTCTAAGTTGATCCAGTTAACAATAATTAATATTGATTAGTATTCATGATTAGAATTAATTGTTAGAAATTAGTACTAAAATGTAAATATTATATATCAGTAGCGAGATAATTGCCCAATTCTTCTTGCAGATTTTGGACAGTTCTTAAATATTATAGTTTAAAGTTCCATTTCTTCTCTGCAGGGTAACAATATCCACTATCTTCAGGTGAATGTTGGGTGTAGAATATTATTCAATCTTCGGTCTTATTCACGATGCTCTGGGCAAATTCAAGTGCCTCTGTGTGCTTGATGATGAAATGTTCCTTCCGCTCGTAGGTTACTCTTAATGTTGCGGGATATAACAGTCCATATCTCAAATTGTTTATATTCTTAAGTATTCTTCTTGTTTCTGTAAACAGCGCTCTCTTCTTGGCGACTTCCACAGGATAATCTCTAAATATACTGATCTTGTCTCCTTCAAATACGAGGTTTCTGCTTTGAACAATTATCTTCATCATATCATCCAAAACATGGTCATATTGCACCTTCACTATCAGCTATCTTGGGGGGGCGCCCTCCCTTGGGCGACGTCTCGATACTCTGTGCGCTTGGGCAATTAGTGGTGCTTGATCCAGTTTCAAGACTTTTTTCAGTAGATCTGCAGCAAATTCACGGGGGTCACGATTCCCCTCTCTGCCTTCCTGGACGCCTACGATTCTTAAATTCTGGCGTCTCTCGTCCCTCCAAGTCAGTACATTTTTCGGTTATTTGATGTAATAACTTTGATAGGCGTTTGTTCTCGGCAATAAGTTTATTTGTAGTTTCGGTGCTCGTCTCAGCAATTTCCTCTAATTCCTTTACAACCTCGTGGTGTTGATTTAATGTCTGGAGGATAGACTCCAACTTAGAATCAAATCTGGATTCCATCGAATTCAGTTTATCATTTACTTCTTCAATATTTTGTTTCATATTTTCTTCCATGGTTAACTTCCAATCTTCCAGAACTTCATGTACAGAAGCTATAACCTCATCTTTAATTTGATCTTTAATTTCATCTTTCAAAGATTTCAGCTCCTGTTTAAGATTTTTAAATTCTTTCATTATATTAGAGATTTCCTGTGTAAGGAAGGTTCTTAATTCTTCCACATCTGTCTTTTTCTTCTTTGAGATATCTTCTTGGGATGCTGTTAAAACTGAGACCGAGGCTTCAGCTGGGCCTACCTCTTTACCCTTGCCGTTTTTTCTCATCTTGGGGGGGGTATGTTGAGTCGACATGCTGCCGGTGTTGCGCGCCTGATGACGTCACGAACTTGCTGCAAACAATCGGTGCCGTTTTCTGGAGGTAGGTCCCGTCTTTTCCCCCCGTTTTCAGCGTATTTTTCACGGAGCTAGTCGGCGCGAGTCTCTCCTACTCCATAGCGCCACTGGAAGTTTTTGAGTTGGGAGATTTTAAAATTATTTTGCAGTTTATTATTTGCATTTTTGTTTAACTGCAACATATAGTGTAGCATAAGCTTCTTATTTTTGCATTATATTGTACAGCAACACAGTGAAGGTTATTCATCACTTAAGAAATACAAATTCGTCGCCAAGTCAATACTCTAAATACTTAAAAGAACTTGTTCTGGAAACCAAAGGTTACCAATTCTCCAGTGGCTACTGCAATAAACTAGAGATAATTAATTCTCTGCTGGACTTCTGCTTTTGGGAAATAGTTCTAAGCTGTTGAATTGTTTATATGGCCCGGAGAAATACGATGCAGAGCATATGTAGTGATAATCTTTACTAACATCAGCAATATCAGAAAAAGTTGTCCTGCACCTGCAGCCTCAGGATTTCTATCAGACACAAGGGCTCAGCTTCTGAGTGCTTTAACGGTTCAGTTCTCAGGAGGAGAAAACCAAGTAGAATTTCTCCTCATGTTTTTACCCCACAAAGAAATTGGATTTATTTGTCCTTCAACAATGAAAACACTCAAAATATTATATTTTCTGCAGCGAGGTCTTTGATAAATGTGATCGATATATTGCTTGACATGCAGGTCCATATAGTGAACATTCCATTCTTAATGCACCAGATCCATTTTCTCAGCATATATACATTCAGTCTTAGCCATACAACTTGTCAGCAGCGCCTTTATGGAAGCTTTGTCAATAAGCTTACAGTACTTATCTTGAGCAGGCTTATCTCACTTTTGGCACATTGATTTTATACTGCTTCAGAGATGGTTTCCAGCACTGATCTCATATCTGCTGATGTCCAATGCAGAATTATTTTCCTTATCCATGCACCAATAAAGAATTTTGTATACTGTAGATTGAGCAAGTCCAGGTATACATCGGATTTGGCAAGGTAAACTCTTTCCATGAGTTGTTTAGTACTCCGAACAGCTCGTTCGGCTAGTCCATTGGACTGCGGGAACTCGGGGCTGCTGGAAGTCCCATCGTTCAGCAAAGTTCTTAAATGCTTGGCTGGTGAATTGCCTGCCATTATCAGACTGAATACGCGCAGGGGAGCCATGCACTTGCCAAATCGGATGTATACCTGGACTTGCTCAATCTACGAAACATTGCACGGGATCCCATCCTAGGCTCCCCAGCCCAGCGACTAATGTCTCGCCAAATCCGTGCTCCCCTGCCTGTCTCTCAGCAGCTGCAGCAGCCGCATGTTCGTTCCCCGCCCATGGTGCAGAAGCAACTACAGCTTAAATGGGACACTCAGAAACGATTCTTCGACAAGTCCAGCAAGCCACTTAAACCTCTTGCACGTGGACAAGTGGTTCGCCTACAAACTGACAAGGGTCATTGACGACTGGGACACATTCACGGCCCTTCCAACGAGCCACGTTCATACCTGGCCGAAGTGGACAGAGTCATCTACAGACGCAACCGTCAACACATCCTTCCAGTGAAGGAACCACGTCCTCCGACTCCATGTTCTGACGCCCCGCCTCTCGTGTACGAACCCTCAGTCGGTCCAGCTCCCCCACCTCCAACCGTCGCTTCTGCCGCGAGTTCTCCGCATCGGTTGGCGCCTGGCTCGCCAAGGTTGACTCCCACCAGGCCTGTCGGGTCGCCGGTTGTGTCGTCACTCCCTTCCTCAGTCTGCTTTCATGCAAAAAGAGGTGAGGCGGCCTCTTACCGCACGAGGGCTGGACAGGTTTGTAGGCCACCTGTTAGATATGGCGATTTTGGGTAACTTTGCTAGTATATTGTTAACACTTCTTTTATATTGTTTAAGCCACCGTCGTTTCTTTATTTTTTATAAGAAGAGATGTAGATTGACTATTGCATGCTAGCCAATCATAGTGCTTGTTAGTAGTAGCCCCGCCTAGTATGTGTTTTATAATAGTAAGAACCTGCCTACGTCAGGCAGTAGATGTAGCAGCTCAGAGCTGAAATGTACTGTAGATCCTATACTGTAAGTGCTTTAATAAAAATGTGTTGTATCTTAACGTGTGGTTGAGTCACATAGTTACATATACATTCTCTTATCAAAAATTTCTGAACCTTCAAGTTCAGAGTATATAATCAGTATGTCCGTTTTTTAAATATCTTCAGCATCGTGGATTTTGTTGTCCCATCTTTATTTGATGTCTCAGGCCATGCAGGTGAAAGTGATTCAGTTTCTTAATGTCTTTTTCACAGACATACTGTAAAACAGGGCTGTCAGAACAATAGCCTTGTACGGTTTGGTCTGCAGACTGGTGAACCTCTTATGTCAGATACAATCATAAGAGTCAGCCAGAAGTTAAATTGGCTTTACTAATTCATGAGATACTTCTACATCAGTATGAGATACTTGAGGCAGGGTACCAGCAGGTAGGTAGATATACCCACAGCTGGAAATAGGTGATTACGCATCGTGATGTTATTTTTGCAGAGTGCTGATTTGAGGAATATTGCTGTCTTGAATAAATTGAGCATTAATTTTGCAACATCACTTTAGTACAGGATATATACCAAGTAGAAAATGGATTAAATTGAAAAAAAAGTATTACATATCAATAGAATTAGTGGGTGCCTGGAGATGGCCCCTGCCCATATACTTTACTTCATCAGATGATATGCATCAGATGCATCATTTTCATTAAGAGAAATGAAGGGTAAATATAATATGCCCTAAGATTAAATGCAAAAAGTTGGGATGTTCATGAAAACATTTGGTGATCATCTGGATTGTGGTGCTGCACCTATCCCCTGGCAGCAGGCTTAGCTCACATGCTGTAGAGTAAAAAAACCTGACCTCGAGAGGGAAGCCGTTGAGCCCAGCCCCTACTTGTCCGTGAGGACTGGAGAGGAGGGAAAGAGGATCAAGATGGCAGCAGTGTATGCAAAGAAGAAAGGGCCGCTGAGGAACCAGGGTTTTAAAGGTCGGCTTGAGTTCAAAGTTTGCCTTGCCTAGTTTAGAACTAACCTGCGAGCCAGCCCTGTCCTTATCCATACCTATTTTAAAGCTGATAGAACTAAGATTGCTGATCCCAAAAAGCTCACTTCTTGACACGTTTGCCCTCCCGTATTCTGGAAAAAAACAGGTCAAGCTTTGCCCTCTTGCTTGTAGGGCCCTCTACATATTGCCTGAAGAAACTTTCCTGAACACATTTGACAAATGACATTTGAGGTTATGAGTGGCGGCGTCTTGTGGCAGCAGCTACCTGCAGTCCGTCTGTCTTTTTTCTTTCTTTCTTTGTCTTGTGGGAGTATGTTTTGGGTTTTATTTTAGCTGTGTATATGTGGGGGGTCGGGTGGGGGAAACTTTTTAATCTCTTCCCTGAACGGGGGACGCGACTTTTCCCTTTTCGTGCCTCCGTTGTCGTTGGAGCCTGGCAGCCTACAACCGGGATCGACCTGAGGGCTCCAGCCATAGAGCCTGCGGACTCACCATCTGGCTGACTTTGGAGCTGTGGCGGCGCTCCTGACTTCGGAGTTTAGGAGCTTCGGCCGCGGGCCCTGTGGACGGTGGAGTCGGGAGCTCGGTGGGAGACCGATTTTCGGAGCTCCCGCAACGGCAACTTCTCCCACCCGAATCAAGGGTTTGAATCGGCCCGGAGCAGGGCCTTACATCGCCCGGCGCGGCTTAAACAGTCGCGGGACTTACCATCGCCCGCCGGGGGCTTTAACATCGGGAGCCCTGGTCGCATCGACATTGCAGTTTGGCTGCCTGACGGGAGAAGAACAAAGGACAGGGAAGAGATAAGACTTTTGCCTTCCATCATAGTGAGGAGGTGTTTGGAGATTCACTGTGATGGATGTATATGTGGAATTGTGTTAATTGTGTGTTTTGGTCTTTTTTTTGCTGTTATGACTGCAGGAACGAAATTTCGTTCAAAACTTGCATGTTTGAATGATAATAAAGGGCAATTGAATTGAATTGAATTGAATTGACATTTGACACAGTCCCAGTCTATATAGGAAAGGTTAAAATCCCCATACTATGACAACCCTGTCAGTATTGAAGCTGTTTGCAATCTTCTAGCATATTTGTTCTTCTAATTCCCACTGACCACTGGGGGCCTTTAGTACACTCCAAGAAGGCGATCATCCCCTTTTTACTTCTCAGTTCCACCCATATAGCCTTGTGGAAATGTTATCTCAGATTAGTGCAGTGATCTTCTCCTCAATCAATAAAGCAACTCCCCCACCTCACCTGTAGCATCTGTACCCTGAAACATTAAGTTGTTAGTCCAGTCCCTCCCTTAGCCAGATTTTATCTGTCTGGATATTTTATCCATTTGCAGCTACCTTCTCATGAGAAAATTGCAGATAAAAGTAATTTAGCATGTTTGATTGCTCCAGAAACAATTTCCAGCTCAATTAGCCACCATTGGGAAACTGGTGATGGCATGATACACTTTAATGTACATGACATTTACTCAGCATCAGATGCTCATATAACAATATTATCTGACGTGGAGCCCATTTCTTTCATTATCACCATAAAATAGTGCTAACGTTGTGGCTAATAAGCTCTGCTTATCTTGCACCAAAACACAGGAAGCGAAGCGTACAGCGCATGGTTCGGAGGTCCCTGCTCTTATGTCAATGCATTTCTGTCTGCATCGCCCAGTCGCAGTTATAGATATTCAGCACATTTCTAACCGCATTGCTGGCTGTCTCTTTACCCACTGTAGAATTCATTCTGCAACCTCTTCAGGAGTGAAAAGACAATGCGTCATGGGGGTCTATTTATGAAACTGAGATCATTGTAGATCATTACAGAGGGGGACAAAAGACATGCTGAAGACATCTCCCTTCCCCATGTCCACAGACATCTATGACAAGCCTTGCATTATGGCTACCACAGTGAGCACCCGTGTAAAGCTCAGATCACCTGCCCATGCTTCATATCAGTGATAATATAGCAGCTTCGATGTCTGCCAGTAGCTTCTGTTGGGAGCTGCACTGGTAAAGTTTTCATGCATTGATGAGTGTGAAAAACATTCTAACATTTGTCTTTCACATTTTTCTCCAATTTTCACAATTTGCTTTGGGGTTTACCCATTTGGGTGCCATTGCTAAATGCAGTGGTTATTTAACCCACGAAGAAAGAGTACTCTAGGTTTCTTTAAAACTAATTGATGGAGCAGACTGCAGTTTTCACAGTTCATGTGGAAGTTGACCCCTCCAACATAACTCACTTTGTTTTGCTGGGGTGTGTTAACCTGGGCGTCTGTGCCAATGACAGTGCTGAATGTTCAGATAATTGAATCAATTACCACTTACCACTGTCTGCGCCCTGTTGCTTGAGTCTGGATGCTTTGGATGAATATGATAGGACCCTGCATCCTAATCAGTTTGATTGCATGGGCTGACAATTGCAGGGCGGTGGCATACGACAGCAAAATCTCACCCATTACTGCACATTATTACAACTTGAAAGCAATTAGGTGTATAAACTTATGGACAGTGTTTATTACCACATCAAGTTTCAGAAAATGATTTATTTATCTTGTAAATGAACACTGCATTAAATTACTAGCCACATTTACTCTTTCGGAAGAAAATTTAGGGCAGAGTATTTGAATCATAAAATATTTGTTGAACATAATAATTTTGTTCAACACCACACTCATTGTAAGTTCAAACATCAAATTATTTGTATCACTATAACAGTTTAAAAATCTAGAATATTGGTACATTCCCATCTAAGGAGTTAACAGGATCTCTACAGGTTGCATGAAACAGATTAGTTTTGCATTATTCTTCCTAAATTATATTCCTTTGTATCATCATTATCGGAATCTAGACAACATGTTTCCACAAACAAGCATATTAGTGTTCCCTTCTGTTCACACAAGGGTGCTAAACCACTTATTGTGAAATTTAATAATTTATGCTTTTTAAGTAATATGCCTTGCACAAAAGATCTTATTTAAGAAGTCATGTTTTGTTAATCACCAAAATTATTGTCTGATACGCTTGCGTAAACACAGTTATCATACTTGTTCAAAGTAGAATTGTCAAAATTTAAACCTCTCCTAAAATAATATACTGGGGGATGTGATTTCTCATCTTTACTTTTAACTTTTGCATTTCTGCAGAGACATGTTTTTAATTCTCACAGTCCCTCTTGGCAACTGCACATCAACAGATCTTTAGGTTGTGAAGTGCTTTGGGATGATCTGAGGACAAGGACACTGCTTTATATGGGCACACAAGGGGAGGTGGGGTGGAATAATTTTCATCAACAGACATGTAACCTCTCCTGGGCATGCTTTTTCTGCTATTGAATGATTGGACAGTTGTTCAGACCCTGAATCTTTAGTATTGGTGTGTGGGATTTTCCCTGCTCTAAGAGAGAAAATAAAATCACCAAGTCTAGAGGTTGTTGATTTAGACTGTAGCGATACAGCCTAGAAACAGGCCCTTCGGCCCACCGAGTCCGTGCTGACTAGCAATCACACTAGCTAGCACTATCTTGCATTTTGATGTGCGGGACTGAGGAGGTAACTTATTATGATTGAAGTCAGTACATTACTAAATGTGTAATAATTATTTTTAATGTTTACTTTTTGGGTGTCAACATTAAGATCACAGCTTAGAAATCTATTTTTGGTGTGCAATAAATCATAGAATTCTGTGAAAATAGTGAGATTTATTGGAGAATATGAATGTGAGATCATTAAAATGGGAAATAATTAAATGGAAATGCAGATGAAACAAAATGATGTTCAGAAGTTCTGGGTTTTGTATATATGGAATAGACTGGATAAGATAAACCTATTCAGCCTGATTTGGCTTGTATGAAGGAAGGCTATAAGGAGGAAGGCTATTTTAATGTGCTGATTTTAACATGCCTTGTGAAACCATTTTGCAATCCATCAGTTAAATGCTTAAGGGATTATTGTCCAGAAAATTCCACAATTTATTTTGATCCTGCTTCAGGGAGAAAGTGCAATGAAAATAAAATGCCATATCACATCCCTTTGAACGTGAAGATATGAATTATTCAGCTAGGTCTTAATAAAACTGACTGGAAGAAGAATTTTGCAGGGTTCCCTTAATTGCCCAGTAGAAATGTCTGCCATTCCTTGGTATTTAGTACCTCTGTGTTTTTATCTTCAAAGGTTTCAAAGGTTTCAAAGGTCTTTTATTGTCAAGTGTACCAATTATGGTACAGTGATATGTGAATTACATACAGCCATACTAAAAAAGCAAGAAGACACCCAACTACATAAAAGTCAACACAAACATTCACCACAGCGGATTCCCCACATTCCTCACTGTGATGGAAGGCAATAAAGTCTAATCTTCTTCCCTCATTTTTTTCCCGTGGTCGGGGCAGTCAAACCATCCATCGGTTCGACAGAAGCTCCTGCAGCCGGCGGTCAAAGCCCCCGTGTCGGGGCGATCGAAGCTCCCGCGTTGGGGCGAACAAAGCTTCTGCATCGGTGCGATCGAAGCTCCCGTGTCGGGACGGTCGAAGCTCCTGCAGCTTAGAGTTCCCGAAGTCGGTCTCTGACCAGAGACCACAAGCTCCACGATGTTAAAATCCGCAGGCCCCCGCTTTAGAACTCCAAGGTCGATCCCTGGCACGGGATCGCGCGCCCCGTGATGTTAAGCTTGTAGGCACCCGCGGTGGAGCTCTCAAAGTTCGTCTCCAGCGAAGGCCGCCAACTCCTTGATGTTAGGCCGCAGAGCGGATGGAGATACGATACAGAAAGAAATTGCATCTCCGTCGAGGTAAGAGATTAGAAAAGGTTTCCCCAACCCCCTCCCTCTCCCCCACCCCCCACATAAAACAAGCTAAAGAACATGAAAAACATACATTTAACACATACTTAAAAAACAACAAAGAAGAAAAGGACAGACAGACTGTTGGAGAGGCAGCCATTACTGGCGTCACTCGGCGGTTATCTTGAAAGCATACTTAAGGCAGTTCTTGGAATTTCTCCAATAAAGTAAATATTAGCCTTAAACAATAGACAATAGACAATAGGCAACAGAAAAATAGGTGCAGGAGTAGGCCATTCAGCCCTTCGAGTCAGCACCACCATTCACCGTGATCATGGCTGATCATCCACAATCAGTACCTCGTTCCTGCATTCTCCCCATATCCCTTGACTCTGCTATCTTTAAGAGCTCTATCTATCTCTTGAAAGCATCCAAAGAATTGACCTCCACTGCCTTCTGAGGCAGAGAATTCCACAGATTCACAACTCTCTGGGTGAAAAAGTTTTTCCTCATCTCCGTTCTAAATGGCCTACCCCTTATTCTTAAACTGTGGCCCCCTGGTTCTGGACTCCCCCAACTATGGGAACATGTTTCCTGCCTCTAGCATGTCCAATCCCTTAATAATCTTATATGTTTCAATAAGATACCCTCTCATCCTTCTAAAGCCCAGTCGCTCCATTCTAGCAACTTCTGCCAGTCCTGCCATCCCGGGAATTAACCTCTTGAACCTACGCTGCACTCCCTCAATAGCAAGAATGGTCTCACTAGGGCCTTGTACAACTGCAGAAGGACCTCTTTGCTCCTATACTCAACTCCTCTTGTTATGAAGGCCAACATGCCTGAACCTGCATGCTTACTTTCAGTGACTGATGAACAAGGACCCCCAGATCTCGATGTACTTCCCCTTTTCCCAACTTGATACTATTCAGATAATAATCTTCCTTCCTGTTTTTGCCACCAAAGTAGATAACCTCCAATTTATCCATATTAAACTGCATCTGCCATGCATCTGCTCACTCACCCAACCTGTCCAAGTTACCCTACATCCTCATAGCATCCTCCTCACAGTTCAAACTGCCAACCAGCTTTGTGCCATCTGCAAATTTGCTAATGCTATTTTTAATCCCTTCATCTAAATCATTAATGTATATTGTAAATAGCTGCGGTCCCAGCACCGAGCCTTGCAGTATCCAACCAGTCACTGCCTGCCATTCTGAAAGGGACGCGTTCATCCGTACTCTTTGTTACCTGTCTGCCAACCAATTTTCTATCCATGTCAGTACCCTACCCCCAATACCATGTGCTCTAATTTTGCCCACTAAGCTCCTATGTGGGACCTTATCAAAGGCTTTCTGAAAGTCCATGTGCACTACATCCACTGCCTCTCCTTTGTCCATTTTCCTCGTTACATGATCAAAAAATTCCAGAAGATTAGTCAAGCATGATTTCCCCTTCGTAAATCCATGCTGACTCAGACAGATCCTGTTACTGCTATCCAAATGTGCCGCTATTTCTTCTTTTATAATTGACTCCAGCATCTTTCCCACCACCGATGTCAGGTTAACTGGTCTATAATTTACTTTTTTCTCTCTCCCGCCTTTCTTAAAAGGTGGGATAACATTAGCTACCTTCCAATCCACAGGAACTGAACCTGAATACATAGAACATTGGAAAATGATCACCAATGCAGGGAGATTGTTCGTGTCTTCCTCAGTGAAGACAGATCCAAAGTACCTGTTCAACTCATCTGCCATTTCCTTGTTCCCCATAATAAATTCACCCGTTTCTGTCTTCAAGGGTTCAACTTTGGTCTTAACTAATTTTTTCCTCTTCACATACCTAAAGAAGCTTTTACAATCCTTCTTTATATTCTTGGCTAGCTTACCTTTGTATCTCATCTTTTCTCCCCGTATTACCTTTTTAGTTATCTTCTGTTGCTCTTTAAAAGTTTCCCAATTCTCTGGCTTCCTGCTCATCTTTGCTATGTTATACTTTTCTCTTTTATTTGTCAGCCACGGTCGCAAATTATTCCACTTTGAATCTTTCTTCCTCTTTGGAATGAACTGATCCTGCACCTTCTGTATTATTCCCAGAAATACCTGCCATTGTAAGTAAGTAAGTAAGTAAGTAAGTTTATTGGCCAAGTATTCACATACAAGGAATTTGCCTTGGTGCTCCGCCCATAAGTAACAACATGACATACAGTGACAGTTACGAATGACTCAGAAAACACTAAACATTAATAATAATAATACATTAGTGATAAATCACCATTGATCAAGCATGTGAACCAACAAAATACCAGATCAAAGGGAGGCTACAGATTTTTGGCTGTTGAGTAGAGCAACTACTCGTGGATAAAAACAGTTTTTATGTCTGTCTGTGGCAGCTTTGACAATCTGGAGTCGCCTTCCAGAGGGAAGTGATTCAAAGAGTTTGTGGCCAGGGTGAGAGGTGTCAGAGATGATCTTGCCTGCTCACTTCCTGGCCCTTGCAGTGTACAGTTCATCAATGGAGGTAAGGTTGCAGCCAATAATCTTCTCTGCTGATCGGACGATTCGCTGCAGCCTCTAGGTGTCGTGCTTGGTGGCTGAGCCAAACCAGACCATGATGGAGAAGGTGAGAACAGACTCTACGACGGCCGTGTAGAATTGGACCATCATTACCTGTGGCAGATTGCACTTCCTCAGCTGCCGCAGGAAGTACATCCTCTGTTGTGTCTTTTTGACTGTGGAGTCGATGGTAGCCCCCCACTTAAGGTCCTTGGAGATGATGGTTCCCAGGAACTTAAAAGATTCCACAGATGTGACTGTGGTGTTGTTGATGGTGAGTGGGGTGAGGGGAAGGGGAGCTCTCCTAAAGTCTACAATCAATTCCACTGTCTTCCAATGTATTTTGTTGTTCCACTGTCTTCCCTGCTAGGATATCTTTCCAGTCAACTTTGGCCAGCTTCTGCCACATGGCTCCATAGTCCTCTTTGTTCAACTGACACTTCTGATTTTCCCTTCTCCTCTCAAATTTTCATCTTCACAATGTGAAGATGAAAAAGAAATTGGATGCATTCCAACAACGCTGCTTGAGGAAGATCCTGAAGACCAGCTACAGGGACCACATCACAAACGAGGAGATCTACCGTGAAACTGCAACAAAGCCTCTCAGCTGGGACATAGAGGGACGCAGGATGAAATTTGCAGGACATGTACTCAGAATGTAACCAGAACGTGCACCTAAGATAGCAATGACATGGCAACCTGACAGAAGAAGGAAAAGAGGCCGACCAAAACTCACATGGAGGCGAACATTCCAGTAGGATTTGGAAGCCCGGGACGCAAGCCTATTGAGGGTGGAAGACATCTCACATAACTGAACAGAATGGCAAAAGCTTGCTGCCCAATGCACTCAACAGTGTGGGACGAACTAAGTCTAAGTCTCAAATTTTAGATTAAAACTTATCATATTGTGGTCACTACTTCCTAATGGCTCCTTTACCTCGAGTTCCCTTATGAAATCCGGTTCATTACACAACACTAAATCAAGAATAGCCTTCTTCCTGGTAGGCTCCAGTACAAGCTGCTCTAAGAATGCATGTCGGAGGCACTCCACAAACTCCCTTTCTTGGGGTCCAGTACCAACCTGATTTTCCCAGATGTTGAGATTTCCCATAACACATTTGCGACATGCCAATTTTAACTTTTGATTCAACTTGCACCCTATATCCAGGCTACTGTTTGGGGGCCTGTAGATAACTCCCATTAGGATATTTTTTACCTTTACAATTCCTCAGTTCTATCAATGCTGACTCTACATCTTCTGATTCTGTGGCACCCCTCACAAGGGATTGAATTTCATTCCTTACCAACAGAGCTACCCCAGCTCTCTGCCCACCTGTCTGTCTTTTTGATAGGACGTATAACCCTGAATATTCAGTTCCCAGCCCTGGTCCTGTTGCAGCCATGTCTCTGTAATTCTCACAACATCATACCTGCCAATTTCTAACTGAGCCTCAAGCTCATCCACTTTATTTCTTATACTTCGTGCATTCATATATAATACTTCTAATCCATTACTCCCCTCACTTTTCACATCGATTCCTATTTCACTTTGCCATACTCTCCTATCCCTTCCTGAGCTTTCTGCCCTGTTAATTCTGGTGTCTTTCTTAACTTTTCATTACTCTCTTTCCCTTTAACTCCATCCTTGTATTTCCAGTTTGTCTCTAGTCTAGTTTGTCTCTAGTTTGTTCGATCTAGTCTTTTCCTTAACCATCAGGTAATTGCTAGGCAACATTAATAGAAGAAGGTAATTTAACCCGATGAGTCTGCCATTCAATTATTTTCCGTTTGATCTGTGAATCACCTCATCATTACTCCAAATCTCTAGATCCTCTAAATAATCTATTCATTTCATTGTTGATGGTTCCAATTGTCCTGCATGCACAACCAATTGAAAATGATTAAAAGATTTTCCAACTACTGTTAGCCTTTATACCAAATGTAAGCCTTTCTGGTCTTTTCCTGTTTACCCAACAACTAATTTAATGACAGCGTCTCCTTATTCCTAATCTCCCACCAGTGAATATTTTTGGTATCTACTTCTTGATGTTTTAAGCACCTTGGTTAGTCATTTCACGGGTGGAACTCAGTTACAACTGTTTTTTATAATTTGATCTTCCATGATCATGAGTGTTATCTAAGAAAGAACTGCAAGCTACTGTGCCCAAAACCAAACAGAGAGGCCTTTTTAATTGCCTCTCTGTTTGTAAATTCTCAAAGAATAGCATATATGGTTTTAATACTATCAATAAATTTTGTGTGAAGTGATTTGTACCCATTCACCCAAACTTAATTCCTCCTGAGCAGGTTTTACTTTTCTATTTACAAAACATTCCAATGTAATCATTTTTGTACAATCACACACCTGCTCATATTGAACTCCATAATTCATATTTATATCCATCTAATCAAACTGCCATTTACAGCAGCTGCACATTTCATCTGCAAATTTGTCCATAGAACCATGCTCCTTCCTGTAATGGATAATAGAACACCCCAAACAAATCTTCAGCACAAGTTGCCACACATAGACAGTCATAGTGGCTCATTTTAACACATAATCCTAAATGTACCAACAGTTTCAAAATATACCACCATATTTCACAGACCAAGCTTGCATTTTTGCCAGGCAATTTGCATGCACTGTCAAAGCAAAGGAAAACACTGGGTTGGACATGGGATGAACACATTTTCTTACTACTTATCAGTGGTTCAGGGTGTGTCAAGGATCAAGGGATCTGCAGATCGTGAAATGAGTTTTGATGAAGTAAGACCTAGGTGTTGTTCCTATCCAATGCAGCAGAAAATTGTGGCCTCAGTTTAATTCTATCATACGCAACCAATAAAATGTAGAGAACACAACAGTTGCAAGAACACCATACCTAATCTATGGCATTTTATGACTGCTGTTGATACCTATTTTAGCACCAGACTGAGTCTTCCAGTTCCAGGTCCACACATGACCAAGTGGCTTCCAGAGTAGACCTTCACTTGGCAACTGAGCAACTTATATGTAGTGAACAATAACCTTGGTTGTTCCTTCTGGCAAATTGGTGTCTTGAATATCTCCATTGTTCACACAAGAGAAATGGGGCTGATAATGTAATGGTTTATTTACTAGACTAGTGACCAGAGTTCAGAACCATTGATCCAGAGATAGTTTAAATCCTGCCGTGGCAACCTAGTAAAAGTAATTAAATTCATAAATGACTATGGACTGATGACTGGGTCTGAGGCAGGCCAGAATATAGTGACCTGCACGTATATCCGAAGTCTGATGTTGTACACCACGGATTCAGGGGAAGCCTTGCGTGAAATACCTTGAAACATTGTTCTATGCTGAAGGCATAATCCAAGCAGTTACGACAGCGAATTTACCTATTCTCAGTGAAATTTGTTGTACTCACTTTTTCACAGAGATTGTAGTTTTGTAAAGGATGCCTTCACAATATTCTTATCCAATCAGCATATGCTATTTGCATGGTAGGAAAGCAGCAAATATCTATTTTTTGTATGAATCTGTGATTATCAAAAAGGATCATCATTCACGGAGAAGAAAAGTTATGCCAAGAAAAGTTGACAAAGTATGTATACCGAGAATTTATTTTGTGTATTACAATTCAGTATTTGCTTTCAGAATTTTCTCTTGGTTTCAGAGAAATGTAAATGATTCATCTATCTGGTTCCCTGAAGACTTAGCTTTATAAATATTCCTGGGAAAGAATCCACATAGAACAGAATGAGTTTTGCATTTAGCTTAAATTTGAGAAATAAGAATATTTACTCAATTCATCTTCCATGAAATAGATGCAGAATAAGCTGAAACAGCAAATTATGTTGGCAACATGCTACAAAACTTAATGTGAAGGAGTGGTAACATCACAGATCTTGAGAGCATTGATGATGAATGTATATCTTAACTTCTTACAGTAAGTAGTAGATATGTGAAAGATCACACATAAAAACAATGGAGAAGAACTTCTTGGACATATTCAAATACAAGCAGAGTAGTAATTACACTCAGAAGATTTAAAGGTTGAAGAAATTGAGATGTGTGAAATTTGTTTACCAACTTTCACACTGGATAAACAAATTTCAATGGTCTTCCCTGTTGCTGTGCATTTCTGTAAATCAATGATGTATGGGTGAGCGGCGGGAGGAAGTGTGCCTCGATGGTGGAATGGGCTGCTGGAGGCCCTGCAACGGCGTGGGGCTCAGCTGGACTGGAGTGGCCGAGCTGCTTCATTGCTGTAGGACATGTCTGGTCCACTCCCAGAGGATGAGCACGTGGACCAGACGCGGCCTACAACAGTGGAGCAGCGGCGGACACCACAACCATGCTTGGCCAGGCTGAACCTGCAATGCCGCCAGAATAATGGGCCTTCATGGTCAGTGTAGATTGGTTATTACATGTGAACCAATCATAGTAGAGTAGCATCATTAACCCCACCTTAATGTATGCTTTATATTAACACCCACTTCCTACATTAAGTAGTCTTGGAAGCGGTAGTGATGAACTAACAACCTACTGTACCGCTATACTATGTGTCACAATTAAAGATGACTTTAAACTCCAGGCCTGTGTAACATAATCATTTACAGCCAGGTCAAGAACCCTGCAGGTACAAACTGGGACTTGAAAATGGCACCAAATCTGGCGACACTGTGTACTGTCTCAGTGTACTACTGCTTTACACTTGTACTGTATCTGAGATGCTTATCTGAGATGTATCTTAGAGCTTATGTAGAGTGATACTTGTACTGAACTGTATACAAAAATAAGTTTCACTGCATCTCGGTACATGTGACAAATAAAGTACCAAGTAATCATACATAAATTGTCTAAAAGAACTCCAATTATTTAAGTACTCCAATTTTTAGGTTTTTAATTGTAGGTTGTCTTATAATGAAATATTTTAGGCTGCAATTACCTCAGGTGTTACTTAGAATAACTAATGTTACAATGATTTCACTTGAAAAATCATGCTGCCAATTGATGGGCTGAAACTCCGTTTCCCTATTAGTTTAGTATTAGCATCTTGGTTCTCTGAACTGGCAACTAGGAATACAATGCTGCAGGTGTCACCTTGCTCCAGAATTGCTGACTACTTGCCCCAGGTCTCACTTCTTTGCCCTGTTGCTGTCTTATGCTGGGAGCCAAATTTCTGAATGTAAGCAAGTCCAGCTGTATGCTGGCATGCACTCCTTCATTTGCTGAGGGCTTGTGAATGGAATTGTGTAATTATCAGCAAACATCTGCATTTCTGATCTTATGATGGAAGGAAGGGCATTGATGAAGCATTGCTCTGAGGAACGTTGGCAGTTACATCTGGAGTGTGGATGATAGACCTCCGACAAACACAACCATCTTCCTTTGTGTGTCGGAAAACTCCATCCACTGGAGGGATTTTCCTTGATACCCATTGACCAGTTTTACCAGAGCATCTTGATGGCACACGGATCCAAATCCGACCTTGACATCAAATACAGTCACTCTCAACTCATCTATAGAATTCAGTTCTTTGCATTTTCTCAACCCCAAATGTGTGTTATGTTGTCTTTTCTTTTTCATTAAGTAGTCAGTAGAAGACAAATAAACTAGACAGGCCTATTCTTGAAAGTATCTATTGCAATTTTGAAAATCGTCTGCTGATTATTGTTTGGAGCTTAATTATGGGAAATATTCAGCTTTGATTGAAATACAGCATGAAACCCAGAGGCACCTGGATGGGGAACAATAAAACCACATAAAGAAACTCTGAAGTGATGGCTGAGACTGTTCCCAAAACTAGGGGTTGTAAAACATTTAGCAATACAGCAGCAATTACCAAAAAATAGCAGTTCCAAACATGCACCAATGATAGTATAAACCAATTGCTCCTCTTTTTGGAGCTTATGCAAGTGGGATTGCTGGAAAGGAAAATATTGGTTTGAATCTATTTTACAAAGATGACAGACAGGTAGGGAAGTTTGCTGCCCTTTCATGAATCCCTGAAAATTCAATACTCTATTTTGTAAGCAAGCCACATCCAATAGAATACCAAGCATATTTTACCTATTGTTTGTAAGGTAGTCTGCACACATTCTGCAATGATAATGTCACACCATTATCTATCCTATTTGAAGAGTAAACATTAGCAGTACAGCATCAAACTGCAAGACACAATTGGTCTTGGTTAAATATTATAGGAAATCAGCAAGTAAAAAAGACAACACAGGAAGGAATCAGCTGTAACCAACAGTAATCGGTCCCTATTTCTCAATGCAACTATACATTGTGATGAAGTGAATAATGTAGTAAAAATTTGGATAACACAAAGTACAAAATAATATGGGAAAGTGAAAGATTAGGACTTTAGAGAGCACAAAATGCTGGAGTTACTGGCAGCATCTCTGGATAGAAGGAATGTGTGACATTTCAAATCACCTTATATCTGTGCTACAAATTTAAAATGTGCATTTTTTTTTCACTGAAGCATACAACAATGAAACAGGCCCTTTGGTCCATTATAGCTATGCCAACAATGCCAAACATGAAGAACCTAATTCCATTTACCAGCATTTGATCAGTAGCCTTGTGTGTTTTGGTAATTCAAGAGCTTGTCCAGATACTTAAGTGTTCATTTGGAAGGAAATCATTTCACATGCAGTGCGTTTCAATATCAGAGAAAGGCCAAACAGTTCTCCACAGGGAAAACGACAAGCTTGGAATGTGGTTACCAAACATTGCTCTTACCTTTTATTTCTTCTAATGATGCCTGGTTCCATTAAATCTGGATAATACTCAAGTGATCAGACCCAACATAAGATTTATACCTTTACACAGATTCTGCCAGCATCTGCCATTCTGCATGAAAACAACCACTCTTGTGGTATTCCTGGATAATAGGAAACCTTCCTCCCTGCTCACGTTACGTGGAAATGTACCATGTCAAAACCCTATCCATTTATGAAAAGAAATAAGAAAGAATAATAAGTAAGAAAAATGTTACAGATTCCCTCAGTGACATAAGCTTTTGCACTACCCATTTTATCTGCGTTATATGAATTTGCAATTCAAGTGCTACAACACAGTGTGAAGGAACTTTCACATCGGACCCATACTCTATCTTCTGTCAACTTGATGTCTTCTAGAGAGTATCAGCCATGGTTGGTTTTCCTCTGGTACACAAAAATGCTGGAGAAACTCAGCGGGTGCAGCAGCATCTATGGAGCGAAGGAAATAGGTAACGTTTCGGGTCGAAACCCCTCTTCAGACTGATAGGGGGTGGGGAGAAGAAAGGAAAAAAGGAAAAAGGCGGAGGAGGAGCCCGAGGGCTGGGGGAGGGGAGGAGACAACCAGATGGCTGATGAAGGGGATGGGACAGCAAGGGCTAGCAGAATTGGGAGAATTCAATGTTCAAGCCCCCAGGGTGTAGACTGCCCAAGCAGAATATGAGGTGCATTTCCTCCAATTTACGGTGTTGCTCGCTGTGGCCATGGAGGAGACCCGGGACAGAGAGGTCAGATACGGAATGGGAGGGGGAGTTGAAGTGCTGAGCCACCGGGAGTTCAGGTTGGTTATTGCGGACCGACTTATCAGTCTGAAGAGGGGTTTCGGCCCGAAACGTTACCTATTTCCTTCGCTCCATAGATGCTGCTGCACCCGCTGAATTTCTCCAGCATTTTTGTGTACCTTCGATTTTCCAGCATCTGCAGTTACTTCTTTAACACAGTTGGTTTTCCTCCCACTGATTCACATGTGCAAATAAACACCTACCATCCAAAACAATAAACCTGATGTGAATCTTGCAGCTCACAATATAATATGATCTGAGGACAAATCTCTATGACTTATAACAGGGACCATGAAGTTGAGGTACTTTGGCCCCATTTTGAAACATATTTAAATCCTGCTGGAATATTGTGTTTTCAGGAAGCCACAATAGGCTTGTGACCAAGAATGGGAAAGGAAATGGAACCATTCTATGTGGGACCTAAGCAAGCTGTAAACATGTGTCCTTGTTCGGACTTCTTCTAGCTTTGCACATCTTTTGTGTCTACTCTGGGCTAGAGGATTCTTATTGAGGGTATGAAGTAAAATTGGTACTTAGCTCCTGATAATATTATTAGGACATGACATGTATCTGCAGAAGATAATGCCTTTTGGTTTTGAGCAGATGCTTTTCCATTCACTTGACAGAGATTGCAATTGGCAGCTTCTACCTTTTAGCATCTCCAGAACAAATTCATTTGTCTGCTGTAGGTGACTCTTCAGGATGGTCTGGGTGTGCAAGATTAACATTACATCCTCTTCGGAGTCAGAGACAGAGGGTATGAAACAATTGGTGGTTCTATGAACGGAGGTGATATTATCATGAATGGCTAACTGCAACTTCACCATAAATGTTGTCCTGTTGACCATGGTCTCTATGTTCCTTTTGCTAAATTGTCTGCCTCATCACCCAGGACGATTTGTGGGAAGCAAGATATTAGGATGAAGGAGTGGATTTATCAGGACAAAAATTGAAGTGTTTGGTTAAGACCTAATGATATGGTCCACAGTAATACAATTAAAAACTGAGCCTGTGTCTTGAATTCAAGACTCAAGTCTGATAGGAAAAGCTAACGTAAATATTTGGGCTAATAGAAAGACTGGGATGTTCAACAAGGCAAGAAGGAGCAGATAATCTTATAAGGCAGAACTCCAAACGTATTGATGTCAGCTGAAGTGAAGATGCAATGTGTTGAAACATTTCTATCATTTATAATATTGACAGGTAGACATTTACTTCATTTTAGTTCTACTGTTGCTTAATGTTGTTGGACAGACAAAGGTGAGAAGCAACATGATGGAATTATATGGTTTATAATAGTGAGTATTTAAAGTAAATTGAAACATCAAATTTCAAGTGCCATGATGCTGACTTTTTATTTTACACAGTATCTTTACAAGATATATAAAATTAGGAATATCTGTAAAGCTCAAAGGATGTCAGAATTTTAGTGGTGCAAAATTATATAGTATTTACAATAAGCAGAGATCTTCAGTCTAAATGGTTGAAAAGACCCAGGTGACAATATTGCAATTGAAATACAATTTAAAAAAACATATATTCAATTTATTTTTGTCTGGAATAACAGAAATCAATTGCTCTGAAATATATCCATCTTGAATAGCTACAATTTTCCTTCATTATAATTTGTGATCAGGAAATTAGCAATGATTTCGAATTAGTAGTCCATATTGTTAGTTTACGTAGGTTTCTGCGGCAAAATAAATTTCCTCTTCAGGGGAAGAAAAACGACCCAGAATTATTCCTGTATTCATATCATGTATCCCGAGCATGATTGTTGAACATCTGTGCCAGTGTTTGTGAGGAACACACAACTTTCTCACCAAAGTAAAGAAGTCACAAACAAGCATGCTTCCCTAACTATAGGTTTACAGGAGATGAGGCCGTGATAAATATTTTAGAGCCCATTTGACACAATTAGAATAAATACTTTGGAAGATACAGATGAAAAAAATGTGATTTTGGTATTATTAATTACATTTCTTGCTCTAGTAATTGCACTATTAACCTGTCAAATAGCCTGACGATACTGAATGTACACCCTATAAGTCACGGAAATTCAATTTAAATTCATTAGACACACATAACATTTAATTAGGCCCAGGAATGCAGACAGGTGGTAAAGGCAATAATAAAGCAATTAAAAGCTAACCTTTGAAAACAGATGTACAAAATAATCCATACATAAAAATGGTTCATATTTCATGTGAATATCCCATCATTGATTGATTAATAGACACAACATGGAAACAGGCCATTCTGCCCACTGAGTCCATGCCGACCATCAGTCACCCGTTCAATCTCATTCTTTCATAACCAACTTCTGCATTCACTCCCTGCTCACCCAGGACCATTTACAGAGTAATTAACCTACAAACCCACTTATCTTTGGGGTGTGGAAGGAAACCGCAACACCTGGAGGAAACTCACATGGTCACAGGGAAAACTTGAGCAATAGTTGGCGTGGACTCGGTGGGCCGAAGGGCCTGTTTCCATGCGGTACCTTTCAATCAATCAATTAAATTCAAAACAAAACATTCAAACTCCACACAAGCAGCACCTGAGGTCAGGAATGAGCTGGGTCTCTGGCACTGAGGCAGCAACTCTATGAGCGCTGCCATTGTGCCACCCTAATATCTAAATAGAACAGAATACCTATATTTTAAAAATCAGAAAATGCAGGGAATATTCACCAACTGTGTACCAACTGTGTAGCAATGTACCAACTGTGCTGAGAGATATGCTGCCCTTTGTGTTGGTGTCCTCAGAGAAAGGTCTCATTTCTAATTCCTTTTGCTGCTGGAGGATCAAGAGCGTCAATAACCCATCAATCGCATTATGGAATTCAGCCATGATTATTTAGCAGGGTAGATTTGATGGCCAAAATGGCCTAATTCTGCTCCTAGATCTTATGAACTTATTAATTCTCACAAGCTACATGCCAGGAAGAAATCACCTCTACTTAGCAATCTTACTTTTTGGTGTCTCTATCCCCAAATGTCTTCCATTTGCGATGATCTTTCTTAATCCATCTTCAGTCTTTAACCCCAACTTCAAATCGCTGCCAAACTGATTTCCATTCCAAACTCTAGTCCCCTCATTGGCCAGAACTCGTGGAGGATAGTTTTTTCCCCCAAGTTTCACTATATAAGACCTGCTCCTTCTCCATATCTTGGTCATTTTACATGAATAGAATAAAGCTGTCGAGGAGACTTTCCAGGCTGCCCCAATTAATGTACCCCCCTCTCAGATTAGTGACATTTCATGCTTAATGTACCATGGTTAGTAGCATTTGATGCTTTAATGATTCTGCAGCAATGTGCTGAAATTGCATTGCATGGTCTCCACAGGGAACAATAATGGCCAGGTGTAGAAGCAAGGAACTGCAGATATTGGTTTACAAAACCCCCCACAAAGTGCTGGAGTAACTTAGCGGGTCAGGCAGCATCTCTGGAGAACATGGATAGATGATGTTTCGGGTCAGAACCCTTCTTCAGACTGATTGTGGAGGGGAGGGAAAGAAAGCTGGAAGAGAGTAGGGATAGGACAAAGGGTGACAGGTAATAGGTGAACAATAGACAATAGGTGCAGGAGTAGGCCATTCTGCCCTTCGAGCCAGCACCGCAATTTAATGTGATCATGGCTGAACATCCCCAATCAGTACCCCGTTCCTGCCTCCTCCCCATATCCCCTGACTCCGCTATTTGTAAGAGCCCTATCTAGCTCTCTTTTGAAACCATCCAGAGAACCTGCCTCCACCGCCCTCTGATGCAGAGGTGAGGGTTCAACCCTAACTTTTGGTGTTTCTGTGTTGAGTTTGTATGTTCTCTTTGCGACCTGGTGGTTCAGTGCTTCAGTTCCTTCCCTCATTGAAAATAAATTCAGGTTTCTTTGTTTATTGACCATTGTAGATTGTCAACGGTGTGCCTGTGAGCAGCAGAATCTGGAAGAGTTGTTGGGAATGTGGGAAAATTAAAAGGGGGATAATGTAGTAGTGTAAATGTATACTTCATGCTCAGGAACAATTTGGTGGGCAAAAGGACCTGTTTCATGAATGTAAGAGTCTATAAATACACAGTGAATGTAAGAAAATATAATCTCTAAAGGAACAAGAGCTTACTATTTAAATGATGGTCAGCAACCCTGTTCAAATAAATGGGTTGCAATTCATGCTCCACCTCAGTATAATAGTAAGATTAAACGAGAACTTACCAGTTTGAAGTTTGATCTTTGTTTTATGAGGAGTTACGTTGGTGATTACGTGAAGAAGACCCGTCAGAGCGCATGCGCGGCAATCTTCAAAGCAGCGGTATGAAATCACAGACAACACAATATTTGAAGTAACATATTAAGATGAGCAACATGAGAACTACCATATGACCTTTTTTTAATGAGAGAGGGTTGGGCGTGGCGGGCACGTAATCACCAACGTAACTCCTCATAAAATAAAGATCAAACTTCAAACTGGTAAGTTCTCGTTTAATCTTACTATTTTACTTCGGAGTCACGTGAGTGACTACGCGAAGATTTCAAAGCTCTGTGATTTTATGCCGCAGATCCCAATCCCGGCCTCACTGCATTGATTGACTTTCGATGAGAAACAATCAATAATGCGTTAAACATGAAATGTTAATATCATGCAGTAACAATTGATTTGAATAATCAAAAACAACAGTAACCTGTCTATCCCAGGGGAACTAAACAGGACTTAATACTGAATTTGCAAACAGCCTCTCTCCGATCGGCCGATGGTAATTAAAAAAAAAAAAATTCATTTGACCACCCGGCACCTATAAAAATATGGCCGCTGTGAACATCCATCGCCCTAGCCGACGACGTTGCTGCTGCACTGGTGGAAAAAGGATATATACACTTCAGTGTTAATACCTGCCTTAATCAACATTTGCTTTAAACCACCTTGAGATAGTCTGCACTGACACTCTCCTGTGTGGCTTCATGTAACTGATAAACAATGCTGTTTCCACATTTCTTAAGGTCTTTATAGCTTCAATATAATGAAAATAAATGTGCCATTACACATAAACATGGATCAGTAGGTTATGCTGAAACACAATTTTAACAACCTGTGACACCTGGCCTGCTCTGCTTAAGCAGGACGCAATTATATAACATAACATTCTCTTCAGCAACTTCCATCCTGTCTAGCAGAAGTTTTTGCAAAATCTGCACTTGCTATGCTGAACCAATGCCATGAGCATAACCACTTTCATGATTAGTTTGGCAAATTCAGACATGACAGGAACCTACTGTCGAAGCATCTTGAGGACCTCACTTACATCCCAGATCGCCATATACCTGGGTTTAAGAGGTTTAGAGTTGAAATTCCTTTCATCAATCCAGCTATGATATGATGAAACTCAATAGGATCTTTCCTGACCCCATCAAAACCATACGATGAAAAAGCACTTAAAGCTGTATTAATGGTGCTATAACTGAGCCCCTCATCATCGTAGAGTGTCAACAGGAACTCTAAAATATCCACAATACCTGCAGTACTATAGTCAATATTATTTTGTACACAATATTGCTCCCATTTTTTACATAAGTAATATACCCCTTTTGAGTACTCTTTCTCCAGGCTACAGTGAGCATGTCCACCGTTCACCCAGACAGTCCTTGCTCCAGGTATGGCCTTCTTAAAACCTGCAAATTAACAAGTCAATACAATCACATAACAGATGACTTTCCCATGTTAGCGGATGCTCGAGTCAATTCCTACGCTTGGGAACCACCAAAAAGAGGTTGGATCCTTAATTGTAACATCAAATGGAACCATGCTTGATTCAGCCAATTAGGTATTACAAGCACCCCCAAAGCGGCATCCTGCTTGATTTCTTGCAGACTCTGACCTATTAGGCAAAATGGTAGGAAAATATATAAAACATACCACCTCAATGTAACGTCAAAGTATCAATTGCAACTGCCACCTGGTCTGGTTCCCATGAAACCTATGTTGTCATGGAACTTTCGTGACTTGGCGTCTGCTACTATGTAGAATCTACCTGGTAGATAAATAGCTGAAATATCTTTTCCAATGTACCAGGCCCAAATTTGATTAGCCAATCTGTCACAAAATACCGACTTGATTCCACCAATGTGATTCATATATATGCCACTTGCGTAGTATTGTCAATCTGAAACTGAACATGCAGATTACATTTGTTAGAGCAATAAGCCTTGTCCATAAAAACCTCTTAACAGTTAATTGCCCATGTCTGCAGAAGCGATGCCTCTTGCTCAGTCCATCTGCCTCCACAGCTGAAACTCGTATCGGTGACACCCCAACCGAGTGCACTGACATTCATCTGCAAAATCATGGAAGGCTGGTCAAGCATTACCTTGCTATAACTCCTGGACACACGGTGAATCCACCATTGCAAATAAGAATAGCCTTTACTGATAACTGCATAGGTCTATTATAATGACCCGAATGTATCCTTAATGTCTCAATTAGCTTGATACAGCTGTCAATTAGCTCTACCCTTTTTCCCCTGGGCAGACTCACTTAATTGAATCAATTGTGACCCAAATAGTCAGGTGTTAATTTGGATTTCTCTGGATGGATCAGCAATCAGCGACTGAGCAGCAATTTTAGAGGCAAACGCCCACTGCTTACCCTCATGCATTCAGCATGGGATCCCGGCACATAGCCATGTTTGGATTCCTGATTGGAGTTAATCCATACTAACCTTAGACACTCTTTTAGAGTGGGACTTATCGAAGCTGAAGCAGGTATCACCATCCATCTCCTCCATTTGCTTGTACATGCCTCTGTACCAGGCATGTTGTTCGACTCCATTCCCCACAATCTTATCACATATGTGTGTGGCTCCATCTTCATCCACTATACATCCACGTGGGAGGACTTATGCAACCTGCAACAGGAGCTGCCCCAGGCCTGTGTGCATGTATTTTAGCACCATCTCGACCACTACGGAGAACCAAGTGGGAGTAATGGCAACCCTGCAAACAGGTGTTGCTTCAGGCCCATGTGCATACTACTGTAGCACTCTCTCGACCACTCCGCCATTTGATTGGGAGAAATTTTGGCAACCTTTTACTAGGCGTCACCTCAGGCATGTGTGCATGTATTTTATCACTATCTCGACCACTGTGGTGCACCAAGTGGGAGGAATGGCAACCCTGCAAACAGGTGTTGCTTCAGGCACATGTGCATCCTCCTGTAGCACTCTCTCGACCACTCCGACCCTTGAGTGGGGGGAAGTTTGCAACCCTTTACTAGGTGTTGCTGCCTGACATGCCTTACGATGGAGCGTTGTTGGATTGCAACGAGACGCAATGTTGTCTGACATTGATACCCCTGGCTTGGCACTCACTCTGAGTTGGGGTTATTAGGTCGCCAGGACTAGCCTAGCAAATCGATACTCTGTTGGTATCCTCCTTCCCCAAACAGGCTGCATGTGCTAGCGACTCCAAATCGTGCTCCTTCCCGATGCCAACGCCGTCTATAGGGAAGAATTGGAGCGCCTCTGGCCCCCATACATCAGACATAGTGGGAAATGCTGGAACAAAACTTAATAGTTATTTGTCGCAGGCAAAGACATTTATGTGAATAAAGACGCCCATCCCAGTTAAACCTGGGATTTATTTACTTTTAATATGAGTAATCCGGCGTCTTGGGGAAGAAACCGTGCACAGTCCCTTTTAATGAGCAGAATTACTATGATGCCACCTGGTGTAACTCCCACAGGTGACTGATAATACAGCTCAACAAGGCTTCCCATTTCCTTAATTGAGTAAATGATAATCATCTGTCTCGGTATAATAGTCACAATGTGACCAAGTGGTAACTATAATGTCTACCCTTTTGAACGCTTCCCAAAATTGCGTTCGTCCTTAATTTGGAGGGCATGCGTGAATTGTAAATTCTCCTTGAAGGCCAGCTTGGCCTCGACCTGAAACCTCCACAGAATTAGCAGAAAATGCTACTTCCATAGACACATAAGGGTGATAAACCACTAATCTCACTTCCTGAGTTGGGGTTGGGGTCAGGCACACACTGACCCCTTGTACTCCTCTCCACTGAGGAATTGGTAAGCAGCCCTGAGACCTTACTCCTCTCCACTGAGGACATACATATATAACAGAGGGGACCCTCCTGGCCAGGCTCCACATAGTTCAAACTCATATGGGCTGCCAAAGTCGGGGTCCTTACCTCAATGAGCCGGGTAGTAACCCGACGACCACGCTCAGTCTGCACCCCGAATACCCTCGGGAGTCGCTGACCTTACTGTCAGCTACTCTAACAAGAAGTCCGACGGCCACCGGCTCCTCACTTTACCGCGGACCGTAGCCGGTATCCCCACGGTCTAGAGAAACCCCACGGCCCCTATTTAAAATATATCTCTGGAGTCGCTGACCTGCCTGTCAGCGACTCGAAATAACAAGCCCAACAGCCACCTCTATCGTGACCGTAGCTTGCTTAACCCGCGGTCTACAAAAAACCCACGGCCCAAATTAAACCTCGGGAGTCGTGGACCGTTCTGTCCGCGACTCAACCAGCAAAACCCACCGGCCGCCTGCTACCGCACTCCCGCGGTCCGAAGCCGGCATCCCCGCGGTCCACAATTTCCCCGCGGTCCACCGGGTTATGCTGAATTTCATGTCCAGCAGGAACCTGCGAGAAAAGATTCCTGCAACGGACAACCTGAAAAGTAAGTTTAAACTTACCTATAGGATTTTTCAAACTTACCGCTGGAGAACTTTGTTCCTCCCAGCCTGTCTGCGCCAATGCAACCGACGTAATGACGCGCATGCGCCCTGACGGGTCTTCTTCACGTAGTCACTCACGTGACTCCGAAGTAAAATCCTAGCGTATTCAGCTCCATGAGTCTAGGGGTTAAGTGAGAAGTTAGATGTAAGTGCATTTAACCCAAGAGGATTTCACAAATGTTAAGTTGTCTTGTACCTGTGTGGGATTCTCAGTGGAAGCTCTCACCCGCTTACTGTCATAACTTGGAATAATTTTCAGATTTGAATCAGTGACTGGTGACATACTGTTTGACCACTTGAACAATTCCCTTGCATCAGGGAATGCTACATCTGCTTGCTAAGGGCTGAAATAATTTGCCATGCTGTGTGGGCATATGTAAAACTTATTTGTAAGTAAACAGGCTACATAATGTGATAGCTTCCGAAATATAGAAATAGATTACATAGGAAGGATTTCCAAGGTATGCATTAATATTTATTGTTTTCAACTTCCATACAACCTAAATAATGTAATGGAGCTCACGTAATGGATCTTAGAAAATCAGAGGACCAAGTAATTTGAAGAATTCTGGAAGAAAAATGCAGTGTGTAATAATGTTCCAAATACAGCACTTGGTTGGTAGGGGGTGCTGTGAGCCGGCTGCCCTGCCAGCAGCGTGTTAGCCATTTTCTACATTTTTTGTTTTTTGGTATGTCCCAATGTGTGTTTTTAATGTTTCTCGGTGTGTCTTGTGTGGGGGGTGGTGAGGTGGGGGGGGGGGGGTAAGGGGGGAACCGCTTTGGTCGCCTAATCCACGGAGGGGCGACTTTTTCCATGTCGCCTCCCTCGCGGCCTAACACAAAGAATCGGTGCGGCCTTTCCCGGAGACGGGCCCGGGTCTTCAGCAGCAGGCACAGCATAGACTTTTTCTTCGCCGGGGGTCGCCAGAAGGGAGCACTCCGATCGCTGGCCCACGGCAGCTTGAAGCCACTGTCTGTGGAGCTCCAGCTGGAGCGGCGTCTGGAGCCTGGGATCCCTCGTTGGGGACCCCAGAGGAGAAGAGCTCCGGCCGTCGGCCCGCGGCCTACTTCTAACCGCAGGCGCGGCAGGTACTTACCTTCCGGAGCGGGATCCCTCGCCGGGGATCCCTGGAGAAGAGCTCCGACTGCTGGCCCGCTGCCTACAACATCTTTTGAATCCGCGGTCTGCGGTGCTTCTATCTGCGGCGTGGCGGGGACTTTAGATCTTCGTCCGCCGGCCTGCGGCCTACACCATCTTGAAGCTGCGGTCTCCGGTAGGGAAACACCGATTCAGGATTTACTTTGTCTGCACATCTGGCTGCCCGCAGCGGCGACTGCGGAGGGCTGTGGTCCCGACCACGGGGGAATATGGAGGAGGACGGACTAAACTTTGTGCCTTCCACCACAGTGATGAATGCTGCGGTGGATGTTTGTGTTACATTTTTATTGTCTATTGTATGTTCTTTTTTATTGTACCGCTGCTGGCAAGTTCATTTCACTGCACTTTATTGGGTACGTGAGGAATAAATCTGACTATTGATTATTGACTATTAACAGTGTGAATTAAGGTGCTTTAGTGCAAAGTTTAGTGGATGGGAAGGAAATTACTCTGTGTATTATGAACACATTTGTGTTTAAAGTGTTGGTGAAAGCAATTGTGGGATTACAGCAGTGAATCATAATCCATGTGAAAAATAATGAGGATGAGAGCTGTGTCCTTATCCCTCAGTAAATCTCACAACAAAAATGGAAATAGCTTCACCGTTACAATCAGACCGCACCCACCATTCCCATTCTTTGACAAACAGCATCTTTGCTCTTGAACGGAAGCCTGGGAATCAGTGCACTCAGTTTATCATCACCTCGTTTGTAATACGTTTCACTGAACACTTTAGCAGTTGCTAATTCCCATTTGATTGCATTTATTGATAACTCCATCATTTTACTGATGGAACACAAAACAGCTAGGTTGGATTTTTGCATCTTTTTGCGACAGGAAATATTTAAACAATGCTCCACATTTTTGGGAATTACAAAGTATTTTCCATTGTTGTAATTGTACTGAAAACAAATCGCAAGATTTGTAGCCAGCCTGAAGCAGATGTCTGAAGCAATGCAATGAGGACATACAGTAACCTTTGTTCTGTCTTGTGCACTTAGCTCTCTATATTTTTCATGAAAGCTGGCACAAGTTATGGTGTGAATCTCAGGAGGAAAATTAAATAAATCACCCAGTTGGCCTAGCTGGCTGAGACGATTGCCAATATTTCAGCCTTGTCTTTTCGATAAATGAGCTGGACTCCTTGTGAACTCCATCTTCTCCTCCCAAACGTTGCTTAATTATCCATTATGATTCATGACTGCAAAGCTACAAAGCTTTAGACGTAGGATCGCTTTGGTTCTCTTCAGAAATAGCAATGGGGCTGTGATCTGTTTTAAGCTCTCAATTAAAACAAAAGAGGAGAAAATAACATTTCAGTTCGGCACTGCGGCCCCCCCCCCCCCCATTACTAATACCTGAATGGAGAAGCTAAGAGAGTGGGAGAAAATAATGAATTATCACTAAATATTTACCAGTTGGGACAAGTTAAAATTAGTCTCTGCTTTTGCATAGGTACAAATCACTAAGGAAGGAGCAAATAATTGTTTAAAATTGAGCTTTCAAAAGATGTATATAAAGACTGAAAGTCTGTGGGTCTGGCAGCCTCTCATGGAGAACATGGATAGGTGACATTTTGGGCCAGGACCCTTCTTCAGGCTGATTGTAAGGTTGGAGGGTGGAGGGTGGGGGTAGAAAGCTGGAAGAAAGGAGAGGCAGGTATATTTTTGTAAAGTAGCATTTGCAGTTCCTTGTGTCTACCTAAATGTATATAAAGAATAGGTTTCAATATACTTGCAATATTTTTTGCGTTCCTGGATAGAAAATATATTTTTTATTCAACTTGTTGAGAGGTACACTATCCATACCATTGTCCTTTTAGTAGATTCTAATCTGATATACAAGTGGTGTATCATAGTCACAGAGGCATACCGAGTGGAAACAGGCCCTTCAGCCCAACTTGTCCGCACCGACCAACATGCCCCATCTACACTACTCCCACCTGCCCACACTTGGCTCATACCTCTCTAAATCTATCCTATCCATGTGCCTGTCCAAATGTCTCTTAAAAGTTGTGAAAATACTTGCCTTAACTACCTCCTCTGACAGTTTATTCCATATGTAGTGGCCATTTGGCTTAATTTTGTGTGTCATAATTATGGCATTTGCCTTTAAATTTAGTCTGTCTGTAATTATGTGGGTGGGATTTATTGCGTAGTCAGAGGCGTGTTTGCTGCTGGGATTCTTGCGCAGAGCTTGTAGTTTTTTAGTTAAGTTTTGGAGCCAGCATGGTAAGAAGGAATATCTTTCGACCATGAGGAGTTTTCTAACATTTCTAAGCGACATGCTCAAGTTTGACGAAGATTAAAGTGTACAACTCAAAGAAGAAGGTTGGATGAATATCTTACTGTTTTTCTTCAACAACAAAGAAACTAATAATCAAAAGACTGTTATGAAGATTTATCTTTCGAGAAGTTTGGAAAGTCTCGTGGAGAGCTCAGATGCGTAAAACAACATTCACCTAACGCCATGTTTTCTCCTAAGTGGCTAGAGGGAGCGATCTCTTGAATGATATAATAATCTGCTCTATATCAAGTCGAAAGATACCTCACAGACAGGAGGTGGAAGGCACGTCCCAAAGAAGAGGGTCAGAAGATAAGTCCTGGATCTCTGGAGAGATTTTCGGCCCGAAGAACCGGTTCCAGAAGAGGAACTGAAGACAATAGATCTCAGCCAGAGACTGGCTTAGAGATTTATCGACAGCCACACGACTTATCTGAAGATTAAAGACTTTAACACAGAATCGTGAGTAGATCGACTATTATACTATACTGAATTCAGAAGCTGGAATGCTTTAATTCGAACGGCTTCTGAAAAGTGATTTAAAAGCTAGTTCTGCTAAGCTTGGGATATAGCCAAGAAGCTTGTTTTTCAGATATTCAGCTTCGGTAAGATCCAGGTGCCTGCCCTTGAGTTGTTTGGAAGTTGAGATAAGACACATTCTTTCGGAACTGAAGTCATCAATAACTTTGAAAATATTTTTTAGATGTTGTCTGAAAGTCCAGTTTGTTATCGTTTCTTATCTGATGTTTTGGAACCTTCTGCTCAATGTTTGGCAATCTGCCAAGACCTGTTTAAATCCATGGAGCAAGAAGGAGCAGGTGAGTCAGAGGAGCCACAAGGTGGTGATGAAAGGCCAAGGAGACAAGTTAAATTCACTGAGAAGGACCAAGTTGCATTTCTGAAAGAAACTGAGAAGGGAAGAAACAAGTTATGGAGGAAGATACTGAAGCTATTTGATGGCCTGAAGGAACTAATGGAATCAGATGAGAATGTGAACAAAGTGGAATATAAGCTGGGCCAGATATTCAACTTCGGTAAAGAGATTGGAGATAAGCATAAAACACTGGTGGATTCACAGCCATCTCAGGAATAATGCGAGATACACCAGTGGCGGGAAGAAAGGCTGAAGTTATTTGATGATTCTATGGACGATGCCAGGAGATGGTTAGCTGAAGTTGACCAGAGAGCGTGTGTTATAGAAGGAGATGCTACTCATCAAGGTGTCGAAATTGGACAACTTACTTATGGTACAGCTGGAAGTGCGATGCAACAAGGTGCTGAATTGGAAGAGGAGATTACACCACGAGATAGTACCTCAAATGTATCTACACAAAGATCAAGACATAAATCTGGTTCTATAGCCAGTTCGGAGTCAAGGGCCTCTGCTCGATTGGGTGTTGAAGCTGATCTAGCCGCGCTCTCAATAGAAGCGGATGTCTTGGAGAAGAAACATGGGATTGAGCGAGAAGAAGAACAGACGAAAGAAGAGATGAGGTAACAAGAAGAAAAGCTGAAAGAAGAGAAAATGAAAAGAACAGCTGGCACTAGCCACAAAGTTGGTGGTTGTCAAATCAAAGAAGGAGATAATGGAAAATGAGGGTTCAAAATGCAGCTCTAGAGCATCGGATGCGATGAACTCTTATTTGAGAAAAGGAACTGCTCAAAAAGAAACAACTAAATCAAATCTAGGGCCAGAGGATATCTGGCCTCGTGACTCAGAACTAGCACGTAGTCAAAAGATGGGTAAAACTTAATTTCAGCAAATGGGTGTTAGACTGAAACAAACTACTTATACTACACTGTAGAGGCTCGGGACAAACCAACAGTTGAGTATGCTTTTCTGAGGCCTGATACACAGGCTCGAGCAAGCCAGTATGATTATCTGGGGCCTGTCTATTGTCTGTTGGCACCAAGCCAAGGATATCAGGATGGATTATTTGCATTGGCGAATAGGCAAGCTGAATTCAACAAGATCATAGGTCAACAAAAATCCCTCTTTCACTGTACCACCAATAAAAATTCCTACATATAATGGTGATCCTTTGCGGTATGAAGCTTTCATAAGGGCATTGGACGAAGTAGTAGAAATGAAAATTACTGATGAAAAAGAGCGTTTACGATTTCTGGTGGATCACACAAGCGGAAGTGCTAAGGTACTTGTAGAAAGTTGTCAAAATGAGCCTGACGGCCAAGGCTATCAAGAGGCAAGCAAGAAGGTTACTTAAAGAACGTTTTGGTAATGAACAGAGGATTGTTAACGCATACATGGAGAAGGCCCATGCTTGGAAAGATGTCAAGCCAGAAGATGTGGATGCATTGAGTAATTATGCAATATTTCTTAGAGGTCGTTGCAGCTCGATGAAAAATCTCGACCACATGGAGGAAATGAATCTTGTTAGTAATACTAGAGCCATCATTAAAAAGCTGCCCACAAGACTTAGAGAAAAGTGTAGAGATAAAGCAGGCCGAATATTGGATAAGAAGAAGCGAGCAGCCATACTACCAGATCTGGTGGATTTCTTGGAAAAGCAAGTACGGTACGTTAGAGCCACACCATGGGAGTATTGAAGATCATAAACCAATTGCAACTGTCAAAGGTTTTACCTTTACCAAAACTAAAGGAAGATCAGGACCTAAGGGAGGCAGTTTTGCTACCGCTATAATACCTGTGGAAACGACAGGTGGAATGAAAGGAGATGTATCTACTATCAAGCAAAAATAATTTTGTTTGCTATGTGATGAAGTTGGTCACACCATAAGGTGGTGTCGAAGATTGAAGAAGAAGGAATATAAAGAAAAGGTGGATTTCTTAAAAGAGAAGCGAATCTGTTTTGGATTTGAAAAAAGGACACATGGTGAAAGACTCTAAGAGTCTTATAATTTGTGATAAGTGCAAGCAAAATCATCCTGAAGCACTTCACATGACGAAGAAGAAGCCGGAGCAAACAGAACAGAAGGAGAAGCCAGTTACTAGTGATGCTGTCACCTCGCCTCAAGTAACTGCTCATATTGAGGTCAGGGTAGAAGCCTGTTTCTTCTCTATCTCACCAGTACAGGTAAGGAATAGTAAGACGAATGCAGTGTTGTAAACATATGCATTTTTGGATCACTGAAGTTCGGCTACTTTTTGCACAGAAAACCTGATGAGAAGACTGGACATCACAGGAGAAGAGATTAAGATTTGATTGCGTACCATGAATGAAGATAAAGAGAGCATTAGTATGGAGATATCCAGTTTGGATGAAGATAATTTCATAAATATATCTGAAGTGTTTACACATGAGACCATGCCTGTTGGTCGTCAAAATATACCCAGATGTGAGGACTTGAGACAATGGCCTTACCTGAAGGATGTCAAAATATCTAAAATAAATTCTGGTGTTGACCTACTTATCGGAACGAATGCTTTGAAGGCATTGGAACCTATACAGATTGTGAGGAGCCAAGGTGATGGACCATTTGCTGAAAAAACCCTACTAGGATGGGTTATCTATGGCTCCTTGTGAAGGAACAATGAAAGCGGAAGCCGGAAGAACGCCCCTGCCGCTACTGTTAATCAAATATCTACTGGTAAATTAGAAAAGCTGTTGATCAAGCAATACATTCATGACTTCAATGAAAGTACCAGTAAGGAATCTGAAGAAATGTCCAGTTAAAGTTCTTGGATATTATGAACTACTCAGTAAAGATGATAGACGGACACTATTGTCTGGACTTATCTTTCAAACAAGAAAGTGTTAGTCTGCCGAATAATCGTCGTATGGCAGAGCAACGCACCCAGAATTTGAAACGCAAGTTTGGCAAGAATATGAAATGTCACGAGGAATATACATATTTCGTAAAGGATATGATTGATAATGATTATGCCGAAATGGTACCAACAAACCAACTGAATCGAAATGATGTAGAGCTTTGGTACATTCCGCACCATGGGGTGTATCACTCGAAGAAAGGGACCTTGAGGGTGGTCTTTGACTGTGCTGCAGTCTTCAAAGGTTCATCACTTAACTGTCAACTACTGCAAGACCTTACCATCTTACTTATTGTTCTCATTAAATTCAGACAAGAACCAATTGCTTTGATGGCTGATATCAGAACGATGTTTCATCAAGTCAAAGTATCAGAAAAACACATTGACTACCTGCGATTTTTATGGTGGCTGGAAGGGGATGCACAACAAGATCTTGTTGAATACCGGATGAAGGTACATCTCTTTGGAGCAGTGTCATCACCAAGTTGTGCGAACTTTGCTTTAACGAAGACTGCAGAGGACAATAAAGTTCACTTTCCAGAGGAAGTAATAACAACTTGGAAGAATAATTTCTATGTGGATGATTGCTTAAAATCCATGTCTACTGAGCACGAAGCAATTCAAATGGTAAAACATCTGACTTCACTCTGCAATAAGGGAGGATTCACGCTTTCCAAGTGGATCAGCAACAATCATGTTGTATTGGAAAGCATTCCACCATATGATAGAGCCAAAGAGACCAGAGAGTTGGATTTGGACAAAGACAATTTGCCAATGGAAAGAGCATTGGGACGGCACTGGTGTCTTGAAACAGATTCAAGTTCAGAATCTCTATTCAAGAGCGACCATGTACTAGAAGGGGTATCCTATCTGTGATTGGTTCCGTTTACGACCATTTGGGATTTCTTGCACCATTTACACTGCCAGCCAAGTTGATTTTGCAGGATCTTTGTAAGGAAAAACTTGGATGGGATGAGAGTATAACACAAACTTCCTCTCACCGATGGGCCGAATGGTTAACAGATCTCAACAAGATCTCAGAATTCAAGGTGGACCAGTGCATAAAGCCTACAAGCTTTGGTAAGATCATGGGTGCACAGCTGCATCATTTCTCAGATGCCAATGAAAGTGGCTACGGTACTGTTTCATATCCAAGACTAAAAATGATAACAAAGAAGTACATGTTGCATTCTTAATGGGAAAGGCCAGAGTGGCACCATTGAAACAAATGACAATTCCCAGAATGGAACTTACTGCAGCAGTATTAGCTGTTAAAGTTGACATAATGTTGCAAAAGGAAGTTCAGCTTCAACTGGAAGAATCTATCTTCTGGACTGATAGTACTACAGTGCTTAAATACTTCAACAATGAGAACAAATGTTTCATGACATTTGTAGCAAACAGAGTCTCTTTTGTATTGGGATGTTTCACAATGGAAATATGTTAACACAAAGCGAAATCCTGCGGATGAAGCTTCAAGAGGACTGACAGCGAACCACTTCTTAAGCAATAAGGGATGGATCAATGGACCAGAGTTTCTCTGTAAGCCAGACGGAGAATGGCCAAAACTTGAGCTGGGACTTGAAATCTCTGCTAATGATCCGGGAATTAAACGGGGGACTTATCTACAGGCCCCCAAGCAGTAGCCTGGTCATAGGGAGATTTCAACATGCAGGTAGACTGGAAAAGTCAGGTTGGTACAGGACCCCAAGAATGGACTTTGTACAGTGGCTTCGTGATGGATTCTTAGAGCAGTTTGTATTGGAGCCAACCAGGGAGAAGGCAATTCTGGATTTAGTGTTATGTAATGAACCAGATATGATAAAGGAACTTGAGGTTAATGAGCCATTAGGAGGTAGTGACCATAATATGGTCAGGTTTAATTTACAATTGGAGAGGGAGAAGGGTAGATCGGAGGTGTCAGTGTTGCAGTTGAATAAAGGGGACTATGGGGCCATGAGGGAGGAGCTGGCCAAAGTTGACCCGAGCAGGGGTGACAGTGGAACAACAATGGCATGTATTTTCTAGGAATAATATAGAAGGTGCAGGATCAGTTCATTCCTAGGAGGAAGAAAGATTCCAAGGGGAATAAGGGGCGACCGTGGCTGACAAGGGACGTCAGGGACAGTATACAAATAAAAGAGAAGAAGTACAACGTAGCAAAGATGAGCGGGAAGCAAGAGGATTGGGTAATGTTTAAAGAGCAACAGAAGATAACTAAAAAGACAATACGGGGAGAAACGTTGAGGTACGAAGGTAAGCTAGCCAAGAATATAAAGGAGGATAGTAAAAGCTTCTTTAGGTATGTGAAGAAGAAATAATTAGTTAAGACCAAAGTTGGACCCTTGAAGACTGAAAAAAGTGAGTTTATTATGGGGAACAAGGAAATGGCAGATGAGTTGAACAGGTACTTTGGATCCGTCTTCACTAAGGAGGACACAAACAATCTTCCTGATATAGTAGTGGCCAGAGGATCTGGGGTGACGGAGGAACTGAAGAAAATCCACTTTAGGCAGGAAATGGTGTTGGGTAGACTGATGGGACTGAAGGCTGATAAATCCCCAGGGCCTGATGGTCTGCATCCCAGGGTACTTAAGCAAGTGGCTCTAGAAATCGTGGATGCATTGGTGATAATTTTCCAATGTTCTATAAACTCAGGATCAGTTCTTGTGGATTGGAGGGTAGCTAATGTTTTCCCACTTTTTAAGAAAGGTGGGAGAGAGAAAACAGGGAATTATAGACCAGTTAGCCTGACATCGGTGGTGCGGAAGATGCTGGAGTCAATTATAAAAGATGAAATAGCCACACATTTGGATAGCAGTAACAGTATCGGTCAAAGTCAGCATGGATTTACGAAGGGAAAATCATGCTTGACTAATCTTCTGGAATTTTTTGAGGATGTAACTAGGAAAATGGACAAGGGAGAGCCAGTGGATGTAGTGTACCTGGACTTTCCGAAAGTATTTGATAAGGTCCCACACAGGAGATTAGTGGGCAAAATTAGGGCACATAGTATTGAGGGTAGAGTGCTGACATGGATAGAAAATTGGTTGGCAGACAGGAAACAAAGAGTAGGGATTAACGGGTCCCTTTCAGAATGGCAGGCAGTGACTAGTGGGGTACCACAAGGCTCGGTGCAGGGACCGCAACTATTTACAATATACATCAATAATCAATAGTTAATAGTCAATCAATAGTCAGATGTATTCGACATGTACACAATAAAGTGCAGTTAGTGAACTTGCCAGCAGCAGAACAATAAAAAAGAACACACAATACACAATAATTTTTTTAACACAAACATCAACCACAGCATTCATCACTGTAGTGGAAGGCACAAAGTTTAGTCAGTCCACCTCCATTTTCCCCCGTGGTCGAGACCACAACCCTCCGCAGTCGCTGCTGCGGGCGGCCAGATGTGCAGACAAGGCAAGTCCTGAATCGGTGCTTCCCTACCGGAGACCGCGGCTTCAAGATGGTGTAGGCCGCAGGGCGGCGGTCGAAGGTCCAAAGTCCCCGCCACGCCGCAGTTAGAAGCACCGCAGATCGCGGCTTCAAAAGATGTTGTAGGCCACGGGCCGGTGGTCGGAGCTCTTCTCCTCCGGGGTCCCCAACGAGGGATCCCAGGCTCCGGACGCCACTCCAGCTGGAGCTCCGCAGACCGCGGCTTCAGGCTGCCGCGAGCCAGCGATCAATGATTTAGATGAAGGGATTCAAAGTAACATTACCAAATTTGCAGATGACACAAAGCTGGGTGGCAGTGTGAACTGTGAGGAGGATGCTATGAGAATGCAGGGTGACTTGGACAGGTTGGGGGAGTGGGCAGATGCATGGCAGATGAAGATTAATGTGGATAAATGTGACGTTATCCACTTTGGTATCAAAAACAGGAAGGCAGATTAATGGCGTCGTTGGGAAAAGGGAAAGTACAACGGGATCTGGAGGTCCTTGTTCATCAGTCTATGAAAGTAAGCATGCAGGTACAGCAGGCAGTGAAGAAATCGAATGGCATGTTGGCCTTTATAACAAGAGGAGACGAGTATAGGAGCAAAGAGGTCCTTCTGCAGTTTTACAGGGCCCTAGTGAGACCACACCTGGAGTATTGTGTGCAGAGTTGGTCCCCTAGTTTGAGGAAGGACATTCTTGCTATTGAGGGAGTGCAGCGTAGGTTTACAAGGTTAATTCCCGGGATGGCGGGACTGTCATATGCTGAGGGAATGGAGCGGCTGGGCTTGTACACTCTGGAGTTTAGAAGGATGAGAGGACATCTTATTGAAACATATAAGATTGTTAAGGGTTTGGACACGCTAGAGGCAGGAAACTTGTTCCCGATGTTAGGGGAGTCCAGAACCAGGGGCCATAGTTTAAGAATAAGGGGTAAGCCATTTAGAACGGAGACGATGAAACACTTTTTCTCACAGATAGTTGTGAGTCTGTTGAATTCTTTGCCTCAGAGGGCAATCGAGGCCGGTTCTCTGGATACTTTCAAGAGAGAGCTAGATTGGGCTCTTAAAGATAGCGGTCAGGGGATATGGGGAGAAGGCAGGAACGGGTACTGATTGGGGATGATCAGCCATGATCACATTGAATGGCGGTGTTTGCTCGAAGGGCCAAATGGCCTACTCCTGCACCTATTGTCTATTGTTTATTGTCTATTGTCTATAAACAAAACATCACAGTGAACGTGTGTTATTCTCTCAAAGGATTTTCACACTTCAACATTATTGTTACAACACATCCATGAGTTAATCGGACATGGAGGAAGAAGTTTCATGCTATCAAAATTTTGGCCTTTTGATTTTGGACTATAATACTGGGTGTCATGCCTGATGTTAAGGGTTTGGTGCGAACGGTACGACTTCAAGCTAAAAACAATGTTTTAATAAGACAATGTTTTGCTTGCTTCTAGAAGGAAAAGATGAAGCTGGAAGAATCGCTGAAGAAGTCTGAATGCGGATAAATAATGCATGCTACTTTTTGCTTTTGATATATGTTAAGCCTTCATGGCTACTTTTTTGATGTTCATTAGTAATTGCCTCGTTATATACTCAGAACAATTAGGGGCTGGTATGTAGTGGCCATTTGGCTTAATTTTATGTGTCATAATTATGGCATTTGTCTTTAAATTTAGTCTGTCTGTAATTATGTGGGTGGGATTTATTATGTAGTCGGAGGTCAGTTTGTGTTAATTCTGGCAAAATTGGAGAGGCCAGGACACTAAAATTGAGGAAAGGCTTCTGGGCTGCTAGGCCATTTGGTCAATTTAAATGTGCCTTCTGCAGAAATAGGACAGGCTGCAGAATGGTGCCTGTTTGTCTAGAGCCTGGATAAGAGCTGCAGGAAGAGAGTGAAACATCTGCAGATCCCGACAATTAGGTGCAAATTGCATGGAATGGATTGGATGAATGCAAACCAGACATACACATTGTATATAATGTTGCCAAGCTTTACTTTGCTAGATGTTGATTGGATTAAGTATTGAGCCTTGTCTGGGTTTCTTGAATATATGGGTAAATGTTGCTATGTTTACTTCCTTTCAGAAGCACCATTTGAATACATTGTATTAGTTACTGTATTATTGGGTTAGGGAAATGTCTATCATGTACTGGGCTAATCGATATCTGTTATTGGACTATAAAAAGATCACCCCTATGTGGTTCTGCCCCTCAAGGTTAGGGAACCTATAAAAGACCGCTCCCACAAGCTCCTGTGACGATCTTTTGGGAGAACGCTTGGGACTGCGTGACCTTCTGGAGTGTCTCTGCTTGAGCGAGGCTAAAGAGGGCTTGATCAGGCAGATATGAGGATCGAACCCACGGTGGTTAGGTATAGTAGTGGGAACTGTAATTGTGTTTTGTCAAAATAAAGTTTGGATGCGCAAGTACTTGACTCCGTGATTTTTGACTGAAACTAGACTGGGTGGAAGTTTAGAATGAGTTATTTAAATTTGGGGCTCGTCTGGGATCTGAACAGACCCCAAACAAGTTTGCGATCAAGGGTGTTGAGCTGTTTCGATCGCGAGTGCAGAAATTGGGCCCACTGTGTGGTTTTCGCTAGTCGGGGCAGATCGATAATTCGCGGGTTTGGGAAAGTGTCCAATCGAGCTGTTAGAACTGAGTCTAGCAAGCACGGGGGAGTGGTTAGCACTGCTTTGGGTTAGGGGCCCATAAAACTGGGCGAGGAGTGGCCCAAAACTTGGTCGTAGTTGGCAGGTTGCAGCTGCTTTAACGAGAGCCTGACGCGCTTCGAGGGAGAGAGGTGGCCCATTGTCCAGATTTGGTATCCAATTGATGGGGTATTGAAACACAGTTCTGGTCTATGTTTTGACCTATCTTTGCCGGGAGCGCTGATTGGAAAGGTGCATTCTGAAAATCGGCATCGAATAACAGCGCGAAGAGGCAAGGCGCTGAACCCCCGGTGCCCAGCAGAGAGGGGTGTCTGCGTGAAGGTATCTGAGTCCCTCCCTGGAGTGATGGACGAGGAACCTCGTAAAGGCACTGGGCTCGGTGGCTGGGGTATAGATTGGCTGGGAATACTCTAGTCCATTCGAGATTTCATTGGGCAATTTGAATTCGAGAGCCCGCGTATGTGGAGGGATACGCACCAAAACTACTTGATCCGAGAACGAGTCTAGATTTGCAGAATCAAATTTCTAAATACAGAATTTCACATTGAACTTCTGCCCGTACGGTAGAATTCAAATTCTGTGTAGATAGAACTTCGGGGTTTGTGCATGTTTGAGATCGATTCCGAATAGCGGCTGATCAACAGTGAACAGTAACCCTCTGATCGATTGTTGATTAGTACCTGATAGCGAAGAGTAACTGAGAGACGGGAACCTGGTTTACTTGGTGAAAAGTACCCGGATGCGAAAGGTGCCCTAATTCTGTAGAACTTAGAGAGGAGGGATGGAGGTCCCCCTACAGAAGTCCAGTCTTAGCAGGAGAAAAGTAACATTTGGGAAAAAAAGTAGTCATTCAAGAAGTAGTACCTCTCAGTAAAGAGTACCCTAGGAAGAGGAAAAGCTTCGGTATCAGAGGGATTGATAACAGCGTAACGCAGCATTGAGAGCGAATGTTTGTAAACTATGCGGTCGCGTGTTAAATTATTATTGTAAATTGTAAAAATCCAGCATCATTGTTCGATCCTATGTGTATGTAAAAAAATTGAGAGTGTATTAAGATTTAGAGGGTGTTAAGCTCGCGGACTGCTATTTGTATTGCTTGTGTGAGTGCTTAAGGATTTTTGGGTGTTAGATAATTGAAGTAAAAGTGTGTTTAAATTAAATATTTGTAATTGTTTAGATTGTAGTGTTAGAATCTGATTCGTGGTGGTTCGATCAGGGTTCGTACTCTTTCGATCGCTGTGTCGGGGCAGGAATCGTTCCGTCGACTGAGCACGCCACGAGGGGACTTATTAGAGTGCGTGATTTATAATAAATTAATGATTAGGATTTATGTAGGAGTGTGGTTGTGCTGATAATAATAAGCAGCGTGATCTCCTGTTTGTGTAGTGTGTTACTTGTGTGTCTAAAGCTCAATTTCAGGTGTTTCGATTGAAGATGAGTTGCGAGAATGTGTTTGATTGTGCTTGAATGTGTTTGATTGTTCCCTGGAGTACTCTGATCTTTGGATGACTGAGGATTGTGGAAATTGTAAGGTTGAAAGGGTGTGGATTTGTGGGAGATAGGAAAATAATTTTAATAGGAGAGTAGGATTGGTGGAGTAAAGGAATAAAGAATTGCGAGGCTGCAGACACTTTGGGGCCATTAGTCACTGTTCAGGAGCGAGCTTGATAATTTAGGGATTAAAAGGAAGGAGTGGAGGATTTAGGAATTCTGTTTCATTTGTTCGGAAGCATGGGGAATAGCATAGATCGAGATATTACAGAAGAGGAAAGGAGCCCATTGCAAATTCCTCTGCATACCCTTAGTCCCACGTTCCCCTCCCCTCTGTCTTACTGCTCTATTTTGTTTTGTTTATTCCTGACTCTCAATTGTAAAGCGACTTTGAGTCCTGAAAAGCGCTATATAAATAAAATCTATTATTATTATTATTATTAAATAATGTGCAATGAGTTCGCTCACAAGGCAGAGAAATTAAGAGATTTATCAGGAGCGTTAAATAAGAAATTAGGAAACAAGCTATGGACGCCGGGGGGCATTAGAACAGTAAAAGGGATAAAATACATAGAATGGATTATTTGGCAGCATAGTAATAACGAAAGTGCAAAAGAATTAATAAGGTTATGGAGAAAATATTATGAGGAACCCGGAAGGCGAATAAAGAGGTTAAGAGGGTGGCTAGTTGGGAGAAAGTGATCGTTAAACTTGGAATAGAACTGAAAGAAGGTGAAATAGATCAACCTCCAGGCAGTCGGAAGGACAGGAGTGGAGATGAAGGGAAACACACGGAACAGGGAAAAGGCAGATCTTCTGGAAGGAAATTTAAAGTTTGGGGATCCGATGGTTAGTGCTGACTTTGAGGGTGAAGGAGATGAATATTTGGAAGAATGGACAGATGTTAACGCTAGTGGGTGTTCACAGCTCCCACCATGTTCCTCTTGTATTTCCCAGGCTTCACTGGAAACTTGTATGACTTGTGTCCGTAATAAATATTTTAGGTCGGCAGAATCTATAACAACTTCTGCAGATTCTACATCTGAACAGATTCTACCAACAGCAGATACTGGGGTACCAGATTCTTCGACCCTATCCACTCCATCATTGATAGATCATCCAGTAGCTTATCGCACCTGGAGTAGAACAAAGAGGTGAGCTCAGGTGTTTAAAGAAAGGGAAGGTATGTTAGATATAGTGCAACAGCCAGAGTATTTCCATGAGCCACAACCTAGACAGATTACACGAGTAGTAAGAAAGAGGAACGATTTATTTGGACAGTATCAGGAAACCCCTAGCGAACAGGAAGATTCATCTGAGGGTGAGAGTGATTGAAGAAACCAAGATAGATTTTGATGTAACCGAAAGTTTACAAATTAAACAGATATCCCATAGGCAGTTCCCAGTAAGTGAAGGGCTGGGTACAGCGGATTCGACCAGCGCAGTAAGTCTGAATAATCCCCGTGCCACAGACTTCATACTCCGTGGAAGCCCATGAAATAATGGCAGTACTAAACAGAATCCCTGATATTAAGAAGTCACCTGCTGCTTTTATAGATTACCTGACTAAGTGGGACCCGTCGGGTCCCAGCATCACACGGAAGGGCTGGTCCCCCAACGCATTATTCCACCTCTCCACCAATTCCAATATTGGTGGCCAGTGGGGGTGGGGCTTTCTGGAGCCCTAGTATGGGTTGTGGGCTGAAGGGACTGGTTTCCAGAGGGCTAGTATGGACATTGTGGTCCAAATGGATTCTTGGGCTGCTGGCTCAGTCACTCAAGCCTGTTATGCTGGCAGCTCACTCACTCACGGCTGGTGGGCTGGTTGTTGACTCACAGCTATTCCTTGAAATTGCATTTCAAGCAGGGTGCAAGGCCACCAAATTCAAGTGCAGTTTCTTACCACTTCAAGCAGGGTGCAAGGCCACTAAAGAGAGAGAATCATGACCTCACCCTCCTCCATCTTGCAGAGACTGGGCCACGCCCACACCTCTGGGTTTTATAGTCCCTCCCCCCTCCCACAAGAAGGGGCATGGCGTTCATGGCGTGATTGACAGGAGAGAGAATCTCAACATTTTTAACACACTAATAACTCTTTTATTTTTCATCAATGGGAAAAATCCTCAGCACCTGATGAGTGGAGGGGGACTCTGAGTAAGATGGCAAAAAAATCACAGCCGTACGTGGTAGCGTTTTTGCAAGAATCAATATAAATCGCAAACAGGAAGTGATCAAGAGTAGACATTTAATTATATAGAAGGCAAGGCAACTTTAATTCGACAAGGCAACTTTAATTAGGCAAGGCAACTTTTAGGCAAGGCAACTTTAATTAGGCAAGGCAACTTTAATTAGGCAAGGCAACTTTAATTAGGCAACACAGCTTTAGCATTTCCAAACCAAAGGCAACACAACTTTAGCATTTCCAAACCAAAGCCAACACAGCTTTAGCATTTCCAAAACAAAGGCAACACAGCTTTAGCATTTCCAAACCAAAGGCAACACACCTTTAGCATTTCCAAACCAAAGGCAACACAGCGTTAGCATTTCCAAACCAAAGGCAACACATCTTTAGCATTTCCAAACTAAAGGCAACACAGCTTTAGCATTTCCAAACCTAAGGCAACACAGCTTTAGCATTTCCAAACTATATTTTCAAACCACATTAATGGCACTGACAGGTCAGTAAAACCACTCACAGTTTAGTAGACATGTGTTGAGTGTTATTCACAGCTCAGACTGAGAGACGTGATCCTCTCGCTCCCCCATCTTGCGGAGACTCACTGAGGCACTCAACACTTCTGGGTTTTATAGTCCCTTCAGAAGGGGCGTGGCCTTCAAGAGAGAGAATCTTAACATTTTTTAAACACTAATAACTCCTTTATTTTTCATAGATGGGAAAAATCCTCTTGTCCTGCGCAGCAGAGGGCGACTCTGAATAAGATGGCCAAAAATCACAGCCATAAGTGGCAGCGTTTTTTCTAAAATTAATATACAGAACAACAGGAAGTGGTCAAGATCAGACTTTTAGTAATATAGATTTAAGAACCACAATGCGTGTATATCATGCAGATTCCCGGGATTTGTGGGAGACCATACAACAGATAATTACTTCAGCTGAAAATACCAAATTTCTAGTAGCCCTTGGACACCCAACTTATGA
>CM075983.1:23417079-23551444 GCA_038087875.1 Malacoraja senta
AAATAAAAGAGGAAATTTCTATTTGTTCATGTAAAAATAAAGGGGCTCAGTCAATGACCTATCACAACTCAGAAGATTATTTTCAACATGACTGCCTCTACTCTTTATTTTTACTTTTTTGAATTAATTTTATTAGAAGCAATTGTACAGGGATAAGGCAATCGACATAACAGTTATACAATTATTGTACAGCTTCATTTTTAACATTGAAATCTAAATTTAAAAAAAAAAGAAAAAAAGGAAAAAGAGAGAAGCAAGAAAATGAAGAAAGAGAAGTAAAATAAGAGAAAGCAAGAAAAGGATCCCTAAGCTACCAAAGAAGTGCAAGAGGAAAGAAAAGAAAAGAAAAGAGAAGATGGAGATACCCACCCCCCCCCCCTCACCCACCCCCCCCCCCTCACCCATCCCTGGCATCGGGTTTAAATTTGTGTTTAACCATTCTGTTGTTGCAGAAATTCAGTGAAAGGCAAACATGTCTTGAGAAATTGACTTACTTTTTCAGCCAAGACAAGCCTAATGTTTTCTAAATGTAGTGTCTCGGACATATCAGTAATCCACATCTTCACTGTGGGAACTGTTGTCTTTTTCCAAAATTTGAGTATTAGTTTTTTTGCCGTTATTAGGCCGTAATTGAGGAAACGTCTTTGAAATATCGTTAGCTTAGAGCAGGCCTCTGACATACCTAATGTGATCAGTTTTATATCTGGTTCCAATTTAATTTAAAGTATTTTGGAGAAGATGCCTCTACTCTTTAAAGGGCCTGTCCCACTTAGGTGACATTTTAGGCGAGTGCAGGAGACTCTGCGCTCGCCACATGATCGCCACATGGTCGCCACATGTTCGCTGGTGGTCTCTGGTGAGTCTCCTTCATGGTCGCGAGGAGGTCCCGCATTCTGGGAACTAGTCGCGGCCTCCAACATGTTGAAGGCTGCTCGGGAGGCAAAAGAAGGAATTGCCATATCTCTGGCAGTGGGTACCAGATAACTTGCAAATTTTCATGATGGGTAGCCAGGTAAAGCCTGGCAATTGCTGTAAGATTTTATGGTTCTAATGTTAAAATTGTTCCTGACTGATGATTATTAACTGGGAGAGTATGCACGTCAAAAATAACAGCAACAATACTGGAAACAGTCAGTAGTCCAGGTAACATTTGTGGTGAGAGAAATTATGTTAAAGTCTCGTCGATGAACTTTCATCAGAACTTGAAAAAAGTTTGAATCAAATGTTTTATGTTGCAGAAAAGGGTGAGACAAAGGAAATACTTATGATAGAGTAGGGACAAGAAAGACAAGAGATGGTAGTGGAGGCTTGTTAAATGCAATTGATCCATCTGGAAAGGATGTAGATAGATGTTAAAGGGCTACAGAGAGAGAAAATAAAACAAAGTCAGATCTGTGAGATAGAAAATTCTGCAGGTGCTGGAAATCAGTGAACACTGGAACCACTCAACAGGTCAGGCAGCATCCGTGCAGAAAGAGAATTGAGTTGCTATTATAGATTGATGATCTTTTAATACAAATAGTCGGCATTGAATTAAAATGAAAAGGCTGGTTACCTGAAATTATTGAATTCAATGTTAAGTCCTGAGGGCTGTGGGTCAGGATCTTCAGAGCTCAGGAATGGACATCATAAAAAGAGAATTGCCTGATATTATTTTAAATAAGATATCAGCTTTTGGATGTAATGTTGCAGCGTGTTCACAATTGAATTAACTTTGTGTGTATCTCCATTGTTGGGACAGTTGGAGACAGGACAGGAGAGAAGATAAAATGGCAAAAGAACTGAACCAAACTGAGCCTTGCACATCCTTCAAGAACCTGTCACATATAGTAGCTCCTTCATTTAGAAAGACTTACTGTATGCTATCAGGCTGCAAACCCAAGGATGCAATCACTTTGTGGAAGTTATCTCCAACAACATTGCTCATTTGATTAATGAGATTATTTTTAGTTTTACAGCTTGATTATATTATAAATTTTCAATTTAAATTATTAATAAATGCATGTTTATTTGGAAGAGATTCCCCGCGGGTGCAATGTGTAACCGGAACATAAATTCCTTCTTAATTAGAAATTATCCATGCTTCTGCTGATTTGTTTGAATGGAGTACAAAGGAAAGTGGAAGAAGCACAAGGCTTAATTGCAATTTCTTGCAGCCAACAAGTTGCGCTTTCCGGCAGGTTCCTGTCAATATTCGGTCTGTCAGGTGATTTCCAAAAAGGTATCTGGGTGCACTCTCCATGAAAAGATTTGTGGAAGCATACAGCAACATTGTTGTTGATAACCAATTGGTCATCTTAGCAAACCATGATAAACTGAGAACGAAGTAGCTTTTTATTTATGTTTAAGAAGGAACTGCAGATGCTGGAAAATCGAAGGTAGACAAAAATGCTGGAGAAACTCAACGGGTGAGGCAGCATCTATGGAGCGAAGGAAATAGGCAATGTTTTGGGTCCAAACCCTTCTTCAGACTGATGTGAGGGGGGGGGGGGCAGGAAGAAGAAAGGAAGAGGTGGACCAGTGGGCTGAGGGAGAGCTGAGAAGGGGAGGAGAAAGTAGGGACTACCTGAAATTAGAAAAGTCAATGTTCATATCACTGGGGTGCAAACTGCCCAAGCAAAATATGAGGTGCTGCTCCTCCAATTTACGGTGGTCCTCACTCTGGCCATGGAGGAGGCCCAGGACAGAAAGGATTCAGAATGGGAGTTGAAGTGCTGAGCCACCGGGAGATCAGGTTGGTTATTGCGAACTGAGCGGAGGTGTTCGGCGAAGCGATCGCCAAGCCTACGCTTGGTCTCACCAATGTAGAGCAGCTGACATCTAGAGCAGTGGATGCAATAGATGAGGTTGAAGGAGGTGCAGGTGAACCTCTGCTGCACATGGAAAAACTGCTTGGGTCCATGAATGGAGTCAAGGGGGGAAGTAAAGCGACAAGTGTAGCATTTCCTGCGGTTGCAAGGGAAGGTGCCTGGAGAGGGGGTGGTTCGGGAGGGAAGGGACAAATTGACCAGGGAGTTACGGAGGGAGCGGTCTCTGTGGAAAGCAGACAGGGGAGGAGATGGGAAGATGTGGCAAGTGGTGGGATCACGTTGGAGGTGGCGAAAATATCGGATTATTATTTGTTGTATGTGACGGCTGGTAGGGTGGAAGGTGAGGACAAGGGGGACTCTGCCCTTGTTACGAGTGGGGGGGGGTAGGGAGTGAGAGCAGAGTCACGGGGTATAGAAGAGACCTTGGTGAGAGCCTCATCCATAGTAGAAGAGGGGAACCCCCGTTCCCTGAAGAATGAGGACATCTCCAAATAACTTTGTTTATCACAGGCATTACCCCATGTGGCTCAGAGCATGGATTCAATTCCACCTGCAACTTATCAGGAAACTCACTGTTGTCCCATTGATGAATCAAAATCCCCATGAATGAAGAAGGGTCTCGACCTGAAACGTCACCCATTCCTTCTTTTCAGAGATGCTGCCTGTTCTGCTGAGTTACTCCAGCATTTTGTGTCTAACCCATGAATACTATTCAGCAGGTAAATTTAAGTAAGTCAGCCATTGTCTATATTCCTCAAAAGGGGGCTAAATGTAACTATGATCCATCTGTGGCATGCTATTTCTATTCTCACATCCCTTTCATTTTGTACTGCTTCTTCTTCAATCAATCACTCAATTGAAAGGAATCTTTGTAGAAGTGCCCAGGGCTGCAAGAGGCTTTGCAAAATATGTGCCCTAAAAGTTCTCCACATCAAAGAGCTGGAAATATGAAAAATAAATAGTCCAATTAAGGAGGTTGTGGAACAGAGAATTGAAATCAGACCAGGAAGTTTAAATTGTCCATTGTTGCCTGGGCAGCATAGCCTCCAACTCCATTTGCTCTTTAAACATGGATAATAGAAAGCTGCCTACCTCTGGGAAATTAAAAAGAATGCCTAAATGACATCAATTTATCAACATTTTATTATCACAAAGTTCTTACCTCTTTCTGGCCGGTGGCAGGAGTTTCAGGCAGCTGATAGAATCTCTACTGGAATCACAAAAATATTACAGCACAGATGGAAGCAACTGGCCTATCAACTCAGTACTGAGAATGTAAGAACAATCCAGCCAACTACTTAGTGTAAAAATGTTATTTCTTCTGTCTCTTGGTTCTTTTGCAATCAATCTTTATTCAATGGCCTTTAGTTCTTGATCTTTCCACCACAGGGAACAGCCCCCTCTCCCAAGGTATTCCCTTTGTCCTACCCATTCCTGCCCCAACACTTTCTGCAATTTAAAACGGACTTATTTTCTTTCTTTCTCAATTCTGATGAAGGGTCTTCAACCTGAAATATTAACTCACTTTCTCTTTACACAGATGCTGTTTGATTGCCGAGTATGCTCTCAATTTCCAGGATCACCATTCACTCTACCTACCCAATCTATTAATTTCATGATATTAAATACCTCAGAAGCCCTCCAAATTTCCTTTGCTCCAATGAGAACAAACACATCTTCTCCAATTTATCCGTAAGCTAAATTCCCTCAACCATGGAATCATTTTAATAAATCTCTCCACACCCTCTTTATAAAGACTTTAATTTTTTTTGAAGTTTTACCCAGAATTGTACACTATAGACCAGGAATGACAAACTAATATTTTATGTTGTAAATTTGTTATTCTTGAACTTGACCTCTCAGATTAGAAGCCCACAATCTCATATGCTTTTATTTATTAACCATTTTCTCAACTACCCTTCCACTGGTAACATAGATAGATATCCAGCAGTACTAGTTTATATCTAGTATCTTTTCAAAAAAATACAGGTGAGGGATTTGTTTTGAAAATTTGTGAATTATTTCTGGTAACTTAAACCGGCAATCATTCCCTCAGTTTTAGGCTCCAAAGATACTGCCAGTTATTTTGTGGAAATCATTTAAGAAATAGAAATGCATAATAGAAATGTATACCACTGATCTATTGTTCTTTTGCAACAACATACACGCAGCTAAAGCAATTATTGAATTTGTATCAGCTCACTAACATTTTTCAAAGTTCTTCAACGCAAAAGAAAATAACTTCATTGTGCCAACAGAAGTGTATTACTCAATGGAAGCCTAATTGGTAAATCAGTGGCTGGTGATTGAGCAAGCAGCAAAGGAATATCTGAATAAGGGTTTTGACCCGAAATGTCACCCATTCCTTCTCTCCAGAGATGCTGCCTGTCCCACTGAGTTACTCCAGCATTTTGTGTCGTCTTCAGTGTAAACCAACATCTGCAGTTCCTTCCAACAAAATGAATATCAGTTATTGATGGGCAATGGGAACAATGGGATATCAATGATGGTGGGTGTGGCAAGGGCAGAGAAACAGATGTAGAAACATAAAATAGGTGCAGGAGAAGGCATTTGGCCCACCATTTTGCTCCACCAAACAAGAATCACTGATCATCTATTTTACTGTCATTCCCTGTTCACTATCCAAATTGTTTTATTATTTTTGTCTAGATGTTATCACTTTCCTCCTTGAAAATATTCAGTGATTACCCTCCCATAATATTCAGTGACTATCCTCGCATCTCTGAAAAAACGTCCCATCTCAGTCCTAAATCTCTTGCCCTCAACCTGAGCCTGTGACCGCACATTTTGGTAACTCAAGCCAGGTGTCCCGACATCATAGTAATCAATCTGGTGAACCTTTGTTGCACTCTCTTTCTGGCAGGTCTCTCTTCACTTGTATAAAGAGATCAAAAATACACACAATACTCTAGATGGTGCCTCAACAGGAGCCTGTATAACTATAGTAGGACATAATTACTCCAGTACTCACATCCTCTTGCTATGAAGACCAACATGCCCCATTTGGTTTCCTCACTACTTGCCTTGCTTGCATATTTGCTTTCACTGACCAGTGTAGTAGCATGTCAAAATCTCCTTTTGCATCAGCGTTTCCCAATCCAATCCAATTTAAACAATACTCTGCTTTGGTAATTTTCCTACCAAAGTGGATAACCTACCTTTAAGTTTGCTTCTAGCTCTGGTGGCCCTCTAAACCATGCTGGTTTGTAGCATGCATCACTTTAAAACCCAAGAGTGCCCCAACAATTTCATTCCACAAGGCTTTAAATGAGCCTCACACAAAAGCATCACAACCTCTGCTTCTAACACACAAAGTGATTAATGGCACACGTATTATGTGACTGGAAATATCCGGTCATATTTCCAGGATGCCGTGATTTGACTTGTTGCTAATTTTTATAACTGTCTTCCATTCCAGGAGGGAAGAAACGAAAGAGTCAACATACACAGCCATATTCCTTGTATATATACTCCGTATGTCTCCCATGGTGACTGGCAATATTCTTTGCGCCCACTGAGTGTGGTCAGTGTTGCAATGTCAGTATGAGGCACCATTTTCTCCACGGCCATTTCACATGAACTGCAATGTGGTAATGACCAGCAAATTTGGAGTATTGTGTTCATTTTTGGGCACCGTGTCATAGGAAAGGTTGTCAAACTGGAAAGGGTGCAGAGAAAATTTACAAGGATATTGCCAGGACTCAAGGGCCTGAGCTATAGTGTGGGCTTGAGCAGGCTGGGACTCTAGTCCTTGGGCCACAGGAGGATGAGGGGAGATCTTATAGAGGTGTATAACATCATGAGAGGAATAGTACTATTGCAACGTTTAAGAAACATTTAGACAGGTACATGGCTTAGAGGGATATGGGCCAAATGCAGGCAGGTGGGACTAGTGTAGCTGGGACATATTGGCTGGTGTGGGCAAGTTGGGCCGAAGGGCCTGTTTCCAAACTGTAAGACCCTATGACTTAATGACCATGCAACCTTTTCAGTGAAATTGACATGAATGTGGCCAGGACACTGGAAATAACACCTTAGCCTTTTGTAGAATTTGTCCAAAGACTTTTTACATCCACTTAGAAGGGAAACTAGCTGTAGCTTTAGTCACTTTAGTGCAGAAGTGCCTCAGTACTATTCTGGAGAATTAGTCTGGATTTTCATCTAATGTCTTTGAAATGCAACTTAACTCTTTGACCTTCAAAACGTGTGACAAATGTGCACCCCATTAAATCGATACAGGGAATTAATTTGAAGTGCAGTGAATGCAGGGAAATGTCACATACAGTACAAAGTTTAATTCTGACAAGAAGTAAGATGAATTAGGAGTTAACCTGTTTTAGCAGGATTCCTTGAACCAATGACATGTTACTGAATGACTGATACAAATTCTTAAAACGAATTGTTTGGTACGTTGAATACATACGCTGTTCTCCTCATTGCAGTCTTTTCATGAACTAATTGCTTAATTTGGTTCTTTTGCTCTTCCTCTTTGATCTTCAAATTCTGGGCCTTGACTCTCTGACACGACATCAGTATAAAGTACCAAAATATCTCGTGTAATTTGTCAGTAGCAGGTGCTTTGGAGAAGGATGAGGAAAGGGGAAAGGGTATGTTGTGTAAGCAGAGGAAATCTATGGTTTGGCACCATGTAACTGCACATTGGTTACAGAATAACATTGGGCTTAGAAATGCTTCAAGGATGAAACAGGTATAGAGTCATACAGTAGGGAAACATGTCCTTCGGCCATCAAGTCTGTGCTGACCATCAAAGACCCAATTTAACACATATTAAACCCAATTATTTCCCCCACATTGCCATACACTTCCTCTCCTCCTCCCACTCCCCCACTCCCCAAATTATGTCAGCCAAAGTGCAATGTCCGAACTGCATCTGTGTGAGATTTTCAACCATATTGGTGTGAATCTTGGCACTGGACAGTGAGAGAGCTTTTCTTCACTTTGAGCACTTCACAAGGCCATCATTGAAAGGGTAAGACACGTGTCTCTTATGGTCATATGGAGAGTGTCACATAACTCTCTACAACTCTCAAGTAAACTGGCCCATGCTGGGACCCAAGTTACCATATTGGCAGGTGACCTTAAATTGGTTATAATGCAAAGAGTGCACATTAAGTGAGAGGAAATTTCTCTCACACATCAAATGTTAGTGTTTTTCTAGAGAGTTTGGAGATCTTGTATAATATCAAATACTAACAAATGAGTCAAGACCAGTTTGTGTCAGGAATGCTTGTTACATTTCTTTTTTTAACATTTATTATACTAACTCAACCCTACATTGTGGAATTTGGATTATCTAAGCAGATAGCTAAGTGTTGAAGGACCCATGTCCTCAAACATCAGTGGACAAACTTCCAAATGAAATCCTGTAAATAGAGAAGCTGTTTGTGTTTATTCAATGAGAATTGTTTGGAAAAAAAGACAAGCGTCACGGTGGCGTAGTGGTAAAACTACTCGAGACAAGGTTCGATCCTGACTACGGGTGCTTGTCTGTAGGGAGTTTGTACGTTCTCCCTGTGATCTGCATGGGCTTTCTCTGAAGTCTTCGGTTTCCCCCCACATTCCAAAGACGTACAGGTTTGTAGGTTAATTGGCCTGGTGTAAATGTAAAATTGCGGGAATCGCTTGTTGGTGCGGAATCGGTGGGCCGAAGGGCCTGTTTCCGCGATGTATTTCTAAACTAAATAAACATGAGACAAATAAAGGTGATGCCCAGCTCCTCAGCCATCTTGATTTTGTAGGGAATAACAATAATTGCTGTCAACAATAATTATTGCCAAAACAGTATCTAAGTGGAATGTCTCATCATGTGGTAGTTCTCACTCTTGTCTGTAATGTTATAATGTCAGAAATTCAATCGTACACAAGTAACCCCAACTAAGACAATGTGGACATTATCAGGAATGATAATGAATTTGGTCCAATTATAATAATGCTTCAGGATCTGCTTCAGCCTCCTCAGATGACAATAACATTGATCACTTATACAACCAAATCATACAATTAGAAAATTTGATGGTATTTATCATGCATGGGTCACATTGTCTAGCTTGCTTAACATTTCAAGATAAAAGAAGAATCAGAGAACTCTTCCATGTATTTGTTTAATCAGACAGTAAATTTCAATGCTGCACTTTCACAGCTTCAGAACAGTCTGGTTTTGGCATTGACTGTTTGCAAACTATTTCCACTCCGGTGGCACAGCGGCACAGTGGTAAAGCTGCTGCCTCACAGTGCCAAAGACCCAGGTTCAATCCTAACCATGGGTGCTGTCTGGGCGATGTTTGTGGGTTCCCCCTGTGGCGGTGTGGGTTTTCTCTGCGTGCTCTGGTTTCCTCACAAATTCCAAAGACGTGCAGGTTTGTGGGTTAACTGGCTTCTGTAAATTGCTCCCAGTGTGTTGGATGTGTAATTGGGATAACATAGAACTGGTGTATGGTTGATTGATGGTTGGCGTAGACTTGGTGGGCCGAAGGGCCTGTTTCCATGCTGTAGTTCTAAACTAAACTATACTAAAGTAAAATATATCCCTGTTGGAAACTATATAGCAGCGTCAGCATGTGATACTCAGTGTCCAAAACTCAATTTCATTGACTTTAAAATAATTATTTTCAGAAGCAGAGTATATGATGCTGGCACTACCATATAGAATGCTTTGTGTAATATATGCTCAACACTACCATATAGAATGCTTTGTGTAATATATGCTCAACACTACCATATAGAATGCTTTGTGTAATATATGCTCAACATTTCCTAACAAATTTGCTAGGTCTTCAAATATAAGAGTAACCTTGACAGCACCAACCATTCTAATGTTTCTGGATAGAAGTGGCAGTAAAGATTTAACCCGTGATAAACTGTGATTTGTTATGAGCTGTGGATTCCATCAAAATTAAAAAATGTCCATGTTATTTTACTCAAGATCCTAACAATTGAAATAAAAAAATAATTCTTTATTGTCAGCTGCAATTTTTAGTTTAGTTCAGAGATACAGCATGGAAACAGGCTCTTTGGCCTACCGAGTGAGTCCATATCGACCAGCGATCTCTGCACACTAACACTATCCTGCACACACCAGGAACAATTTTACCAAGCCAATTAGCCTACAAACCTGCACATCTTTGGAGTGTGGAAGGAAACTGGAGCACATGAAGAAAACACACACAAATCATGGGGAGACAATACAAACTCCATATAGACAGCACCCGTAGTCAGGATCGAACCCAGGTCTCTGGTTCTGTAAGGCAGCAACACTTCCACTGTGCCAGTTTTCATATCTATCCAATGTTTGTGTGTGTTAAATGTTACAGTGACATTTTCAGCATTCACCAAACTTTGGATTTTATTGTAAAAGACATATGTTTGTTCTAAGTTGCAATCTTTTTCATTAAATATGAGAACATTTTCATTAGTTTTCCAAAAATTATTATTAGTACTGTATGTAGATATCATTATATCACTATATGTGGGTATGTAAATGTAAGTACGTGCCTATGTGTCTGTGCAAATGTGTATCAAAGTATGAATGCATGCCTATGTACATTTATGAGTGTTTGTATCTGTTACCATGAGAAACAATACTTCCAGTGCAGCTTTGATTACAAAATAAATTGAAATCATTGTCCAAGGGAAATATTCTGAAAACATATGGGGTGCTGCTAGGCAATGATCAGCATTGATTTCCCGTGAGTTTTTGCAATATAATTTGTTTATACCAAATATTATTTTGGAGCAAGACAATAAATATGGGCTTAAAATAACAGAAAATGTGTGTATAGCTTTGTCCCAGGGGGTTTGAGTGTTACCCAATCCTGTCTTGTATGGTGTTGAATAGCCAGCACATTAAACACTATCTTTAAAGAGATGTCAAATGAACTGTAACTGCTGTTGAAATGCCAATGTTACATCAAGCTAAGGAGATACTTTTTGATGTGTAAGAAGAAAGCATATTCACAAAATATGCTGGTTTAAACCGAAGATAGACACAAAAAGCTGGAGGAACTCAGCGGGTCAGGCAGCATCTCTGGAGAGAAAGAATGGGTCACGTTTCGGGTCGAGACCCTTCTTCAGACTGGCTGGGGATAACGGAAACGAGAGATATAGACGGTGATGTGGAGAGATAAAGAGCAGTGAATGAAAGATATGCAAAAAAAGTAACGATGATAAAGGAAACAGGCCATTGTTAGCTGTTTGTAGGGTGAAAACGAGAAGCTAGTGCGACTTGGGTGGGGGAGGGATAGAGAGAGAGGGAAGGCCGGGCCTACCTGAAGTGATAGAAATCAATATTCATACCACTGCCCAAGTGAAATATGAGATGCTATTCCTCCAATTTGCGTTTAGCCTCACTCTGACAATGGAGACGGAAGACTGAAAGGTCTGTGGAGGAATGGTTCAAAGGATCAAAGGTTCAAAGGTCTTTTGTCATGTGTACCAATTAAGGTACAGTGATATTCGATTTACCATACAGCCATACTAAAACAAGCAACAAGACACACAACTACATCAAGTTAACATAAACATCCACCACAGTGGATTCCCCACATTCCTCACTGTGATGCAATAAAGTCTAATCTTCTTCCCTCTTTATTCTCCCGCGGTCATGGCAGTCAAAACATCCGCAGCCGGTGATCGAAACCCCCGCGCCGGGGCAATCGAAGCTCCCACGATCGGGGCGGTCGAAGCTCCTGCGGCCTGGAGCTCCCAAAGCCGGTCCCTAACCAGGGACCGTGAGTTCCACAATGTTAAGTCCGTAGGCTCACGCGGTTGGAGCTCCAAGGTCGAACCCCGACAGGAATTGCCAGCTCCACCATGTTAAGTCCTGCAGGCTCCGGTGGTTGGAGCTCCTGAAGTCAGTCCCCAGCAGAGGACACCAGCTCCTTGATGTTAGGCCGCAGAGCGGACGGAGGTACGATACGGAAAAAAATCGCAACTCCGTCGAGGTAAGAGATTAAAAATGTTTCCCCCAACTCCACTCCCCCCCCCCCCCACCCCCACATAAAACAAGCAAGAGAACACTAAAACATACATTTAACACACACTAAAAAACAACAAAGGAAAAGGACGAGACAGACTGTTGGCGAGGCAGCCATAATGGGAGCCACCCGAATGGGAAGGAGAATTAAAGTGTCCAGCAGCCAGGAGATCAGGTAGGTTCAGGTGGACTGAAAGAAGGTGTTCCGCGAAACTATCACCCAGTCTGCGTTTGGTCTCGCCGACGTATAAGAGTTCACATCTTGAACAATGGATTCAGTAGATGAGGTTGGAGGAGGTGCAAGTGAAGCTCTGCCTAACCTCAATGGACATAATCGAGGAAGGAGATATAGCGACAGATGTTGCATCTTCTGCGGTTACAGGGGAAGGTACCAGGGGAGGGGATGGTTTGCGTGGGAAGGTATGAGTTAACCAGTGAGTTGCGGAGGGAACGGTCTCTGCGGAAGGCAGAAAAGGGTGGAGATGGGAAAATGTGACTTGTGGTGGACATTTCAGAGGATTATGTGTTGTATGCTACGGCTAATGGGGTGGAAGTTAAGGACAAGGGGGACTCTGTCTCTGTTGTGACTAGGGGGAGGGGGAGCAAAGGCGGAGCTGCGGGGTACCGAGGAGACACGAGTGTGGGCCTCATCTATGATGGGAGTGGGGAACCTTCATTACGTAAAAAATGACATAGATACATAGATACATAGATACATAGAAATTAGGTGCAGGAGTAGGCCATTCGGCCCTTCGAGCCTGCACCGCCATTCAATACGATCATGGCTGATCATCCAACTCAGTATCCCGTACCTGCCTTCTCTCCATACCCCCTGATCCCTTTAGCCACAAGGGCCACATCTAATTCCCTCTTAAATATAGCCAATGAACTGGCCTCAACTACCCTCTGTGGCAGAGAGTTCCAGAGATTCACCACTCTCTGTGTGAAAAAGTTTTTCCTCATCTCGGTCTTAAAGGATTTCCCCCTTATCCTTAAGCTGTGACCCCTTGTCCTGGACTTCCCCAACATCGGGAACAATCTTCCTGCATCTAGCCTGTCCATCCCCATAAGAATCTTGTACGTTTCTATAAGATCCCCTCTCAATCTCCTAAATTCTAGCGAGTATAAGCCAAGTCTATCCAGTCTTTCTTCATATGAAAGTCCTGACATCCCAGGAATCAGTCTGGTGAACCTTCTCTGCACTCCCTCTATGGCTATAATGTCCTTCCTCAGATTTGGAGACCAAAACTGTACGCAATACTCCAGGTGTGGTCTCACCAAGACCCTGTACAACTGCAGTAGAACCTCGCTGCTCCTATACTCAAATCCTCTTGCTATGAAGGCCAACATACCATTCGCTTTCTTCACTGCCTGCTGCACCTGCATGCCTACTTTCAATGACTGGTGTACCATGACACCCAGGTCTCGCTGCATCTCCCCATTTCCTAATCGGCCACCATTTAGATAATAGTCTGCCTTCCCGTTTTTGCTACCAAAGTGGATAACCTCACATTTATCCACATTATACTGCATCTGCCAAACATTTGCCCACTCACCCAGCCTATCCAAGTCACCTTGCAGTCTCCTAGCATCCTCCTCACAGCTAACACTGCCCCCCAGCTTAGTGTCATCCGCAAACTTGGAGATGTTGGATGTGCTAGTATGGAACACCTCATCTTGGGCGCAGATAAGGCATAGACGGAGGAATTGGGAGTAGGGTATAGAGTCTTTGCAGGAAGCAGGGTGGGAAGAAGTGTAGTCGAGATAGTTGTGGGAGTCAGTGGGTTTGTAATAGATGTCAGTCAATAGTCTATTTCCTCTAGAAGAGATAAGACTCCTCCTAGCAGGTAAACCAGATCACTTCCACCTGACGTGGTCTGCATTTATAGAATTATTACAAACATAGGGTGCAAAAGTACTTTAAAAAAAATAAAAAATTGAGGTCAGGTAAGGGGGGATGATAGTTGAAGAGTTGGTATGTCCTATTTACGTAATGCTCAAAAATATATTTGTTTTTCTTTTTTTTTTTCCTCTCTCTCTTTCTCTTTTTTTTCCTAGGGCCTATTTCTTAACTCTTTTTCTTTTGTTTTTAATTTCGCTCTTATAGGGTCTTCGTCCTTTTTTGTTGTTACATTTTCTACACTTTTCTACACTCACTTTTTCCTTCACTTTCTTCTTTCTTTCAATCTTTTCCTATTCTAGTGTAAAAAAATAAATAAAGGGAGTACATTCATTGTAAGAAGATATAAATGACGAGTATTAATGTATGTGGTTGTAATGTAATGTACTTCTAATAAATTAAAAAAAAAAAAAAAAAAAAGTCTATTTCCTGTGATGGAGACTGTGAGAAAGGGGAGGGAGGTGTCGGAGATGGTTCAGGTAGATTTGAGTGCAGGATGAAAATTGGTGGTGACGTTAATGAAGTCCATGAGTTCTGCATGGGTGCAGGAGGTAGCACCGATGCAGTCATCAATGTAACGGAGATAGAGTTTGAGGACAGGGCCAGTGTACGCCTGGAATAGCGATTGTTCAACGTACCCTACAAAAATAGACACAAAAAGCTGGAGTAACTCAGCGGGATTGGCAGCATCTTAGTGAGCTTTCAGGTCGAGACCCTACAAAGAGCAGGCATAGATGGGGCCCATGCACGTGCCCATAGCTACGCCTTGGACTTGGAGGAAGTGGGAGTTGTCGAAGGAGAAGTTGTTGAGGGTGAGGACCTGCTCCGCCAGGTGTAGTAGATTGTTAGTAGAGGAAAATTGGATAGTTCTGCGGTCGAGGAAGAAACGGAGGGCTTTAAGGCCTTCCTGGTGGGGAAGGTGCAGAGTGACTGAACGTCCATAGTAAAGATGAGTGAGTAGGGGCTTGGAAAGCAGAAGTCATTAACGAGATGAAGGGCATGTGAAGTATCTTGGACATAGGTCAGGAGAGATTTTCCGTGGGACAGGAGCAGGCAGAAACAATGGGTCTGCCAGGGCAGTTGTGTTTGTGGATTTTGAGGAGAAGGTAAAAGGTCTAGAAAGGACACAAAGAGTTGAAGGGCGTGTGAGGTGTCTCGGATGTACTGTAGGTGGGAAGAGATTGGTCAAGGGGGAATAGGATGGAATTGAGAAAAAATGCAGATGAGTTCATACTTTTTGAGCTATTTCTTTGGCCACACTCGGTACTTAGTTTAAGTTCAATCATCAATACGTTTTCACTTCCTATATTGTACCTCGTGCCTATATGTTTTTATTGCAGAGTAATTCTTTTTTCAGCAGGTGCCAAAGCCAGCAGAATTGTTGAAAGTAAAAATAAAATTAAGGTGTATTTAGTGTTGCTGAATGTAGTATGAACAGCTGTTACAGTTACTGAGTGAGGCTGGATATCTAAGCTGATTAAAACCAGACAGTTAGTGAGAGGTGAATATGATTGGAAATATTGTGCTGCAAATTAAGAGCCCCGGGGTTTGTTATAACATGTTGAGTTGCAGCCAATTACAGTGCATTCAGAAAGTATTCAGACCCCTTCACTTTTTCCACAATTTGTTACGTTACAGCCTTATTTTAAAATGAATTAAATTCATTTTTTTTATCATCAATCTACACACAATACCCCAGAATGAAGAAGAGAAAACAGGTTAAGAAATGTTTGCAGTCATTAAAAAGAAATAACTGAAATATCACATTTACATAAGTATTCAGACCCTTTGCTATGACACTCAAAATTGAGCTTAGGTTCATCCTGTTTCCATCGATTATCCTTGAGATGTTTCTACAACTTGATTGGATTCCACCAGTGGTAAATTAAATTGATTGGACATGATTTGGAAAGGCACACACCTGTTTATATAAGGTCGCACAGTTGACAGTGCATGTTGGAGCAAAAACCAAGCCATGAAGACAAGGGAATTGTCTGTAGACCTCCGAGACAGGATTATGTTGAGACACAGATCTGGGGAAGAGTATAAAACAATTTCTGCATCATTGCAGGTCCTGAATAGCACAGTGGCCTCCGTCATTCTTAAATGGAAGAAAATTGGAACCACCAGGACTCTTCATAGAGCTGGCCGCCCGGCCAAACTGAGCAATCAGGGGTGAAGGGCCTTGGTCAGGGAGGTGACCAAGAACCCGATGGTCACTCTGACAGAGCTCCAGAGTTCCTTTGTGGAGATGGGAGAACCTTCCAGAAGGACAACCATATCTGCAGCACTCTACCAAATGGGCCTTTATGGTAGAGTGGCCAGATGGAAGTCACTCCTCAGTAAAAGGCACATGACAGCCTGCTTGGAGTTTGCCAAAAGGCATGAGAAACAAGATTCTCTGGTCTGATGAATCCAAGATTTAACTCTTTGGCCTGAATGCCAAGCGTCACGTCTGAAGGAAACCAGGCACTGCCATCACCTGGCCAATACCATACATATGTTGAAGCATGGTGGTGGCAGCATCATGCTGTGGGGATGTTTTTAAGTGGCAGGAACTGGGAGACTAGTCAGGATCGAGGGAAAGATGAACGGAGCAAAGTACAGAGAGATCATTGATGAAAACCTGCTCCAGAGCATTCTGGACCTCAGAATGGGGCAGAGGTTCACATTCCTACAGGACAATGACCCTAAGCACACAGCGAAGACAATACAGGAGTGGCTTCGTGACAAGTCTGTGAATGTGCTTGAGTGGCCCAGCCAGAGCCCGGACTTGAACCCAATCGAACATCTCTGGCGGGACCTGAAAATAGCTGTTCATCGAACATCCAACCTGACAGAGCTTGAGAGGATCTGCAGAGAAGAATGGGAGAAATTACCCAAACACAGGTGTGCCAAGCTTGTAGCATCATACCCAAGAAGTCTTGAGGCTGCTGCCAAAGGTGCCTCAACAACTGAGTAAAGGGTCTGAATACTTATGTAAATGTTATATTTCAGTTATTTCTTTTAATTACTTTGCAAAAATTTCTAAACACCTGTTTTCGCTTTTTTAATTATGGGGTATTGTGTGTAGATTTATGATTTTAAATAAAAGAATGTAATCCATTTTAGAATAAGGCTGTAACCTAACAAAACGTGGAAAAAGTGAAGGGGTCTGAATACTTTCTGAATGCACTGTAATTGCCCTATACATAATATCACTTCTGATTTTTGAAAGGACGTTTTGTGCTTACGTCCTTAAGTTTCTCCAAAGATTTCTAATTATTATTAATTGTCACAGTTGGATTTCCCTTTTCCAATTAACCTGACAATGGATTTTGCAAAAAGCAATTTGGAAAGTACTTGTTAACTTATAAAATCTAAGTGGAGATAGACACAAAAAGCTGGAGTAACTTAGCGGGACAGGCAGCGTCTCTGGAGAGAAGGAATGGGTGACGTTTTGGGTCGAGACTTTCTTACACAAAATCTAAGTGGAGCCGGACACTTAAAACAAAATGTTGATTCTAAAATATGGCAATACGTGATTCACCTTCTTCCACGTTAGATTATGGTGAAACCTTTAATGTTTCCTTTAGTGAATTATGGAAATAGGCAAATTAAATCCCTTGAAATCCTGATTCAACCCAGATATGATTTCCCAGATATGAGACAGTAAGTAAATAAAAACAAAACGAGTGCAGTGTCGCAGGTGTTAGAGACCCAGGTTCAATCCTGACCTTGAGTGCTGTCTGTGCAGAGTTGGCACGTTCTCTCTGTGACGGTGTGGGTTTCCTCCAAGTGTTCTGGTTTCCTCCCAGATCCAAAAGCTGTACAGGTTTTTTTTAATTAATTGGCTTCTGTAAATTGCTCCTAGTGTGTACAAAGTTGATGCGAAAAGTGGAATAACATAGAACCAGCACTCTATCTATAAACTAAACTATAGAACTATACTATGTAAACTAAACACAAGATCAGGTCTAGAAAGGACACAAAGAGTTGAAGGTGTTTCGGATGTAGGTGGGAAGGGATTGGACAAGGGGGAATGGGATGGAATTGAGAAAAAATGTAGATGAGTTCAGTGGGGCAGGAGGAGGCAGAGATAATATCGTCTGGGACAGGCCTGTTTTGTGGATTTTGGGGAGGAGATAAAAGTAGGCAGTGAAGGCCTGGGAAGGTAAGGCGCTAGTTGAGGATAGATCATTCTGCATCAGAAAGAGGGAGGTCAGGGAGGTGGTGAAAACATGACAAGGTTTGAGGGCGGGGTCAGTTGGGGGCAGAGGAGTCAAGGGATGCTCGGGCATGGTACTGTGGGTGGATAATGGGGGCTGAGCGAGAGGAGGGGGATGGGTAGTGTACGAGTTGGGCTTAGGAGAAATAGTATGGTTTGAAGAGGCAGATGGGCAGCAGGGCACATCAGTGCCATAACTGAGGTTTCCTGAAGGAGGGGGGAGCAGTAGGACCCAGGAGAGTCAGCAGGAGGCAAAGTGTTGTTGGGGCCGACAGCGTGGAGGCCCATGGCCTGGAACTGGACCTGGAATCCAGGTGAATCAATGGCTGCTGGTGGCTGGGGGAGAGGCGAGGATCGGCAGAGTCAATGTTCATAGCCCACAGGTGGCCGGACTGCAGGGAAGGATCAATGGTAATGGCAATGGCGGCTTGTTTCTACACAAGAACAGGCCCACAATGTCTGCGCCGTACATGATACCGAGACCAACATGCTTGCACGTAATCCATATCTCTCAATTTTGTATATAACCATATGTCTATCCAAAAGTCTCTTAAATGCCACTATCGTAACTGCCTCAACCACCATCCCCGGCAGTGAATTCCAGGCACACCACCCTCTGTGTAAAAAAAACTTGCCCCAAACATCTCCTTTAAACTTTGTCTCTCTCACATTAAAGCTTGGCCCTCTAGTGTTTGTTTTCCAATTCTGTGGAAAAAGGCTCTATCCTACCTATGTCTCTCATTATTTTATATACTTCTATCGTCTCCCTGCAACTTCTAGCATTCCAGAGAAAACATCCAAGTCTGTCCAATCTCCCCCTGTAGCTAATAACCTCTAATCTAGGTATTATTCTGGTAAACCTGCCCTGCACCTTTTCCAAAGCCTCAACATCCTTCCTGTAATGGTTCAACTGGAATTGCATGCAATATTGCAATATTGCAAATATTTCAGCCTAACAAGTCCTCCAAAGCTTCATCTTGACTTCCTGACTTATTCAATGCTCTGACCTATGAAAGCAAACAAACCATATGTCTTCTTTATTATTCAATCTACTTACAGTATGTTGCAACTTTCAGGGAGTTATGGATTTGGACCCCTCTGTACATCAATGCCATTAAAGGTCATGTCATTAAATGTATATTTTTACCTTACATTTGACCTCCCAAAGTGCAACACCTCACACTTGCTCAGATTAAGCTCCATCTGCCATTTCTATTGCTAATCTATACCTAGTTGTATACTTTGATATGTTTCTGCATAGTGCACGATCTCAGCAATCTTAGTGTCATCTGTAAGCTTACTAATCAACCTGTCTACATTAACATCTATGTCATTTATAGCACTTCATGATGGTGGATGTCAGAGCCACAGGACAGTAGTCATTAAAGCATGCCACCTTACTTTCCCTTGGATTCCTTGATTAGTGCAACGTTATTTGATTACAAATTGTGTATTATTCATATTTATCATCAAAAGATTAAAGTTAAATTCATGATTTTTAAAAAATAAATCTCTCCTTCTCTTGATTAATAAGATTAATATTTTTTACTGAACGGTCAGGTTTATGCGTGACTAAGTGGCTGAGTAAAATTAAATGGTAGAAACATCGCTCAGAACAAATAGTTTGTCAGTAATTACAAGTCAAGTGGATGGAAGAAGAGGGTTTTTTTCTACTGGACATATAATGATGTACTTTGATGACAATGATCCTTTTTCAGTATTTTAACCTGTTTGGTACCTGGACGCGATGGAAGAGTGAGTGACGAGAGTCATCTTCCTGCTTGGTGCGTTCCACTTTTGAGAATACTGCTCTTCTGATTGGAGGGGGTGCAATATCACACAGCAGGTACAGGTCATCAACTCGTGTGGGTTTGAGGCAACCAGAGATGGTTCTGCATGCTGCATTTAGCACCGGAGCCAACTTATTTGGCATGTGGAGAACATCCCCAGACTGGGCAGGCATATTCAGCTGCTGAATAGCATAGTGTAAGGGCAGTACTCCGGATGGTTCCTGGATCTGATCCCCATTTAGAGTTGGCAGCTTTCTCAGAATGTTGTTTCTGGCTCCTATCTTTGCTTTTGTCTTGATGACATGGTCTTTGTAGCTTAGGTTGCGGTCCAGAATAACTCCTAGGTATATCGGTTTGGCTGAGTAGGATAGACTCTTCCCATTCCAGTGAATAGTTAATTTGCGGTTCGCATCAAGTTTCTTGAAGCAGTGTTCACGTTGCGGTCCCTGTCAGGTTTTTCACCTGTGAATCCTTCTACCACGCTACACTAATTAACTAACTATTAATAAATTGACCAATAGTCTCTTTGTACCTATATTATTAAGCATCTGTGTTGTATTAGTACATTGAATACAATGAATTAACCATTATTTTTGAAAAGCTATCATTGTTGATACAATATGCTCACTTTAATCAACGAGAAATGGATTTTCTTTATCAATAATTCAAGATAAATTACTTAAGGATGAGTGATGACAGTAATCCTGTTACTGGATCAATATTTGGAGGAAATTACCATCAAGGCAAGAAATAGTCATGTGAAATAGATCAGAAAGTACTGGATTAACTGAGCAAGTTAGACGGAATCTGTGGAGAACGAACGATGTTAACGTTTCAAGTCAATGACGTTTCCTGTCCGACCTGCTAAGTATAGTCAGCGCTTTCTCCTATTTGTTCAGATTTCCTGAATCTGCAGTCTTTTGCTTTTGAAGACTGGCTATGCAGTTGCTAAGTATGTATTTTTATTCTTTGAATTCAGTTGTCAGATTCAGGAGGTAAAACCTTTCCCATTTTTCTTAAGGAGCAAGCAGTAACAATTCTGTTATGAAAAGGACTCAAAGTGCTGGAGTAACTCAATGGGTCAGACAGCATCTCTGAAGAACATGGATAGGTGATGTTTCAGTTTGGGATCCTTATTCAGACCTGCCTGACCCGCTGTTACTCCAGTAATTTGTGCCCTTTTGTGTAAACCAGCATCCACAGTTCCTTGCTTCTAAATTCTGTTAGGTGATGGACAGGTCTCATTAAATATGTCTACAAAGGAAATAATCAATGTCTTCACATGGATTGATAATAGACGGGATTTCTCATTAAGCAAGAATAATAATTCTCTTCTCCTGAAGAAGGGAGGTTTTATTACATTTGTTTGGTCTGTATATGGAAGTCATGAAACTGAGAAACAGGAGAGGCAGCTGGAAGAGCTGCTGCCTGATGACTCCAGTGATCTAGATTCAATACTGATCTCTGGTGTAAACTGCATGGAGTTTACACATCTTCCTCAAGACTTTGTGGGTTTCCTCTAGTTTCCTCCCATATCCCAAAAGGCATGGATTGGTAAGATAATTGGCCACTGAAAATTACACATTGTTGAGTGATAGGATTTGACAACCTAGTTGGTGGAAAGTGGGGTGAAAAATGTTTAAGGGTGGAGTCATTGTAAAATGAGATGCTTGATGGTTGGTGGAGAATCGATGGGCCAAAGGGCCTGTTTTCATGGTATATCTCTCTAAGACACTAATAGGTTGGTCATTAAGGTAAAATGTTTTAATTATTTTAAACAGTTATACCTAGTTATAATAATGCAATTAAATATGAACATAACAAGCTTTTCCTTAATCATCAACACCCAATTCTAACAAGAATACAAGAATCAGTCAAGAATGTATCTTCAGATTTGAAGATAATTCTAATTTCTAATTAAAAACAGTAAGTTTCAATCACCAGATTTTATGGATGATAATAGTAAGATTAAACGAGCTTACCAGTTTGAAGTTTGATCTTTATTTTATGAGGAGTTACGATGAGCGATTATGTGAAGAAGGCCGTCAGCCCGCATGCGCATCAATCTTCAAAGCAGCGGTGTGAAATCACAGATAACAGTTGTTGAACTGAACATAGTAAGATTAGAGAGGAGTAGAACTACCAGATGACCTTTATGATATGAGGGTTGGGAGCGGAGGGCACGTAATCGCTCATCGTAACTCCTCATAAAATAAACTGATAAGTTCTCGTTTAATCTTACTATTTTACTTCGGAGTCACGTGAGTGACTACGTGAAGATTTCAAAGCTCTGTGATTTCATGCCGTGGAAAACGAGTCCACACAAGCACGACTGCATCAGTTGACCACAGATAAGGGAAACATTCATAATGCATACAGACATGACAGATTAAAACATGCTGATGCTGATAAATGAACAAATAATAATAATAGTAACCCCTCTCATCCGGGGGGAAACTATAAAATAGAACCTAAAATAGAGTTGGCAAATACCACTGGTCTGGCAATGGGTTATTTTAAAATGTTTGGAAAACTCGTTCGTTGGACCATCCTGCAGTCGCCAGGATGTGGTCCAGAGGACCGCACATAACTCTTGCTGCTGATGTTGTAGCAGCCCTGGTGGAGTGAGATTAGAAAATTAGTATCTACTCCTGCATAAGCCAAAACCCCGTTTTAACCACCTGGAGATGGTCTGAACTGATACCTTCTTATGAGGTTTTTTGTAACTAACAAACATAGCTAGTATCAGAGCCTCTAAGGCTCTAGGTGACCTTGACGTAATGTTGTAAATGTGTGACCACACATAACCGAAGGTCCATGGGGTATGCCATGAGAACTAGTTTGAGACCTGACACCTCTGGGCTGCCCTGCTTAACTAAATCGTAAACATGAAATATTATATATTAGCAGGTGTAACCATCCTGTCCAGTCACAATTTATGTAATGACTGGACCCGTTGCACTGAGAACAGCGCCAAGGGGATAACTACCTTATGAGAGCCAAGCCAAAGATAGGGATATAGCTGGAGCCCCCTGGTGAAGTAGTGTTAACACAATGTCAATATCCCATACTTTTTACCACAAATTTTATACCTATTTCAATCAATTCCTATATACTTACCTAAGAAGTTTTAAAAAAAACTCGACTCAGATATCACTAATTTTATATGAGACTATAAATCACATAGAATACAAAAAACTCATCTGAATAAACCTAAAGTATTGGGGGGTTTAGCACTACCTAATTTTATGTATTATTATTGGTCAGTAAATATTAAAAACATGATTCAACTGATGGATAACTCCGCCCAGCAAGTAGACTGGATTGTAATGGAGAAAGAGGATTGCTCCTCTAGAAACATTGGAGCGATCCTCCTCTCTCCAATGAAACTGAATAACATAAATTATAATAAGAACCCAATTATTCATAGTACAATCTGTATTTGGAAACAAATAAAACAAAATTTAAAATTAAGAAATTTATCACTTTTATTACCTATAGTCAATAACCCTTCGTTTAGTCCTTCTATTATAGATAAAGCTTATACACAATGGGACAGACTAGGAATTAAAACGCTTGGTGACTTGTATGAAACTGGAAAATTACTTTCATTTCAACAATTACAAATAAAATATAAACTCGGAAATAATCAATATTTTAAATATTTTCAAATATGCGACTATTTGAAAAAATATACAAAAGATCATTATAATAACCCAGTAGATGTATTGGACGAGGCAATGCAGATAAAAGCGGAATCAGCAAACTTAATATCATATTTGTATAATATTATTTTAAATGTACAAATACCACCTACGGAGGGTATCAGAAGAGACTGGGAACAAGAGTTAGCTATTAAAATTTCAAAGGAAAGTTGGAATGAATACTTATTAAACGTGCATAAATGCTCGATTAATGTAAGACACACTTTAATACAATTTAAAATTTTACATAGATTATATTATTCGAAAACTAAAATTCATAAAATTTTCCCAAACGTATCATCTATTTGTGATAAATGTCAATCCCAAGAAGCTACTATAGCGCACTCATTCGTCTTCTGTACAAAAATTCAAAAATTTTGGAATTACATTTTTGAAATCTTTACAAAGTTATTTAAAACAAGACTGATACCCAAAGCAGAATGGATTATCTTCGGAATAACGGAAGATGATCCAGAACTAAATGTGTTTCAAAAGAAATTAATGGACTATGGGTTAATAACTGGAAAAAAGCTAATTCTAAAATTTTGGAAGAAGGCTCCAATACCAACTATAAATATGTGGATTTCAAATATGTTTGAAACACTACACCTAGAAGAGATAAGACTCCTCCTAGCAGGTAAACCAGATCACTTCCACCTGACGTGGTCTGCATTTATAGAATTATTACAAACATAGGGTGCAAAAGTACTTAAAAAAAAATAAAAAATTGAGGTCAGGTAAGGGGGGATGATAGTTGAAGAGTTGGTATGTCCTATTTACGTAATGCTCAAAAAAATATTTGTTTTTCTTTTTTTTTCCTTTCTCTTTTTCTCTTTTTTTTCCAAGGGCCTATTTCTTAACTCTTTTTCTTTTGTTTTTAATTTCGCTCTTATAGGGTCTTCGTCCTTTTTTGTTGTTACATTTTCTACACTTTTCTACACTTTCACTTTTTCCTTCACTTTCTTCTCTCTTTCAATCTTTTCCTTTTCTAGTGTAAAAAAATAAATAAAGGGAGTACATTAATTGTAAGAAGATACAAATGACGAGTATTAATGTATGTGGTTGTAATGTAATGTACATCTAATAAATAAAAATTAAAAAAAAAAATTTAAAAAAAAATATCCCATACTTCCGTGTACTTGGGCCTGTGAGAACTTGTGTTAAAGATATCCTTAATAAACTGGATATCAGAGGGTGAGACCCGACAGAGCGGGTCCTGCTCGCTGCAGCAAATATGATGAGAAAGCACGTTGGGCACAGTTAATGGGACTGTAACTTAATTTATTGTCAAGGACCCATTTGAAAATGAACTCTAAGACGTCAGTATCCGTACCGTATTATATGTAACATAGCATAGCATTTAAACAAAACGCTTCCCATCTCCTGAAGAGGAAATGTAGACAAAGGTAACTTTGAGGATATGAGACGTGAATTGGCCAAGATAGACTGGCAAGTGATTCTTGAAGGGTTGACGGTGGATATGCAATGGAAGGCATTTAAAGACTGTATGGATGAACTACAACAATTGTTCATTCCAGTTTGGCAAAAGAATAAATCAGGGAAGGTAGCGCATCCGTGGATAACAAAGGAAATCAGGGGTAGTATCAAAACAAAACGTGAAGCATACAAATTAGCCAGAAAAAGCAGCCTACCAGAGGACTGGGAGAAATTCAGAGTCCAGCAGAGGAGGACTAAGGGCTTAATTAGGAAAGTGAAAATAGATTATGAAAGAAAACTGGGAACATAAAAACTGACTGCAAAAGTTTTATAAATATGTGAAGAGAAAAAGATTAGTTAAAACAAATGTAGGTCCCTTGCAGTCAGAAACTGGTGAATTGATCATGGGGAACAAGGACATGGCAGACCAATTGAATAACTACGTTGGTTCTGTCTTCACTAAGGAAGACATAAATAATCTGCCGGAAATAGCAGGGGACCGGGGGTCAAATGAGATGGAGGAACTGAGTGAAATCCAGGTTAGCTAGGAAGTGGTGTTAGGTAAATTGAATGGATTAAAGGACGATAAATCCCCAGGGCCAGATAGGCTGCATCCCAGAGTACTTAAGGAAGTAGCCCCAGAAATAGTGGATGCATTAGTGATAATTTTTCAAAACTCTTTAGATTCTGGAGTAGTTCCTGAGGATTGGAGGGTAGTTAATGTAACCCCACTTTTTAAAAAGGGAGGGATAGAGAAAACAGGGAATTACAGACGAGTCTAACATCGGTAGTGGGGAAAATGCTAGAGTCCGTTATTAAAGATGGGATAGCAGCACATTTGGAAAGTGGTGAAATCATTGGACAAAGTTAGCATGGATATATGAAAGGTAAATCATGTCTGATGAATCTTATAGAATTTTTCGAGGATGTAACTAGTAGAGTGGATAAGGGAGAACCAGTGGATGTGTTATATCTGGACTTTCAGAAGGCTTTCGATACGGTCCCGCATAAGAGATTAGTATGCAAACTTAAAGCACATGGGGGTTCAGTATTGATGTGGATAGAGAACTGGCTGGCAGACAGGAAGCAAAGTGTAGGAGTAAACGGGTCCTTTTCAGAATGGCAGGCGGTGACTAGTGGGGTACCGCAAGGCTCAGTGCTGGGACCCCAGCTATTTACAATATATATTAATGATCTGGATGAGGGAATTGAATGCACCATCTCCAAGTTTGCGGATGCCACGAAGCTGAGGGGCAGTGTTAGCTGTGAGAAGGATGCTAGGAGGCTGCAAGGTGACTTAGATAGGTTGGGTGAGTGGGCAAATGCATGGCAGATGCAGTATAATGTGGATAAATGTGAGGTTATCCACTTTGGTGGCAAAAACAGGAAAGTAGACTATTATCTGAATGGTGGCCGATTAGGAAAAGGTGAGATGCAACGAGACCTGGGTGTCATGGTACACCAGTCATTGAAAGTAGGCATGCAGGTGCAGCAGGCAGTGAAGAAAGCAAATGGTATGTTAGCATTCATAGCGAAAGGATTTGAGTATAAGAGCAGGGAGGTTCTACTGCAGTTGTACAGGGTCTTGGTGAGGCCACACCTGGAGTATTGCATACAGTTTTGGTCTCCTAATCTGAGGAAAGACATTCTTGCCATAGAGGGAGTACAGAGAAGGTTCACCAGACTGATTCCTGGGATGGCAGGACTTTCATATGAAGAAAAACTGGATAGAGTAGGCTTGTACTCGCTAGAATTTAGATTGAGGGGGGATCTTATAGCAACTTACAAAATTCTTAAGGGGTTGGACAAGCTAGATGCAGGAAGATTGTTCCCGATATTGGGGAAGTCCAGAACAAGGGGTCACAGTTTAAGGATAAGGGGGAAGTCTTTTAGGACCGAGATGAGAAAATCGTTTTTCACACAGAGAGTGGTGAATCTGTGGAATTCTCTGCCACAGAAGGTAGTTGAGGCCAGTTCATTGGCTATATTTAAGAGGGAGTTAGATTTGGCCCTTGTGGCTAAAGGGTCAGGGGGTAGGGAGAGAAGGCAGGTACAGGATACTGAGTTGGATGATCAGCCATGATCATATTGAATGGCGGTGCAGGCTCGAAGGGCTGAATGGCCTACTCCTGCACCTATTTTCTATGTTTCTATGTTTCTATGAATGCTTTTCCAGTGCCATTTATAAACAGTGATGGAGGCAATAGGTGGAGTTGGGGTGGGGGAACGCATTTGGATGACTTGTCCGAAAGATGGAAGCACCATATAAGTAGTCCTTCAGTCCAACATTGCAATGTCATTCTGGCTATTGACATACAGTATGTCATGGAGGGCTTGAATCAGTATTTTTATAACAACGTTTTTAACTGCATTAGTACATTTGGTAAAATGGTACTCTCATACTCATTGAGACGAAGAGCCACTTCTAGGACCACGAGTAATATGTTTAAGCGAGGAACCAGCAGTTATATTTTGATTTCTGGAAACCAATTATACTCTTGGGTAGAATTGAGGTACTGGGAGAACCATTTGTGCTGCTCATTGAAAGTTCTTGGCAGGAGGCCAAGTCATGTCAATTTGAAGGCAACAATTCTGTTATTTTTGAAAGCATGGTTTCAATATTCATGGGCAGATCGACAAAGGGATGGGAACATTAGAGTGGAGTGAAGCAAGGAGAAGCTTACCAAAGGAGAGAGAACTTGTTAGGTATATATAAGTGACCAGTAGGGCCAAGAACGAAATGCATGTTTCTCTTGAGCCCTTCCTCCCACAATCAACAATTTATACTTCTCTGGTTCTGAATAATATATAAGTTGGGAGGTCATGTTGCACTTGAGACCGCTTTGAGAGTATTGTGTTCATTTCTGGGCACCATGTTACAGGAAAGATGTTGTCAAGCTGGAAAGGGTACAGAGAAGATTTATGAGGTTGTTGCCAGGACTAGAGGGTCTGAGCTATAGGGAAAAGTAGAGTAGGCTGGGACTCTATTTCCTGGAGCACCAGTTGATGAGGGGTGATCTTACAGAGATGTATAAAATCATGAGAGAAATAGATTGGGTAGATGCACAGAGTCTCTTGCCCAGAGTAGGTGAATTGAGGACCAGAGGACATCCGTTTAAGGTGAAGGGGAAGAGATTTAATAGGAATCTGAGGGGTAACGTTTTCACACAAAGGGTGGTGGATGTATGAAACAAGCTGCCAGAGGAGGTAGTTGAAGCTGGAACTATCCCAACTTTTAAGAAGCAGTTAGACAGGTACATGGATAGGATAGGTTTGGAGGGATATGGACCAAATGCAGGCAGGTGGGACTAGTGTAGCTGAGATATGTTGGCCAGTGTGGACAAGTTAGGCTGAAGGGTCTGTTTCCACACTATAACTCGAAGACTCTAGTTTGCGATTGTCCTTTAGGGACTGCGCCAAACCTAGGACCAATGGGTAGGAAGACCTAATGATATCTCAAACCACCACAAGAGTTGGTTGGAATCCTATGGGCCTGGGCAATCCATGTGCACAACTCAATGAAAATATTGGCAATTACATCATCAGCGTGATTGGGTTGTATGAATTTAATTGCGGTTTATGGCGGCTTTTGATCTTTTTCAGGCTAGCTGAAGCCCATCCAATCATAGTTCTTTAGTGAGCATTTTAAAATTGCTAAGCAACCTGCTTAAAATGCAGGACATGCTTTACCTGCCTATTAACTAATTGTAGGTATGTTACGAAACTTACTTTCAGCGGCGCTGCAGTTCTGTCACTGGCCGTGTGCGCGACTTTGGCGCCTTTGTGAGGGGGGCGGGTTTAAAATGCGTTTTTTTCCCAGCGTGTTGAAATAGATTTTTGTCAGGCTGTTTAGCTGCTGAAGAAAAATCGCTCCGACATCGGTTTTATTACGGTTTTTTTAAACTGCACTGGATATTATAATAGCAGGAGTAATTTAAAAATCAACTTCTAATGCCGTCAACACCGACAACGGGGACGGATTTCATGTACAGGACAGGTAAAGGAAAGCCGTTTATTTTACATATAAACGTGCTTCTTAGGATGCCTTTAATCAAAATTTTACATTGCGAAAAGGTGACTTAGGACCCATACGAACCGACAGTATTTTTCCTGCCGATATGGGGTTTAAATTCACTGCAAATGCATCGTTCCAAACGAGCGCGTTCCACAAAATCCCACTCGCAAGATGATTAAAATGGCCATTAATTTACGGGAATTAAACACTAGATTCCTTCCATTTGGCCTATAAATTCATGACAATGAGATTTAAAAATCATGTTATATTGTGAATTCTTGTGTGAATGTTATTTGGACACTTAGGCTATTTAAAAATGTTAACCTTTTCTTAAGAAATTGATAGATGTTTCGATCTAGTAATTGTATTTTGTAATTAGCTACAATTAGGTAACTAACTAATTATATGCTTTAATTTCAGGTCATCCAAGTAAGATTGTTTCATATTTGTTTCAGAATGCTTCAATCTATAATAACTGAAAATTTCATTCAGTTCTCTTAATTTTTAAGAAAGTTATGGGCTTTTGACTGTCCTTGATCACAGCTTTTGAGTTGTCAATGGAAAAGCAATAGGGAACAAGATGCTAATTTCCAAATATGAAAATGGCCATAACTATTTTAATACTGAAGATATGAAAGTGAATTAGGTGTCAAATTAAACTTCTTTTTATGCTTTATCTGATGGGATAAATTGCAGACTTGATTTATAAAATCTCAAAATGTTGTAACATTGCTACTAATTGTTGCTGAAGTGGGGCTTCGATTCTATAATAGCATAATGCTATTACATTGAAGGAAGTTGAGAAATAAGATTCCTGTTAAAGACCAGGTACGTAGTTCTTTGTAAATTGCATCACAGCGAGATAGGGTGGTCAAGAAGGCTTTCATCACATATGTTTGTTATCAGTCTGAGTAGTGAATATAGAATACAATAAAAAGGAACTGCAGATGCTGGTTTATACCTGCAAGTTGGGCCAAAGGGCCTGTTTCCATGCTGCATGACTCAATGACTAAAAGATTTAAGGATTATTAAAAAGCTTTCAAATATGGAAAATATGAATGGATTCTAAAAAAAAATTGTTTCAAGCAAGGGAGAAAAAATGAAGGACATGACAAAAAGCAAGGCTAGCAGTTGGAATTTCTCTACCTATTGCCTACAAACATAAGTGTAATATCAGGTTTTGGATTGATAATTGTTGCATTAACACTATCACACCTTTGTAGATTGTGCCATCTGTGTAGAAAGTTCTTGAGGCAGACTTTATAACGGTTGACCCCAAAGAGGCAGAACATTAGTCACTCTCCAGGCTATTGATGACACACATATCTCTTCCAGTGGTCCTGTGGTTTCTTACCTAGTTTCCCACAATGTCCTTGGATATGCTTAATCAGATCCTGAGGAATTGTCTACCTTTAGCATTTAAATCCACCAGCAACCTCTGCAGTAATGTGGATTCTCCTCAAGACATCACTATTAACTTCTGCAAATTCCAGAATTACTGTGGAGAAAGACAAAGAATTGCCTTCCCCGTGGTAAATACAGACGAGAAATATTACTTTAGGAGCTCACCCATCTCCTGTGGCTAAAAACCATAGGCAACCTTATTCATCATTAAGGGGATAGACACAAAATGCTGGAGTAACTCAGGGGGACAGGCAGCATTTCTGGAGAGAAGGAATGGGTGAGGTTTCAGGGGTCGAGACCCTTCTCCAGATTAGGGTCCAAGTTTCTCCATTTCACTCTTTTGCCCTTAATCTTTTGGATCTTCTTTACTCCAGCTGCCAAAGCTGTTTTATGTCTCTTTTTTGCCCTCCTGATTTCCTTCTTGTGTAATCCTGCACCCCTGTACTTCTCCGGGTGATACCTGACATATGCCTCATTCACTTTCTTGACCAGAGCCTCAATATCTCTTGTGAACTATGGTTCCCTAATCCTGCCAGCCTTACCTTTCATTTTTCATTATGAGAGAGGCGATATAATGCATGTTTACAGTGTATGTGTAATATTGTTTGCTACCAATTATATTTGCTGTAATTCTGCCAGCCATTCAAAGATTGTGTTGTATGACCATCTGCTCTCTGGGCTGCAAAAATCAATGTAGAAAGTCTCTGAAGCAGCATGCTTGAAAGAAAGCCACCACAGGAATAGTACTTGGCACTGTAAGATCTTTGTGATCAAATCTTTGTTTGAATTGCTACTTTCCAAAAAATTAGGGAGTGAATGAGAGGCATACTGAAGACTTCACTTGTTTTGCCCCAACTGCCAGAGAGAGTAAACACGTTGAGATAAGCTCTTTACTGGCCTTTTTCCTCCTAGTGTAATACAGTGGTACAGCTAATAAAGCTGCTACCTCACAAATGCAGCAATCCAAAATCAATCCTGACCTTCGGAGCAATTTATATGAAATTTGCCCCTGAATATGTGGAATCTCCCTGAGATCATATTGATTTCCTCTGGATATTATAATTTCCTTCTATATACATATATGCATACATAGATATAAATACAAAAATATACAGGTTGTGTGGGAAGGAACTGCAGATGCTGATTTACACTGAAGATAGACACAAAATGCTGGAGTAACTCAGTGGGACAGGCAGCATCTCAGGATAGAAGGAATAGGTGACGTTTCGGGTCGAGGCTAATAGATTAGTTGGCCACTGTAAGTAGTACCTCAAGTATAAATAAGAGTAAATATCTAGGAGGTAGCTGATGGGATTGAGGAGGAAGACAAATGGGTTAATGTAGAATTAATGTTAATAACAATGTATGCATAATGGCTTGGTGGGCTGAAGGATTAATTTCCTTGCTGCTTCTCTCTATGGTTTTATGATTTGATGAAACACTGAAATATTAATATTCCAGGTGAATAACAATGGATGATGCAGAATATGGAGTATCCGATTTCACCAAAAGGTTTATTTATTAGTTTTTTAATAATAGGTGAAGGTTTACACAAGGACCTGACATTGCACATGTTGGTAAAGCTCTTAGCATGTGGAAAGTTAAAACATGGCTTTCATTAAATACCAAATACTAAATGTAGTTTAGTAAAAGCAGTAGCAGATAAATGCAAAATTTGAAGCTCCCTATATTTCTAAATATAATAGATATATTTCAAAATTGACATGCACAATTACATTAGTTGCAAGGTACACAAAAATGCTGGAGAAACTCAGCGGGTGCAGCAGCATCTATGGAGCGAAGGAAATAGGCAACGTTTCGGGCCAAAACCCTTCTTCAGACCTGTCTGAAGAAGGGTTTCGGCCCAAAACGTTGCCTATTTCCTTCGCTGCATAGATGCTGCTGCACCCGCTGAGTTTCTGCAGCATTTTTGTGTACCTTCGATTTTCCAGCATCTGCAGTTCCTTCTTAAATACATTAGTTGCACACCGCATAGACAGTGAACTATAATAACAAGAGGGTCTAGTCAGTGCCTCGGTTATACTGCGGCTGCTGGCATAATTATTTTGTTGGAAGAATGTGGAATGGTGCCTGGTAAAGAGTGCTAAGTAGAAACCCAGCCCCAGTGTCTCCTATTTGTTAAAAATCCAGGCCTGAAAGTGGGTGTTATTATTATCACTTCTTTAGCGCTGGTGATCAAAGGCTAGGCTTTTATCCTACAGTGTTTGAAGTGAAGGAAACCACATTGTCCCTGTACATCACTGTAGGGTGTGAAACGTGAGAGGAATGAGAAGGATTGAGTTCACTGTTAGATTGTAATGCATCCTGTAGCAAGCGATCAACATATTCAAAACCATCCATGACGGAAAGGTCGCATTTCTACAAAAAAACATCTGTACCACAAACCCCCTTCTCCCTTTGAAACCATGTTCTAATTACTTATAAATTCTGCTGTTATCTGGTAAAATTATAAACCCTTCATCTGCATGCAATCCCATAAATTCATAAAATTAATAAATTCTAGGAGCAGAATTTGGCCGGTTCAGCCCATCAAGTGATGGCTGATCTATCTCTCCCTCTCAACTCCACTCTCCTGCCTTCTCCCCAGAACTCCTGACACCATTACTAATCAGGAAATCACATCTCAGAGGGTGAAAGTTAGTTTCCCCATGAAATAATTGGCTTTATTTTGCTTTCAATTCATAAATTGTTTTATTGTAATATTAATTGAGGTAAAACTATTTAACCTGTAGGTACAGTGATTTTATCACCATCATCATATGCAAGTGAAATACAAAAATAAATATACATGAAGTTAAATTAGTGATTATTTTCTTGAACATTATACATCTTTTGAAAATACATTTTATTCTCTCTCTGCCATTGACATACTCTCCAATTTCTCAATTTCCCATCATCTCAAAGATGAACACAATATTAAAAATTATTTAGGATTCCATTACAACACTTCTTTTTGCTTAAACAGTTCCTAAGCTCAATACTCTTTAGTTGCTGGAGTATTGCTTCTGTGCAGTTTTAGGTATTCCTGGAGATTTCGTATGCTTGCCTGAATTTTCATCTGTCTGTAGGGCGTATTTGGCTGATGCTGAAATATCCATTGATTTAACAGCTTTGACTGCAGTAAGTAACTTCCAGACATATGTCCTTGCAATTTATAACACATGGCTGTGTAAGGAGGATCAGTGAGGCTCTCTGAAGAGACAGAGAGACAGATTCCTTCTATTCCCTTGAAACAGAGGTCAAACAGACAAAATAAGTATATGAGGACTGCGTGAGTTGTAGTATCTCCATTGTGCACTGTATCTCCATTGACTGTATTTACGCTCCCTCCTCTCATCTGCTTTAAAATAGGTCACATTTCACTGCAGCTGAAATAACAGCAATGTGATAAAGGGAAATGAATTCCCTGTAATCTTAGCAGTAATTATTCTGTCAAAACTCAGAAAAATTGTACCTAGTTGGGCATCCAAAATAAAAACAGCAAATGCTGAAAATACTCAGCAGATTGGTCAACATTGGTGGAGAGAGAAGCAGAATTAATGTTCCAAGTTGAAGACTGACCTGTTTCCAGCATACTCTTGAAGTAGTCACTCTGCAATGGTCCAAGATGTCACCTGCACATAAACTGTAATGCAAGTCAAAGGCTGATGAGTGTGTGATAATGTTTAACCAGAACCAGAATCCCTTGTGACATGGTTCATAAATCCACAATTCTATACAGACTCACATGCCCAATGGACCCAACATGAAAACTAAGGTACTACCAGTAGATTATGGAGCATACTGTATCACCAAAGATAACAAGGAATGGTTTCCGTACGTGAGACGATGTACTGTCCTTAACTAAGTGAATAGCAATATTTCCGTCCTTTTAAGGTGAATAATCTAGCACTTGGAAGAAACCATCTATCAGACATGGAGCTGAATATAGGAGTATGAGGAACAGATGAGAAAATCAAGTAACCTCAACCACATCTATTCACTTCTTTTCAACTGACCATCATATTGTCCTTACACCAACAGCATGTAATGTGGATGAGGTATGCATTCTAATTACATTATATATGTAATAATGACATCTTGCATGCAAGCATTAGCTCATTGCTTTTGTAAAGGGCCCATCCCACTTGGACGACATTTTAGGAGACAGCCTGAAAAGAGGTTGTCGCGTCGTCGTCGGGTCGTGACGCGTGGTGACGCATGTAGTGACACGCGGTGTCTCCCTGCCGCCCCAGGATTTTGGAATGTTCAAAATCCTGGGGCGACATCTGGGTGTCTCATCATGTCTTGCGCCCTGTCACATGCTGACGTACGCTGTCCTGCGGGTGACGCCCTGTTAGGGTTAGGGAACCACAGATGGGCTGTAAAATATTCTTCTTCAATGCATGGTTTTTAAACATTAATATATTAAAATGAATACAATAAAATCAATTGTGCAAATGAAAAGATCTGAGTCGTTCGGTTTTATTTACAGATATATTGGTCTGCTTCCAATATATCTGTAACTTTTCACTGGGATGGATTCAGTGAGTGTAGACAGAACTCCCCTCTCCCCTCCACCCCCCTCTTCCCCTCTCCCTCCCCTCTCCCTCCCTTCTCCCATTCTCCAACCCCCCACCCCCCCCACCCCCCCCCCCCCACTTTCTCCGACACCCCCCATTTGTGGACCCAGCCTGTGACAGCTAGATCCCACTAATAGTACTGCACAAAGGCCACATCATCTGTTTTAGTAACATTGACTACGGGATGAATGCATTCTTTGGGAACAACACCCCACCCCTCCCCCCCCCTCCTCCCCCTCGCCTTACTTCAAAATGGTTGGTGGGTATTTAGACTCAGTGGCAGAAACAGGTGGGTGACACTGGTTCATTGACAACATTGTCTGTACCCAGTTGAAAAGCCCGCTGCCTCTAGGGGTTTGGAGAGACCATTGGAAGAGAGATCTGCCTCTGGGACAACTTGTGGCCAACAGTTTAGTTCCCAGGCAGAACATTGTGGGTTCGAGTCCAAACCCTGGGGCCCCTGTGTCACATTTAGTTCAGAGATAGTGCCCTTCGGCCCACCGAGTCCGTACCGACCAGCGATCCCCCGCACACTGTCCCACACACGCTAGGGACAATTTATACATATCAAGCCTATCAACCTAGAGTTAGGGTTAGGATTAGGGTTTCCTCCCGCACTCCAACGTCGCACAGGTTTGTATAAATTGTCCCTAGCGTGTGTGGGATAGTGTGTGGGGGATCGCTGGTCGCAGACTGGGTCCACAAATGGGGGGCATCGGGGAAAGTGTAGGGGGGGGGTTGGAGAATGGGAGAAGGGAGGGAGAGGGGGAGAAGCGGATGTGAGGGGAGGGGGTAGTGGGGAAGGGGGAGAAAAGTGGAGCGGGAAGAAGGGAGGAAGAGGGGGAAAGGGAAGGGGGAAAGGGAAGGGGGAGGGGAGGGGAGAAGGGTAGGGGGGGATGGAGAGGGAGGGATGGGGCAGGAGGGGGGGAAGAAGGAGGTGGAGGGGAGTGGAGGGGAGAGGGGAGTTCAGTCTGCACTCACTGAATCCATCCCAGTGAAAAGTTAGAGACGGTGGTTGGATCTGGAAGCGGACCAATACATCTGTAAATAAAACTGAACGACTCAGACATCTTTTCACTTGCACAATTGATTTTATTGTATTAATTTTAATATATTAATGTTTAAAATCCATGCATTGAAGCAAGAATATTTTACAGCCCTTCTGTGGTCCCTAACCCTAACCCTAGCCCTAACCCTAACCCTAACCCTAGCCGTAATCCTAACCCTAACCCTAACCTTAACAAACCCCTAACCGGGTGTCACCCGCAGGGCAGCATACGTCAGCGTGTATGTCGTACAACTTGATGGTTTTACGGGTGTCAGTCACTGACTGCCGAAAAATTAGCAAAGTGGGACAGGTCCTTAACTTCTCTTACCTGTGCATCTGCCTGTCCAAGTCCATGGTGACTCCATAGAAGGCTGACAGAGAGGATGCCAGTGAGCTTGCTGGGTGACTTCAGGCAATTCTGGGCCTTGTGAGAATGCAGACTGTATGATCTCTTCTGGGCTGGAAGACAACAACAAAGGGACTGGCAGACTGCCAATTGTGGGAGCAGAGATGATGTCCTCTTCCTAGAGGGCAGCTAATTTTGGCCTCAAGGCCATATTCCCACGATATTGCCCCAGTAATTCATGTTGATTTGTTGGAAAATAGTTTAATGGTTCCTGTGATTCTTGAACATCTTGAACAGTAGCAATTATCGTCAAGACTGCGATAATATGATTTTTCATATGAATCCTGTGAGAGGGAATGTTATTCCAAATCTCAGATGTTTGGGTAGTGACATGAATTCTTCCACGGTGAACTTCCATTGCCTGAGTGGCCATAACGTGGGGGTCGTCTATACTGGAATCAGATGCTTAGTTGAACTGTTCAAGAAGGAACTGCAGATGATGGAAAATCGAAGGTAGACAAAAATGCTGGAGAAACTCAGCGGGTGCGGCAGCATCTATGGAGCGAAGGAAATAGGCAACGTTTCGGGCCGAAACCCTTCTTCAGACTGATGCAGGGCGGGGGTGCAGGAAGAAGAAAGGAAGAGGAGGACCTAGAGGGCTGAGGGAGAGCTGAGAAGGGGAGGAGACAGCAAGGGCTACCGGAAATTGGAGAAGTCAATGTTCAAGCCGCTGGGGTACAGACTGCCCCAAGCGGAATATGAGGTGCTGCTCCTCCAATTTCCGGTGGTGCTCACTCTGGCCATGAAGGAGGCCCAAGACAGAAAGGTCGGATTTGGAATGGAGGGGGAGTTGAGGTGCTGAGCCACCGGGAGATCAGGTTGGTTAATGCGGACCGAGCGGAGGTGTTCGGCGAAACGATCGCCAAGCCTACGCTTGGTCTCACCGATCATTTGACATCTAGAACAGCGGATGCAATAGATGAGGTTGGAGGAGGTGCAGGTGAACCTCTGTCGCACCTGGAATGACTGCTTGGGTCCTTGAATGGAGTCGAGGGGGGAGGTAAAGCGACACGTGTAGCATCTCCTGCGGTTGCAAGGGAAAGTTCTCGGGGAGGGGGTGGTGCAGGTGGGAAGGGAAGAATTAACCAGGGAGTTACGGCGGGAGCGGTCTTTGCGGAAAGCAGACAGGGGGGGAGATGGGAAGATGTGGCAAGTGGTGGGGTCACGTTGGACGTGGCGAAAATGACGGAGGACTATTTGTTGTATGTGACGGCTAGTGGGGTGGAAGGTGAGGACTAGGGGGACTTTGCCCTTGTTCCGAGTGGGGGGATGGGGAGAGAGAGCAGTGTTGCGGGGTATTGAAGAGACCCTGGTGAGAGCCTCATCTATGGTAGTGGAGGGGAACCCCCGTTCCCTGAAAAATGAGGACATTTCAGATGCCCTGGTGTGGAACACCTCATCCTGGGAGCAGATGCGGCATAGACGGAGGAATTGGGTGTAGGGGATGGAGTCCTTACAGGAAGCAGGTTGGGAAAAAGTGTAGTCTAGATAGCCATGGGAGTCAGTGGGTTTATAGTGGATGTCGGTCAAAAGTCTATCACCTGCGATGGAGATAGTGAGGTCAAGAAATGGTAGGGAAGTGTTGGAAATGGTCCAGGTGTATTTGAGTGCCGGATGGAAGTTAGTGGGGAATTTGATGAAGTCAGTCAGTTGTGTGTGGGTGCAGGAGGTAGCACCAATGCAATCGTCGATGTAGCGGAGGTAGAGGTCGGGGATGGGGCCCTGGTACGTCTCGAACAAGGATTGTTCGACGTACCCTACAAAGAGGCAGGCATAGCTGGGGCCCATTCGCATGCCCCATAGCTCCACCTTGTGTTTGGAGGAAATGGGAGGAGTCAAACGAAAAGTTATCAAGGGTAAGGACAGCCGGTTCGCCAAACACCTCCACTTGGTCCGCATTAACCAATCTGATCTCCCTGTGGCTCAGCACTTCAACTCCCCCTTCCGAATCCGACCTTTCTGTCCTGGGCCTCCTCCATGGCCAGAGTGAGCACCACCGGAAATTGGAGGAGCAGCACCTCATATTCCGCTTGGGCAGTCTGCACCCCAGCGGCTTGAACATTGACCTCCAATTTCCGGTAGCCCTTGCTGTCTCCTCCCCTTCTCAGCTCTCCCTCAGCCCTCTGGCTCCTCCTCTTCCTTTCTTCTTCCCGCCCCCCCACCCTGCATCAGTCTGAAGAAGGGTTTCGGCCCGAAACGTTGCCTATTTCCTTCGCTCCATAGATGCTACCGCACCCGCTGAGTTTCTCCAGCATTTTTGTCTACCACCGTTTAGTTGAACTGTTTGTGCTCTAATTAAAGCTGCAGCTCAGGTGTTACATTTTGCATTGAGCTGGGTTTCACTCCTGTGCTGATAGAGGTACCAGGGGATCCAGGTCTTGAACTTACTTAGTGCATGCTTTCTACTTGCTCCATGACAATGAAAACAAGCTCTCTGGCAGTCTTTCCAATGAAACAAGTAGTTCTGTACAATTATTTTTCAGCCTTCTCTGGATGTCTGGCTCATTGATTTTCTCCAGTGACAAATCTGGTTCACACTTCATGAGAAAGCTCAATCAGTAGCCTGCTGACACCTGCTCTGTACATTCACCCAACTCTTGCCAATCCCTGTGTAGGAAGGAACGATGTTGCAGAACTCTCGTCGGAGAGGTCTCGACCCGAAACGTCACCTATTCCTTTTCTCCAGAGATGCTGTCTGCCGTCTGTCCTTTCAACTTTTTTTGTTATTTTTAGTGCGTCTAAATGTATGTTTTAATGTTTCTAGGTATGTCTTATGTGGGGGGGGGGGGGGGGGAATAGGAGGAAACCGTTTTCAGTCACATATCGCGACTTTTCTCTTTGTCGCATCCTCGCCGCCCCTCGCGGCCTAACAACTGGTCCGGCCTTTCCAGTCTGGAGACCGGCCCAAAGCTTCAGCAGCAGGCATGGTGGCCTGGGACCCATTGCCGAAGGTCGCCAGTGTTGGAGCTCTGACCGCGGGGCCTGCTGACTGCAGCGGTCATTGGAGCATCTAGCTGGGGGCGCGGCGCGGACTTACCATCGCGGAGCTTGGGATCCCTGGCCGGGATCGCCAAAAGAACTGCTCCGACCCCTGGCCCATGGGCTAATATTGTGAAGCCACAGTCTCCAGTAAGAAGAGGCCGATTCGGGCTGTCCGTAGCGGCGACTGCAGAGGGTTCAAGGCCCTGACCACGGGTGAACAAAGGAGGAAGATTGACTGAACTTTATCGTCTTCCATCACCGTGAGGAATGCTGATTCCACTGTGATGGATGTTTATGTTAAACTCTATCGTGTATTGTGTTCTTTTTACTTGTATGACTGTATGGTAACTCAAATATCACTATATCTTAATTGGGGCATGTGACAATAAATGTGCACTCGAACTTGAACTTGAACTTGACCCGCTGAGTTTTACTCCAGCATTTTGTATCTATCTTCTTGCCAATCGCTCTTTTGTACTAGCCCCTAAAATCCACTGAATGTGTGAGTTTTTGACTATAAATGTAAGGTTGTGGACAGTGTCTGTTTATTTTCCCTGCATTGCTGTTCATCCACCTTTGGACGTGAAGGCTTCGGTTCCTACAAATAGTAAATGAAGGGTTGGGGTCCGTGGTGAAGAGAGAAGTGGATTACCCAATTACACTTTCCTGCATGGTTTCTTTGGTTTCTTTGCCACCTTCTTACTCGCTCTACATGCTTCTGAGGAAGGACATTATATCCCCAAATCTGAGGAAGGACATTATAGCCATAGAGGGAGTGCAGAGAAGGTTCACCAGACTGATTCCTGGGATGTCAGGACTTTCATATGAAGAAAGACTGGATAGACTTGGCTTATACTCGCTAGAATTTAGGAGATTGAGAGGGGATCTTATAGAAACGTACAAAATTCTTATGGGGTTGGACAGGCTAGATGCAGGAAGATTGTTCCCGATGTTGGGGAAGTCCAGGACAAGGGGTCACAGCTTAAGGATAAGGGGGAAATCCTTTAAGACCGAGATGAGGAAAAACTTTTTCACACAGAGAGTGGTGAATCTCTGGAACTCTCTGCCACAGAGGGTAGTTGACGCCAGTTCATTGGCTATATTTAAGAGGGAGTTAGATGTGGCCCTTGTGGCTAAAGGGATCAGGGGGTATGGAGAGAAGGCAGGTACGGGATACTGAGTTGGATGATCAGCCATGATCATATCGAAGGGCCGAATGGCCTACTCCTGCACCTATTTTCTATGTTTCTATGTTTCTCTCATTCCACTCTCCACTTGGCTCTCTGTCATCTGCCAGCATAGACCTATGACTCACTTTTCCACTATCCAAGTTGATCATCTTTGTGGTACTCCTCTGGTTACACTCGACCAACCTGAACAATGTTTGTTTTATTCATTTTCCCTGTTTTTGTACATTAATCAATCCTCAGAACAAGGTTCAGCCTAGGCAATCCCTCACAGTCAAGGATGACGTTTCCCCTATAGTTCTGTTGGTTCAGAAGTGGAGCAATGGGGATCTTAATAGCGTGTTGTGATATTGAGAATGTGATATACTTCACTTGCCATATAACCCTGGATAACACATTCTCCGTCTGAGATTGAGAAGCGTAAGGAAAGCCTTTCCATATGTTTCTACATCAGTTAGACCTGACGTGAGGGGAGAATTCCCATGATCTGGTGAAGATATTACTATTTTGTTTCAGAGGCTTTGAGAATGACCTTTCCTTCTGGAAATGACTTGTCACGACAGAGCTCAGAATAGACTGCTTGCTTCCAGAGAAAACAGGGAAATGGAATAAATAAACATTTTTCAGGTTGGCAGAGTATAACCAAGAGGAGTATCACAATGATGATCAACGGATGACGGAACAGCGAGTCATATATCCATGCTTGCTGGAGGCAGGAAGCCAAGGGGAAGTGGGCTGTGAGGAACTCACAAAGAGAGTGAGCAAGAAGGTGGCAAAGGTGCAATGTGGAGGTGTGTAATTGGATAATCCACTCTTCACCACGGCCCAACACTTCTTCATTTTCTATCCATGAAGTTGCAGCAGACACATAGAGGTTGACCGAGCTTAATGGAGTCTTGATGTTAGGGCTGTTGGCCCAGGTTAGAATGCTGACAACAGGTCAGTGCTGCCCCTTTAATTGATAGGATTTTGCAGAGACGGTGTTAACAATATTTCTCTCGGTTTTGGTTGCTTGATGCTGGATGGCCATGACCCTTAAAGCACATGGGAAAACAGGGGTCATTGCTGATCAAAAGATCAAGAATTTTGTGCTAGATAGAAGGTCTTTAATCTTTAAACACTCTTTTCCTCAGCTGGCCAACGTTTGAACTGGCATACTGAGTTGTTGGTGAGTTTCATCGCTGAAGTCTCCCCAAAAGGCTGAAAGTTGGTGCCCAAGAAATGGAAAGTTGTCTACATCAACTAAGGTCTTGGCATCGGCCTGAAATTTTAATTCTGTTTCTCTTCCCACAGACGCAGCCAAACTTGTTGAGTATTTACAGCATTTTCTATTTGTTCAATTTCTATTGACCATTATACTTTTTCATGCCCTTCCTTTTAAGGGATCTATGACGACTATTGAAGAACTCATCTGTTTACATTAAAGCTCCAAAAATTATTTTATGTTTTGTTGTAGTTTGCTCTCATGTGCATCAGTTTCTTCTTAATCCGTTCATTGGCCAACACTTGTTGACTTTCAAAATCCCTCATTCATCTGCAGATGTTGGACAGATAACGTAGCAACTTAGGCTCAGTCTGTTCTTTGCCTGTTAAGTACTGGAGCTCTAAGATTTTCCGTTTTATTACCACAATAACTTTTTATATCTTTCTCAAATATCATACGGACAGGCTTCTTAGTTAGTCTGAACTCTGCCCCATTCTTATTATATTTTATTAATTGTAAGTGTATATTATGAAAGTAGTACTATTTATTTTAATATTTGTCATTGCTTAACTACTGTTATATATCTTTTAACTGAATTTCCTAGAGTGCCATTATCTTTGCATGTTTTTAATTTTAACTTTATGCTCTTTTCTCCTGTTCTGGCCTTAATGTCAATGCTGCAGTACGATTAGTAAACTCACTGGGAGCTAAATACAATAGCTCTGCAAGATAGCCATGTGGGATTGATCGGCACCAGTTGTTTCCACTGCAGGCAGCATCCCAACTTTCTACCACCTGATAATTAACATGATTGCAGTGTGCAGCAGCCATACACACTGCTGAGCAGCTGAATTCATGGGGCTCAGAGCTATGAAGTGCTGAAATTATTTAAAGCAATCCTCCACCATTTAAATGAAGTCTGTATCTCTTAAAGGGAGATGCCACGTGGAAAATGTCCATGACATTGTTCAGCAATGTTGCCAACTTGGACTTAAGCAAAAAATTTTCCCTTGACCAAAAACTAAATAGGTATGACCTCAACAAATGGTCTTTCCTGCCTTCCTTTTCCTCCTTCTTCCGGAAGTGTATTTTGCTTTCTTTCCCCCTCCTCCTTCTTGCAGTTAATCCTCTGTAGAGGGTCGGCAACATGTGCACATATTACAGGTGAAACTAGTCTGTGCAGAAAGTTTACACAGGTTGAAGCCTTTCAGCATTGGACGCATCAGTCCATTTTGTTTTTTATAGCTAAAGAACTCTGGAAAGAACAAACACAGGTAAAAAACTAAATTGAAAATAGTTGATGTTTCCTGTTAGCAAACATGAGTTTAAGTGGGGAAAAAACCAAACTGCTGGGTGAACGCAGCAGGTCATGCAGTGGACGATCCTGCTGCAGTGCCTTGACCCAAAACATTGACCACGTTTTGCCTCCACAGACGCAGATTGACGTGTTTGGGTCCTCCAGCACTTTGTTTTTGCTCAGATTCCAGCACCTGCAGTCTCTTGTGTTTTCATCTGATTTGATTTAAACTTCCAGTGTTGGCACTGGAACCATTTCAATCCCAAATTGACTCAACCTATTCTGACTCCTAACCTGGAGAATAATTATTTGTTGATTGTCAACCAAATGATAAATTTAGATATGAGCTGTCACTGGGGATACTGCAATTACCAGGAGTTTCTCAATGTAAACAATTCTTTCATCACAGGATGTGTGATTTCGTTACCGCCCAGACCCTGACCACTGATGAATATAAATTAGAACCTATTTACACAGCAACAGCTGCGCGCCTTTTTGTTAAACTATAGCTTTCTATATATCAACATTATTCCTCATCTCCACTATATTATACAGTCTACCAATGCTTTTCCACATCCTTCCTTTGAGATTTTTCAGAAGAGAATTAAAGATTTTGTGAACATAGTGGCTAAAATGGAAACAGTTAAGGTTATTTCTGTAATAATTAATCTCAAAGATACCAGTACATATATGTTATCATTTTTCTGGGTTACCACAAAGGGCTCATAATTCAGTTTATGAAAATAGCTACTTAGTTCTGGGTTTCAAATAAGGTATTTACAATAAGACATTCAGTGGGGCAGAAAAATCATATTTTGCCCTTGTACAAGGGTGAGTACAACAAACACTGATGCTGCTGCACATATTTTGCACTGGTAATCAAAGATGAACCCCACCCACTTAATTTCTTCATCAATCATCCACTTCAACATCAACAAAGTCCCAATGCATAAACTGTAATGAGCCTTGACTTGGGAAGTTCAACTTGAAAAGTTGCATTTTCTATTTTAGCCTGCTGATCTCACCAGGAACAGTGCTTTGTTCTTGATTTTGGGTTAGATTCAGCAAAGGTTATTGTAATTTGCTTGTGTGGTGACATCAGTTAAGGCCAGGGTCAGTTTTGACCATGAGGTGATCTACAAATCAACATCATGTACTGTAGCTCCTCAGTGTCAGGTTGCACAAGTTAAGTTTGCCATCTGGGAATTACATGATTCCTACCTTAAGTTAGCACCTTTAGAAAAATGATAGAGAATATTGGAAAATAATCAAGCAATCTTTTTACAGTGCATCAAAATTATAAGGAAATATCACCATTGCTACCACCAACAGATGTAATTTCTCAAGCATAATAATTGCAGACTGTAAACTCCTGTGAATTTACAAATCGATGCACAGGCTCTTGAGAAGTCCAGCATTAAATAAAACAGGATATGAAAATAAAAAATAACTATGATTCACTTAATTTTAATCAATGCTTCAGCATAGATGGTTATTAATTACCTGGTGCATTTTTTGTACCATTAACAACGAATCAAACATTGCACACGTTAAGCTGACTTATTAGATGTAAATCACATTTCGCCTTTTCGCAAATCTGCCAGAAGAGGAAAAAAAGGAAGACCATAGAATTATCTACAACAAAAATTAATTAAAGGTACAAAATACTTATTGACATTCATCGAGGTCTCTAAATATGCTGACATGCATTGCAGTGACTAGAGATGTGATGAATTATATATTTGCTCTTGCTGGAAGAACCCCCAGTAGATTCCGCTGATCATTACCATTATGACCCGTGAAGCCAGCACCGGAATCAGGAAGCAACCTAGTGTGCGGATTATCTTAATTAGGGCATGTGGAAGGACAAGGTACGCAGCAGGTTCATATTGATAGCAGGAAGCAGCTACAAGCAGCAGGTGGGCCGACTGACCTTTTGGCAAAAGTTTCTGTGACAAAGTGTTTTATTAAAATATATTTAGGCTACCAATCTTAAATTCCTCTTGTATGTATGGGTTATAGGAACATATCAAAAATTCTTAAATAATTCTCAATAACTGGTATCAAATGAATTGCATTCTGACATTCCATTATTCCAATGATATTGGTAATGACAACCTATTAGTTTGAAATATGTAATATGAAATGGAAACTGATATTAATGTTTAATGTTCTTTTGGTGTAGAGATCAATCAATTGAGAATATCTACATTTTAAACATCCCAATTGTACTAACCCTGTCACCTTGCCTTAACATAGTGCCCTACACTCTATTCCTATGGTTCAAAAATGAAATTTAAAGAGTGAAGTTTTGCCCGCAGTACATTTATCGTCAGATTGTGGTGTCATGGTCATTGTCACTGTGAAATGAAACACTATCAACGAGAACAATTTCCTGTGGAAACCCTGGCCTTTTCCTAGGTTTGGGTATGTTATAATCTTTCAACAGCCACTGATTTTCGAGAGGCTCAGCCATTTTGAGGACAGAGCTGCATTCCAGTGACAAACTGCTTATCCTGAACAAACATTAGAGCTTTGATTGTTAATCATCACAATATTTGTATTCATTTGTTTTACTCTAGAAACTAAATGTGCGTGTAGTGCTGTATACAGTATGTTTATCTATATGTGCATGTCTATCCATTTTTGAATGGTGCCCTGGAGATTGTACTCTTGTTTATTCTTAAACCACGGGAAAAGAACAAGTCAATTTATTGTTAACCATTAAATTGACTATTTATTTTCCTGTGGTTTAGGAATAAACAAGAGTACAATCTTCAGTAAGATTCATTCAATATTATATCTCTCTTTGTGACATAGAAAATAAGAAAGACAAATATCTAATTCATTTAAAGTGTGCCTAACTAAATTTACAATCCATCAGATTAAAAAACAACTGACACTATTCTTGAGAAATTAGACCATGTTTCACCTTGACTCTTCTCGTCCGAAGAACAGCCTCTGGCAGCAAGAGATGGACAGATTAAATCAATGTAACCTTTGGCTCCTCCTTCAGCTTTTTGCATTGACAGCTGGCTCTCTGAGCTATCCATCAAGGCTGTCACCTTGTATGTGTAACATGCCTCATTGACAGAGACGTAATGGTAACCACTTAACTTATTTAGAATCGGTCTTCGAATGGAAGCTACTTTTGCATTACAACCATGAACATGTCCAGGATCTATCCATTAGAAAACTGTCAAAGCGTTAAACAGTCTGTTATGTGAGAACTTACAGGATACAATAAGCAGCACTGACACACAAGTCACCCAGGTTGAATTTCCTGACCTCAGGTGCAGTCTCATCCTTTAGTAGGGTGAGAGGAGATTTTATAGAAACATATAAAATTCTTAAGGGTTTTGACAGGCTAGATGCAGGAAAAATGTTCCCGATGTTGAGGGAGTCCAGAACCAGTGGTCACAGTTTAAGAATAAGGGGTAGGCCATTTAGAACTGAGATAAGGAAAAACGTTTTCACTCAGAGTTGTGAAATTGTGAGATAAATGATTACAGAAATAACCTTAACCATTTCCGGGTCTCTGGCGCTGCAAGCGCTGTAAAGACCCTGTCCCACTAACGTGACTTTTCAGCGACGGTCTTCGACCTTCAAGCTCGAGGGCACTCGCCTGTAAAACCTCGAGCTGGATCGACCGTTAGCGATGAAACCGCGAGCCGGATCGACCGTCTGCACACACACACACACACACACACACACACACACACACACACAAGCACATCGCAAAGGCAGGGGCCAGGGAAAGCGGGGGAGCGCTGTCTGAAATTCACACCCGCGATGAACAGGAAGGTAAAAGACAGCTGGCGCAGTTACAGTAAGTCATTTAGAGAGCGCGGAGGGGGGGAGAAGGGGAGAGAAGGGGAGAGAAGGGGAGAGAAGGGGGGGAGAAGGGGGGGGGAGAAGGGGGGGGGAGAAGGGGGGGGGAGAAGGGGGGGGGAGAAGGGGGGGGGGAGAAGGGGGGGGGAGAAGGGGGGGGGAGAAGGGGGGGGAGAAGGGGGGGGGGGGAGAAGGGGGGGGGAGAAGGGGGGGGAGAAGGGGGGGGGGAGAAGGGGGGGGAGAAGGGGGGGGGGAGAAGGGGGGGGAGAAGGGGGGGGAGAAGGGGGGGAGAAGGAGTGGAGACACTTTTAAGAAGCCAGACAACTTTTCATAAAGTTTAGCGGGAATTTAAAATTACCGGTCGGTTTACTTACCTTTTTTTTCTCAACGAGCTTTACCTTCGACTACCCTCGATTACCTTCGATTGCCTTCGATTACCTACGTATAACATGCCAACCTACTATGACCTACCTCGACTAAACCTACGAGTAAAAAAATATAGATTTTTTCCATGGCAACCTTTTTTTACTCGCGGGCATTTTTCAGCATGTTGAAAAAAACGTCGCGACCTAGCTGAGGCCTCGAGGACGCGGGACTACTCTTGAGCATGAAGGAGAGTTACAAAGACCTCCTAGGACCTCGTGTCGACCATGCTGCGAGCATGAGTCGAGGGCAAACTCTTCTAAACTCACCAATTAATGGTCGCCGCAGCGGGGCAGGCCCTTTAGGCAGCAACTCTACCGCTGCGCCACCATGCCGCCTTAGTTATCCGCAAGTTATGCAAGTTATAATGATGGAGTTTGGCTGGAAGTGTCACAGTATAGTTACACATACTGTATATGGACAAGAGTTTCAACAGCCGATAAGCTGAAGCAAGGAATGGAGTCAGGTGGTTTTATCTTTTGTGAAGTTAGGTAGTCATACATGATACATGTCCCAAAGTTCATCTTGTGGTTAAATATGACAGCATAGTACTGAGCAGGGCAGTTCTACCTCAGGCAGTTGCCATGCAAAGGGACGAAGCTGATGGCTGGAATAAGTATGTGCTGGGGGCTACATTCAGTTTCTTCCTCATCTCAGTATTTATTTTGAGAAATATTGTTGCTTATCTGTCGTGGTTCAGTATTCTTAAACAGACAGAAACACAAATAAAATCAGTATAAGCAGTACAATCTTTATTTCACCAGGTGGGTGTGGTAAAACTCTTAACAGTATGCGGATTACAGACTATACAGAGTTCTCATCCCCACACAAAGGGGCAGTGATCTAATTACATATATATACTCCAATAACCAACGATTCAGCAATACCTTATCTATAGATCATAGTACAGCCTCTTGCTTCTTATGATTGACAGATCCTTAAGATTGACAGCTTCTTAAGATTGACAGGTTCTTCTGACAGAGGAAGGGTTAGCCATATATGGTTTTATGAGGAGGTTATATTTCTGCAGAACAAGCATTTTGTTTTTTCTACTTATGGCGCACATCAAAATCTTATAGTTTGAATTCTCTCTCAATGTTTACATTGTAGAGGAGACATTCATGAAGCTGTGCTTGTTATCTCGATTATGTTTTTGGAAAGGGAACATCAACAGTCTGCTAGCTTTGTTAATGTACTGAAAGCAAAGGTTAGTGCGTTTTGCTGGCTGCAAATTAATAGAATAAGGTTAAAACTTGTCTTAGTTTCAGCGGAAAATCCATTTTGTGAGTTTAAATCATTATTAACTTCCACAATCCAGTATTGATATTGAAATTTTACAATTAATTGAAATATAAACTCAGCCGTGTATTAATGAATTAAAATTAAAATAAAAAATAAAACACTGAGAAAATACTCCAACTGCAAAATGTGTTTATGGAAAAGGAAAAATGAGTTAATTATTGGAGGATGAAATTTGGCATCATATTCTGCAGCTGTAACATATTGTAATGTGAACAGTGGTGTTCCTATCCATTTTGCAGCCAGGCCTCAGCCCAAGATTGTCTAAATTATTTATATTATCACAGTGGCAATCCTGGCGGGAGAAAATCTACTGCTGCATCAAAAATCATGGGGATTAGCTGATGAACAGCGTGGATGTATGTAGCTAAAGAATTACAGTGCCATTCTTCAGACTAAACTATTCAGACTTGCATTATCTGGGAGTTGGCAGAAAATCTTCTTTCAGTTCCATAACCTCCAACATAATAATTCATTCAAAGTACACATTTGAAGTTTGGTTTGCATAATTGCTCCAATAAAGATCAATTTCTCAAAAACATAACCGTATTTTCAGTTTTATATTTTACTCAGTGAATTTAATCTGATCAAGAATCAAGTGAAACCAGCTACAGTCTGCTGAATCCCTTAACATATGTATATTGGATTACGATGACGCTCGCTAAGAGACCAATGTGAAAATGTTTTACAGCCAGAAAAGATACAAAGAATATTCCCCTGGACACAAAAATGATTTAGTTAATGTTGCAATATTTAACCACCCCCAGCACCAGGCCTTTAGTCACTCTGAGGCTAATTATGGGCATACCCATCTGCATGGCTGGCAGTTAGATAACATTCTACTGCTTCCCTTGGGGGTAGCCATCCACCATATAAATGCACATTGAAAATTAGGGCAATATTATGAGGCTGAATTCATGCTGCATTCGTTAATCAGCCAGTTTTCGTATGAAGATAGACACAAAAAACTGGAGTAACCCAGAGGGTCAGACAGCATCTCCGGAGAAAAGGAATAGGTCTGAGGAAGGGTCTTGACCCAAAACATCACCTATTACTTCTCTCCAGAGATGCTGTCTTACTCCAGCTTTTTATGTCTATCTTCGGTTTAAACCAGCATCTGCAGTTCCTTCCTACGTATGTTTTCGTATGAGGTTCTTTGCGATTTTAAAGAGATTAACCTCCCTTTGCAAGTTGAGTTAACATGCTTGAATAAAGGACAAAGGAATTGACACATTACAACAGCATATTTCATACTAGATTTTATAATATTTCATATTACTTTGAACAAATGAGAACTATATGCTATAGATCACAGTTGATGTAATCTTTAAAGGAATTTCAATAGCGGAAATGATCAGAAAAGAACCTTCAGACTTTATTTTCCTAATTGACCTGGGTTTTCTGATGTTGTTTATCATCTCGCTGAAGACTCCACAGCACCGAGTTCTTACTGTGGATAATGCTTTGTAAAAAAGACAGATTGGGAAGCAGACCTATTCCTATTGAATCATTTCATATATCTGTACACTTGAGCTCTTTATTGTTACGTTAGCCAACAAATACAAACTTTTTAAGCAGTTAAATGCATGTTTCAGGCAGTCATATTACATAGCATTTATGTAAATTATGCCTTTAGTTGCGTATATTGGTTAGATACGTGGGAATAGTAACTGGTGCATATGCTTTGATTTGGGAGCAATAGGGAGATGCAGGTAAGTGCTCTGTGCTCTGATGCAGAAGGCCTTTGCGTGGTCATGCATCAAGAGGAATAAATAGAATGTTTGTTAAAAAGTTTCTTTATGTCCAGAAATTAAATATAGGTAATTTTTAGATTTAACTGGAAACACCAGAGTAGGATGAGCCGCTTGTAAATAAGAGGATTAAAGAACAAAGCAGTTAAAGGCAACAAGAGCCTCCTGCTGTTGCACTGTCAGGTTTACTGCGATTTGCTGCAGCTTCTTGCTTGAGGTCATGATCACTTGTGTCCTGCACCTGGGAATGTCCTTCATTGAATGTGCTTGTAACACTACAATTTTGGCATTGATTTACTCCAGTCACTCTGGGTTTGTGGGTAATAATTGGGCTACAGTTGGGTTCTTTACTTTAATCATAGGCAATCACAGTTGGAGGTAACTCAACATGCAGCCTCCACTTGTCCTCTAGGCACTTTTTGTTCTACACCAAGTAAGTCCCAAATACAACAATTGCAGGTAGTAACCGGGCGGCACGGTGGCACTGCGGTAGAGTTGGTACCTGACAGCGGGTAGAGTTGGTACCTGACAGCGGTACCAGACTCGGGTTCGACCGTGACTATGTGTGCTTGTCTGTATGGAGTTTGTACGTTCTCCCCATGACCTGCATGAGCTTTCTCCAGGATCTCTGGTTTCCTCCCACACTCCAAAGGCCTACAGGTTTGTAGGTTAATTGGCTTCTGTAAATTGTAAATTATCTCTAGTATGTGTAGGCTAGTGTGACTGTGCGGGGATTGCTAGTCAGCACAGACACGGTGGGCCAAAGGGCTCATTTCTGCGCTGCATCTCTAAACTAAACTAAACTAAACCGAAATGAATGTGGGGCGAGACTGACTCACAAAATTCTTATACAATGACTATAATACAATTCATGGTTTTATAACAATAACTATAACAATAATAATATTGTACAATAAACAACTAAAATGCAATACAATAAATTAAGATTACATGCTGATCAGGATATTATGATACCAAAAGGGACAAATGCATCTTAATTAGTAGCCTGATCAGAGAAGACTGTGGTTTTAATGTCAGGGGAGTTTCAGAGAAACAGGATTCTATTATTTCAATAGACTCTGAGAAGCAGGATTGACTATCCACTAAGGAAGTTTGGGTCCTTCCTGCAGCAAGTTTATTGATTTCCTAATCACAATTACCTGCCCTATGACTTATCACTGTATTAGCGACCTTTTTTAAAAAATGGTAATTGATTGCATTGTGCATTATGCAGCCAAAAATTAACTTTTGACTTTCTTCTAAATTCTGACCAAGAATTGATCAGAGATCTGGAAATTAAACAGTGTGTTGGCTTCTGTGGATTGTCATCAGGCCTTCTGTTTTAAATTGATGTAAGGATATTGCACAATGTGATAGAAACGGTGTGATTCATTTAAAGAGATACAGAAATATTCACAGGAACGTTGTTTGGACTGAAGAGCTTGAGTTACGAGAAGAGATTGGGTAGACTGGGACTGCTTTGCTGTGAAGGAGGCTGATGGTTGACCGTACAGAGGTTGTAAAGTCGCAAGGGACATGGATAGGATAGTTTTCTGACCAGTCTAAAACTAGCGGGCCTAAGTACAAGGTGAGAAGGGAAAGATTTAGAGGGGATCTGAGGGGCAACTTTTTACACGGTGGGTTGTGGGTTGTGGGTGTATATTGAGTTTATGATGCAGATTAGGTGATTGTTTTGCCTGCCACTTTAATGCCCCATCCCACTCCCACTCCGACCTGTGGGCAGTGGCCTCCTGTACTGTCACAGTGAGGCCCAACGGATGCTTGAGGAACATCTTCCATCTGCTTCCATCTGGGCACTCTGAGCTTCTGGATGTAATATTGAATTCTACAACTTTAAGTAACTTGATTTCTCAGTCAGTATTAGTCTGCAATAATGGCTCGGCCCATTTGATTTTCCTAACCTGTTGAACATTTCCAGCATTGACTGTTACTTGTGCAGTTGGTCTGCCATTTTCTGTTCCTTGTTATAATCTCCCTGTTTCTGTAAGCATTGTGTTAGCTTCCAATGATTATAGCTATCCAGCATTATATTTTGGTTCTTCACCCCTAAACAAGTGCCTATACCCGAATAGATGGGACCTGGTTTTCTAGACCATCTAAGAGGCTCAGTATTGATACACTGGGGTCGAGGAAAGAGCGTTCACGTGGTGGCCCTGTTTCCACCAATCTTTCCACCACCAAGCACAAGAAGCATAAGAAGCGCAAGACAGACACCATTGTGCAGATGCTGAGAAGTGTGTTCAGCTCTGGTTGAACAACGTCTAATCTTGTGTGTGGACTCGATAAGAAGAAGTATGGATACACTGACAGAATCAAATCATTTGCTTGCAGGTCTTTTTTCAATGTTATGTTTATTCTTGAAAAATGAGTGTAGATATCAATAACTATTAAGCATGAAGCTGTTGTCATGCTTCATTACGTGACAATCCTTTATCCTAGCCTTATAGATTGATATTAAGATAATTAATTGATGTTCAGAGATATCAGGCAGTTGTGGTTTTTGATGTTCATTAGGATATGAGGAAAATGAAAAGACTAATAAAACCAATCAAATGTTAATATAATGGACATTCAAACATGAATGTCTGAAGTGACTGTATATTTATGTTGGAGCCCTACTTTATAGTCTGACAATAACCTCCCCATGATTTCATCGTGGCTATCCCTCGAGGTCGAGGATGATGGTCTACGTTCTGTTGTTTTTATGGACTCTCAAGTGGCTTATGAGTCCAATCCTGGCTTTGAAAGTTCTTCGACATTCAGGACAGGTAATTCCAGATGGCAGATTGGGCTTTGGTTGTTGCTGCCTCTCTTTCTGTTTTCTTCTCTTTTCTTCCAATTCTGCATATCTCTTGGCTTCGAAGGTCACTGTTCCTTCTTGGATGATGGTTCGCCAGAGTTTCCTGTCCTTGGCATTGGTTTCCCAATTGTCGATGTCGATTTCACATTTCTTCATGCTGCTTTTTAAGGTGTCTTTGAATCTCTTCTTTTGTCTGCCTCCCTTACGTTTGCCTTCTTTAAGCTGGGAGTAGAAGGTTTGCTTTGGTAGATGCTCGTCTTCCAACCACAACATGACCGACCCATCTTAGTTGGTTCTTGATGACTTGATGATGATGCTAGATGTTTTTGCTTCATTCAGCACGCTGACGTTGGTTCTTCTGTCTTCCCAATTGATATTTAAGCTGCTTCGAAGACATCGTTGATGGAACTTTTCAAGTGTTATCAGATGGCATCGGTATGGTGTCCAGGTTTCTGATGCATACAGGAGCGTTGGAATCACCACTGCTTTGTACACTAACATTTTGGCGTCTGTTCGGATGTCACGATTTTGAAAGACTCTCGTTTGAAGACATCCAAAAGCTGTTCCAGCACACTTAGGACGATGTTGGATCTCGTCATCAAGGTCGACATTGGAGGAGAGGTGAATTCCAAGGTACGGAAAGTGATCCACATTTTCCAGGGTTGTTTCACCAAGTTGAATTGACAGTTCTTTCCGATTTGTCTTAGTTGGTGATGAATGGTAGATAACCTGAGTCTTCTTGGAGTTGATGGTAAGTCCAAGTTTCGTGTATGCGTTGTTGAAGGTAGTCAGGATCTGTTGTAGATGATTTTCTGAGAGAGCTGCAACACAGTTGTCATCTGCGTATTGGAACTCGATGAGGGAGCTCATAAATGTCTTAGTTTTGGACTTGTGATGGGCAAGATTGAAAGGTATGCCATCTGTTCTGTAGACGATTTCAATTCCTGGGGGTAGGTCGTCCTGGATGATGTGGATGGTTGTCGCATTAAAGATGGTGAACAGTGTTGGGGCAATCACGCGTCCCTGTTTCACTCCTGATCTGACTTGAAATGGCTCACAGTTGCTGTTGCTGGCCATGACTGTGGCAAGCACATCATCGTGGAGGAGTCTCAGGATTCGAATGTACTTTTCAGGACATCCAAAGGTGGATAGGATGTCCCATAAGAGTTCCCTTCATACCGAAGGCCTTAAGGGCCTGTCCCACTTGCATGCGATTGCGTGCGTTTGGCGCGACCAAACGGAAGCGGAGTTCACGCGAAGTTCACGCTAAATACGCACTAAGTACGCGCTAAGTTCACGATAAGTTCGCGCGTGACGTCATTTGCGTCATGCTTACCAATTAGCTGGGCAGGAGCCGGGCCGACAGAATTTGGGCGTCGCACGGCGTCGGGCGGTGACGTCATCACGCAATGCCACGCCAGGCGGTGACGTCATCGCGCAACGCCACGCGCTATGCGTACGCTGTCAAGACGCTGCGTATGACCGCAATGCGCTTGCGTGCCGACAGGCTGTTGGCGCGTGAAGAATTCGGCCACTGCAAGAATTTTGGAGCCCCGCGCGATGTAGGGACCCACACAACTCCGCGCTTCTAAGTGGGACCGGCCCCGCGCGGCCATACGGTGCCCATACGCCTCAAGTGTCACGAGGTTGCGTAATTTGCGAGCCAAGGTCGAGTAAGTAGGACAGGCCCTTTAGTGAGGTCGATGAATGCCATGTACAAAGGTTAAAGTTGTTCACGACATTTTTCTTGTAGTTGACGCATTGTGAAGATCATGTCGGCTGTTCCACATGATGGTCCAAAACCGGCTTGTGACTCTGGAAGGATCTTCTCAGCTAAAGGCTTGAGTCAGTTGTTCATGATGCGTGCGAGGACCTTGTCTGCTGTTGCTAATAGGGAAATTCCACGACAGTTTCCGTAGTCAGATCGATCGCCTTTCCTTTTGTAGATGGTAACGATTGCTGAGTCTCTAAAGTCTCTTGGTATGTCTTCATTTATCCAGATCTTGATGAGAAGTTGATGCAGTTGGTAGTGGAGCAGGTTACCTCCAATTTTGTAGACCTCGGCTGGTATTCCATCGATTCCAGCTGCCTTGTTGTTTTTCAAGGTTTTGATGGCTTCCTTGGCTTCTTCAAGTGATGGTATTCTGCTTAGGGAGTCGTCAACGGGCTGCTTTGGAATGTTGTTGATCACATTCCTGTCAAATGAGGCGGTTTGATTTAGAAGATCTTCAAAGTGCTCCCTCCATCTAGAATTGATGTCAGCATTGCTCTTCAGGATAGTTGACCCATCTTTGCTTTTGAGGGGGGCTTGACCGTGAGTGGATGGACCAAAAATGGCTTTGGTGGCTTTGAAAAAGCCTCGAGTGTCATTGGCGTCAGCTAGTTGTTAGATATCCTAAGCTTTCTCTCCCCACCATTGGTTTTTCAGGTTTTGGGTGCTCTTCTGAACTGCAGCCTTGCATTCCTGATAGCACTTCCTTTTGGTAGCGACTGTTGGTCATTTTGTAAGGTGATGAACGCTTTTCCCTTTTCATCGATGAGTTGTTGGAGTTGTTTGTAATTATTGTCGAACTAATCCTGATGTTTTTTTTACTTGAACCTAATTGTTTCCTTGCAGGAGGCGATGATAGCGTTCTTCAGTAGATTCCAGTGTTCTTCGACAGATGGTGGGATTTGTTGAGGCAGTTGTTCTTGAAGTTTTTGTTGAAACTTCTGTACATGGTTGATGTCTTGAAGGATGTCAACATTGAATTTCTTGATGGCGTTCTGGTTTTGATGTCTCCTTTTGGGCCAAATCTTCATTCTCATGGTGGACGAGATGAGACGATGGTCTGTCCCGCACTCGTCGGCACCAGTAACAGCGTTTGTTTTCAGTATATCTTGTTGGTCACGGGATCGTACGATGATGTAGTTGTAGTCGATGAGGTGCCAGTGTTCGGAACGTGGATGCTGCAAGGAGACTTTGTGCCTGTTTTCCTGGCGAAATAAAGTGTTTGTAATCACCAGGTTGTGTTCAGGACATTTGGTAAGGAGGAGTGTTCCATTGACATTGACCTTGCTAACTCCTTCCTTGCCAGTTGTTCTGGTCCAGAGCCTATAATCTTTCCTGACTCTGGCATTGAAGTCTCCTAAGATAATGATCTTGTCATCGTTGGGAACAGAGGAAAGGACGTCGTCAAGTTGGGTGTAGAAGTTCTCCTTTACATCGTCTTCAGTGTCCAGAGTTGGAGCATAGGCGCTGATGATGGTGGTGTATTGGTTCCTGATGAGCTGGATTCGTAGAGTCATAAGATGTTCGTTTCTTTCCCAGTGGCTGCTCTATTAGCTTCTGAAGTAGGCTGTTTCGAATGGCAAAACCTACTCCGTGGATCCTCGGTTGTTTTGGATCAAGACCTTTCCAGAAAAGGGTGTATTGACCTTGTTCTTCCTTTAGTTGCCCTTCTCCAGCTCTGTGGGTCTCACTCAGAGCCACGATGTCAAAGCTGAATTTTCGGAGTTCCCTAGCAACAAAGGCGGTTCTTCTCTCTGGTCGGTCTGAATTTGGGTTGTCAATCAGAGTTCGTATATTCCAAGTTTTGAGTTTCATAGTTTCGCTTCTTGATGGTTTTCGACTGCATGATGGTGATCCCTCTGGATGCGACTTTCCAGACAGGACGAGGCAAAGCAGACTATTTTTAGGGCACCGCTCTCAGAATCATGGGGACAGGCAAGCCTCTTCACCACGACAAGGTAAACGATCCGATGATTTACAGTTTCCTGCATCTACATCATTTGATAACACAGAGAGATTTATGGCTCTGTCCCACGGGCAGGCGGTTACTGGCGGTGAAGCGCGGCGTCGCCGGAAGAGGGGACCGCACGGCAACCGCGAGAGCGCCACACGGATGCCGCGCGGGGGCCAAGTGATCTCCGTTCGGCCGGTCCCACGAGCTTGCGGTAAGTAAAAAAAAGTCGAAAGGACGTCGCGCGGCATCGGGTGATGACGACATCGCGCAACACGATGCGCTATGCGATGACGTCATTTCGGATCGCGGGGCTGTGGCGGTGCCAGTGCTGATCGCGGGGCTGTGGCGGTGCCAGTGCTGATCGCGGCGCTGTGGCGGCGGCTGTGGCGGTGCTCGTGCCGCACTGGCGGCGGCTGTGGCGGTGCTCACGGCGCTCACGGCGCACTGGCGGCGGCTGTGGCGGTGCTCATGCCGCACTGGTGGCGGCTGAGGCGGTGCTCACGGCGCTCACGGCGCACTGGCGGCGGCTGTGGCGGTGCTCATGCCGCACTGGCGGCGGCTGTGCGGTAGGACAACATTTTTGAATGTTGTCGGATTTTTGTGAGCACCAACACCGCACGGTCCCGGCGGTGTGCGTGGGACCGACCCCGCAGTCTCTGGCGGTCCACAAGCGGTCCCAACTTCCTGCTTCACCGCCAGTAACCGCCAGTAACCGCATACCCGTGAGACAGGCCTTTTAGTACTTCCTGATTCTGCAGTTCTCCTCAGTAATGTGACTCATGAAAAGGGTGTGTAGTGTTTCTCCTTCTTGCGTATGGCGTGCACAGCCTAAAGTTGTACGACAACTTGTTCTGTTTGATCTTCCATTTGTGCATGCCAGGTTGATTGCATTCGTCGAAACAGGGTGGACCACGTGAAGGTTGCAATCACCCACCCCTGGGAAGTGCTGAGGTGACTGCTTTGAATATAAATGAATAATCATTTTTGGAGATAAAATCCATTTGCTGTCCACGCCAGGATTTTGTCTAACTGACCATATCACAATACAATGAATTGCAGTTAATGAATGCAACTTTGTGGGCTGGATTATTGCACTAATATTCCCTCCTACCTTGCTAACATAGCAGAACATTTTTGTCAAACTCATTTTGAATAATGGAATAACAGGTGTTGATTTATATAAACACTAGACTAAGTGGGACCCGTTGGTTCACATGGGAGGGCTGGTCCCCCAACGCAATATTCCACCTCTCCACCAATTCCAGTATTGGTGGCCAGTGGGTGTTGTGGGCCGATGGGACTGGTTTCCAGAGGGCTAGTATGGACATTGTGGGCCAAATGGATTGTTGGGCTGGGAACTCAGTCAATCAGGCCTGGTGGGCTAGCAACTCAGTCACTCAGGTCTGGTTGGTTGGCAGCTCAGTCACTCAGGCCTGGTGGGCTGGCAGCTCAGTCACTCAGGCCTGGTGGGCTGGCAGCTCAGTCACTCAGGCCTGGTGGGCTGGCAGCGCAGAAACTGCCAGAAATTCTGCCCAAAACGTGAGAGACTCTGTGAGAGAGAAAGGGGAAAGGGAGGAGAATCAATTTTAGACATTTTTCATCTATTTCTGCAGATCACAGCAATGAAGGAGGAAAGTCTATCCTGGCCTGGATCTCACAGGGAGCCAATTAAGGGAGAGGGAAAAATACTGGGGTGAGGTTTAATACTTGCAGGGGGAATACTTACTGATGGGCCGAAGGGACTCCTCCTGGGCTAGTACAGACCTGATGGGCTGAAGGGACTGAAAAAAAGAGTGAAATCTCAGGGAAAGGCACTTTTTCTGGACTTTTCCTGGCCTGGCATGGGTCTTTTGGGCCAAAATGCTCTTCCTGGGCTAATACGAGCATTTTGGGCAAAAGGGATTGGTTTCTCGGCTAAGAGGGGCCTTGTGGGCTGAAAAGAGTGGTTTCAGACAGGCCAAACAACTCATTTCATTTCATTTCCATTGCCATTTCAGTTTCAAGCACAGGGCAGGTCAAACAACTCATGTCATTTTCATTTCATCTCATTTCATTGCCATTTCGCTTTCAAGCACAGGGCAGCCCAAACAACTCATCTCATTTTCATTTCATTTCATTTCCATTGCCATTTCAGTTTCAAGCACAGGGCAGGCCAAACAACTCATCTCATTCTCATTTCATTTCATTTCCATTGCCATTTCAGTTTCAAGCACAGGGCAGGCCAAACAACGCATCTCATTTTCATTTCATTTCATTTCCATTGCTATTTCACTTTCAAGCACAGGGCAGGCCAAACAACTCATCTCATTTTCATTTCATTTCATTTCCATTGCCATTTCAGTTTCAAGCACAGGGCAGGCCAAACAAATCTCATTTTCATCTTATTTCATTACCATTTCACTTTCACTATTGCAAGCACATTGCAGACTCACAGTTCAGTAGACTCACAGTTTAGTTGACTCACAGCAGAATCAGAGTTGTGGCCTCTCCCTCGTGATCAGAGCGACTGACTCACGCCCAGGCATCCGGGGTTTTATAATAATAATAATAATACATTTTATTTATATAGTCCTGCCCCCACCCGGAAGGGGTGTTACCTTCATCATGGTGATTGACAGGTGAGAGGACCAATCAGCTGATCTCGAGATTTTTTAAACTTTCATAACTTTTTTATTTTTCATCGATCGGAAAAATCCTCGGGGCTGCCTCAGGTGGCCAAATTTCATTGCGATATAGGGTAGCGTTTTTTTCTAAAATCAATATACAGCGCAGACAGGAAGTGGTCAAGATGAGACTTTTAGTTATATAGATGTTAAGTGAGTTAGAACATGACCCATCAAAGAACTTTGAAGCTATGTTGTTGTTGAAGACTGGTTCATTCAATTATTTAAATTAAACTGATCAACAAAATGCAACATATTGGTGCAGCTGGTAGACAGCACCAAAGGCCCAGATCCGATCAAGAACTTGGATGCTATCTAACTGGAGTTTGAACATTCTCCCTGTGATTATGTGGGCTTCCTCTGAGTGTTTTTTAGTTTAGTTTAGTTTAGTTTTTAGTTTAGAGATACAGTGTGGAATCAGGCCTTTCGGCCCACCGAGTCTGCGCAGACCAGTGATCCCCGCATATTAACAATATCCTACATGCACTAGGGACATTTTTTACATTTACCAAGCCAATTAACCTACAAACCTGTACGTCTTTGGAGTGTGGGAGGAAACTGAAGATCTCGGGGAAATCCCACGCAGGTCACAGGGAGAACGTACAAACTCCGTAAAGACAGCATCCATAGTCGGGATCGAACCCGGGTCTCCGGCGCTGCAAGATAGCAACTCTACCGCTGCACCACCATGTCGACCATGCTCTGGTTTTCTCTCACATCCCAAAGATGTGCGGGTGTGTAGGTGAATTGGCTTCTGTAAATTTCCCCTAGGTGTCTGGAGTGGATGCAAAAGTGGGATAACATTGTTATGTAATAGTGTGAACGAGTGATCAATGGTCAGCATGAACTTCTGAAGGGTCTACTTCCATGCTGAATCACTACATTCATAATAGAAACATAGAAACATAGAAAATAGGTGCAGGAGGAGGCCATTCGGCCCTTCGAGCCAGCACCGCCATTCATTGTGATCGTCCCCAATCAATAACCCGTGCCTGCCCAATATTGACCAATAATAGATATTCCAGTACCAATCTCACATCATATGCTTTCTTCACTCTTCTTAAAATATGTTCAATAAGAAAGTCTAACCAAGTGTTTTTTAAATGAAAATTAATTGCTTCTCCAATTTTAATCTTAACTTTTCTTTCTTAAAGTGTCCTCCAAAGGAATAATAAATTAATAGATATTAATAATCTTGTTGCTAGTAATTGGGTATAATTTCAATCCAGTTGCTCAAAATTATTGAATCTATGCATTATAAAAAGTAAACTTATTTCCATTTGTAGCCGCACCTGCTATACACGAGGATCAGAATTGATTAACTGAAACCAATGTAAATTTTAAATGGATTTTGATGAAACAATGATGTGTGAAGTATGTGTGAAGTTCATCCTGTACTTGTTCAGAGAAAATAATGATCACTTAAATTACCTCCAGTCCTTATCCTGACATCAATTACTCTTCTCATGGTGATATACAGCTTTAACATACTTCCAAACTTCCCAGCCAATGTCATTAGAAATAAGGTCAGAGCCCATTTCAGGAGTTTGTAATTGCACTGAAGAACCAGAATAGTTCACACATTTTGCATTTTTCAGTGACTGGCATGTCGGATTTGCACAGATGTTGCGTGGGCAGTTGATGGGGAGATTACATTGCCTGTCCAATTTGCAGGATCCCCAATCAATTTTACACAGGGTACATTATGGCCTTCTAAGAATCTGAGCTCTCCACCCTCCCTACTTTAAACCCTTTTAACTAATTACAGGGCTGCCAAACAATACTTTATTTTAGAATCAGAATATCAACAGAGTGCAGGAGCAGCTAAATCACAAATATTTTACAGTTGTAGAGACATTGATTGTAGAATTATTATCTGAATTTCCACCCTAACGGGCATGCATTATCCGCACTCACATACGTCTGAGACGTGAACATTTCCATGGTAATATTATAGCTAATCGGATACATTATTTACTTCAGGTGCAGGATCTCACATTCTTACAGTAATTTTTCATTGGAAGTAATCAGCCAAACTGTTAATATTTTCCAAACTCTGTACAGGTGGATTCTCTCAGATATCCATTTCACACATCATGGACCATGATCCTTGCTATCTGCTTCCTGATTAATTACATCCACGTTGACCAATTACAAAAACTCTAATTGATAAATTCCAACTGTCCTCTTTATGACTCCTGAATGATATGTATCCTTTTTTTATTACTCTCACTTTTGTCTGTTTTTGTCATTTTGTTTTATAACAAATATTCTGTATAAATATTAACATACATCCCCAGCATCAATCGGACATTTGTTTTCTTATTAAGTGCTTTGGGGCTATATTTTCATACAGCTGAGTGGTTTTCAATCTTTCAGCGGTCTCAGCTTGCACAAGCATCGCACTCTCACAAGCAAGCAAATAAATGACAGCGAGCGCTCCACTCAAAATGCCACCTCTTGGACCTTCTGCAGCGTTTCACCATGGATGTCGATGAGATGCAAATTCCCACAAGACCCTCCATTGCAGCATCTTTTAAATTATTTCATTGTGTCCCCACAGTTCGTCATTTACAGCAAAGCCACATAGTTCCACTGCAGCAGAGAAATCTGATTAAAGCTATAATCACTGTCATAATGTTTGGAAATTATATTTTAAAATATAAATTTGAACTTGAAAGTGCTGAATTAGTCAAGCTGGAGATAATAAAATCAGGGTCGTGAAGAAAATTACCACCAAGAAAATGGCTGTAATTAAAATACTTTGGCAGAGGGCCTAACTTTGATTTTGGGCAACTAAAAGAATGTGAGGTATAGAGGAGAGAACAGTTCAGTTTAGTTTACTCTAACAAAGAGCAGACACTTACACAATGTGACAACTATCTTTCTTTGATGTTCTGTGGTTGTCTAGTATTAGCTGATCAAAAGGTTCTTTGGGGTGGGAGATTGCAACCTTCGCGTGGTTCACCCCGTTTTGACTAATGAAATCATCCCGACGTGTACAAACAAATAGATGTAGTGTTTTGTTAGGCTGTGCACGCCATGTGCAAGAAGAAGAAGAAGAAAAGTTTCTTAAAACAAGTGTAGAAATGTGATGGTACAGTGAATGATAATGATCTATACTATGCCAAGACCGAGGTTGTAATTTACTTATTTTTCTTGATACCATTGTCAAGCGTCAAGAGTGTTTTATTGTCATATTTCCCAGATAGAACAATGAAATTCTTACTTGCTGCAGCACAACAGAATAGGTAATCATAATCAATAATAACAAAAACTCAGAAAAAAACAAACAATAACAGTGCAATAATAATAATAATAATAATAATTAGAGCCAGGATGTTTAGGCATTAAAAACACTGATATAGGCAGGCAAAAAGGCATAATAAAATTACAAAAAAGGCACAAAAAGGCATCTATTGACAAAAAAATGCATTAAAAGGCATTTATTTCCACCACCAAAATATGGTTTTAAATGATAATATAAAGGTATACTACATTAAATGACCAAAGTTGCCTGGTTGCACATAATTACTAGTATTTTTTTCAAATTATCTGGTGTTAAACTATGCCGTCTATCAGACAGAATATGCTTCAGTTGTGAAAAACTTATTTCTACCTCAGCTGAGGTCACTGGTGCATACCCGACACAAGCTACATGCTCTATATTCATGTCGATATCTTGTGCATTACAACTACCTTTGAGAACTTTAGCTATGTTTTGTATTTCTTCAAGATCTTTGTTAGCTAAAATCATTCTCTCCCATTTTCCTGTATGTCTTTACCTACATCGGCAGGAACTTTACGAATATCGTCAGTTACTCTTTGAAAACCTGCAAGTTATTCACTAATGTTTCGCCAAGTTTCTCAAGGGAAATGATAGTTTGCGGGAAGTTTGCAAAATTGGAAGCAATAAACACAAGATCGCGGTGGAGGGACTTTTAATGCATTATTTCACTGATGATCCTGACTGCAGCGGATTCTTCTTCTTCAAAACAGTTGACGATTTATTTTATCTTTTCAAAATTTGCAGCATAGTAGAGTACAGCAGAGAGCCATGTACCCCACCTAGTCAAAACGGGCTGAGGAAGTAGCGGAATCTCGGGTGCCATTTCCTTGAACAACTGCACACGTGACGGTGCTTTGAGGAAGATTTTCTTGACATTGGAAACTAGGTGATTGACATTTGGAAACAAGCTACGTATGTGCTTGGCAATTCTATGAAGTCCTTGAGCTAAGCATGTCAAATGCAACATTTTGGGGAATAAAACTTTAAGTCACAAACAGAAGAACACTCTCATGTTTTATACCTCCTGGCCAAAGTACAGCAAGTGAAGATGTAAACAACTGAGCAATAGTTGAGCTGTTTGACCTCCAATACTTCCGATGTCAACAAATACTCCTTTGATGGTTGACCTGCCTCCAGTGTACAGATGACTACATTGGCAACATATCTCCCCACAGCACCATTTGTCTCATCTATTGAGATCCATATTTTGTTGCATGCAACTTCATCTCTAATTTTCTGCACGATAATGTTGAAGTTGCAGTCAACATAATTTTTCCGTAATGATGACTCGCTTGGTATATGTTCCTCTGTGTATTTCTCTAAAAAACCTCTGAGAGATTTGTTTTCCAATTTCCACAGTGGAATTCCAGCATCAATGAATGCCTTGCAAAGATCACTCGAAAACTCAGATTTGCGACTGGAGCCAGCAGTAAATGTAGTGAGGAGACATGCTTGGGTAATTTGCTTGGGTAGTCTACACCCCAGCGATATCAACATTGACTTCTCTAATTTAAGATAGCACTTGTCTTCTCCCTCCTCCCGCTCTCCCTTCCCAGCTCTCCTTCTAGTCCTATTCTCTCCACCTTTTCCTTTATTTTTCTCGCCCTTCCCCCCCACATCAGTCCGAAGAAGGTTCTCAACCCGAAACATCGCCTATTCCTACTCTCCCTAGATGCTGCCTCACCCGCTGAGTTTCTCCAGCATTTTTCGTCTACCTTCGATTTTTCCAGCATCTGCAGTTCTTTCTTAAATAGATCTTGGAATGAATGAACGACCGACGGTGACGCCCCCGGTTTCACCCCAGTGGTGGAAGTTTTCGTGTAAGTTATACAATGTTAACACGTTAATAATAACATTAATATTAACGTGTTAACATAGAAAACTTCATTGTAATCATGGTGTAACTAGAGAAATTAGCACAACCTTTTAGCAAAACGGCAAAAAAAGGCTGATTTAGGCACTCGATCGTGAAAAAGGCATTATCCTGGTGAAATCATCAAAATAGGCATGAAGAGGCACATGGCATTTATGGAGAAATCCTGGCTCTAGTAATAATAATAATAATAATAATAATAATAATAATAATAATAATAATAATAATAATAATAATAATAATAATAATAATAATAGTCTATTGTAGTTCATAGCTTATGAGGTTGTAGTGTTTCATAGCCTGATGGCTGTAGGGAAGAAGCTGTTCCTGAACCTGGACGTTACAGTTCTCAGGCTCCTGTACCTTCTTCCCGTTGGCAGTGGTGAGATAAGTGTGTGGTCAGGATCGTGAGGGTCTTTGATGATGTTGGCTGCCTTTTTGAGGCAGCGACTACGATAGATCCCTTTGATGGTGGGGAGGTCAGAGCCGGTGATGGCCTGGGCAGTGTTTACAACTTTTTGCATTCTTTGCCGCTCCTGGACGTTCAAGTTGCTGAACCAGGCCACGACGCAACCAGTCAGTATGCTCTCTACTGTGCACCTGTAGAAGTTCAAGTGAATCCTCTTTGACATACCGAATCTCCGTAATCTTCTCAGCAAGTAAAGGCGCTGATGTGCTTTCTTTATGATTGCATCAGTGTGCTGGGACCAGGAAAGATCGTCGGAAATATGCACGCCCAGGAATTTGAAGTTTTTGACTCTCTCCACCATCTTCCCATTGATGTAAACAGAATTGTGGGTCCTCAACCTTCCTCTTCCAAAGTCCACAATCAGTTCTTTGGTTTTGCTGATATTGAGAGCCAAGTTGTTGTGCTGGTCAGTTGGTCAATCTCACTTCTATACTCTGACTCATCACCATCTGTAATTCGTCCCACAACAGTGGTGTCGTCAGCGAACTTGAAAATGGAGTTTGAACTGTCCCGAGCAGAACTAAGATTCCATGCTATATCAGCCCAGTTTCATCAGTGCAGCCTGCCACATCTATAAGGAGAGGCTCTATGTTGCATGGTGGCTGTGGGCCTGGTGCTGAGCTTGGAACAGTCTGAAGAAGGGTTGCGACCCGAAACGTCGCCCATTCCTTCTCTCCAGAGAAGCTGCCTGTCCGGCTGAGTTATTCCAGCATTTTGTGTCTATCTTCAGCTCTATGCTGTGGCAGCCCGGTGCCACCTGGTTGAGCTAGGACCAGAGTCCTGGGGGAAGGCTCCACTCAGGGCCACACTGAGAGAAATAACGTGATCCAGGATGCAGACAATCAGCAAGCTCATGGCAGGAGATGATCTTCCCTCAGTTGATTCCAAATCAAGGACTGGGTGTCATTGAAAAGTTATTGGAGTCACGTCTGAAATACAGAACATTACAACACCCCAGGAATGCTTTAACTGAGGAAGTAGCTGAAGTATTATGTCAGGCATGGGTTGAGATTCAAGTTAGTGGTCAGGGAGGTACGACTCAGATAAATAGGGGAATATGGATGTGCATAGTGGTGGAGATGCGATGATCACTATTGACCAAACGGAATGATAGAGATGGGGGATTACCGAGAAAAGTCCATGGTACTGAACAAGTTAGGTTGGAAGAAAATGGCTACACCCTAGCTTATGCAAGGACTATTAACTCGGCTGAAAACAGTGGGAACATTTTCAGGCTTTATTATCTATTGCCAATGGATGAGAGGAGAAGACGGAATGACTGGGGTGAAAAAGGCTTGAGTTTGTTGGCTGCTTTCCTGAGGCAGGATGAAGTGCAAATGGGGTCGATGATGGGGAGGCTGGTCTGTGTGGTGGACAGGGCTACAATTCTCTGCAATTTCTTCCAGTCTTGGGCAGAGCTGTTGCCAAACCAAGCTGTGGTGCACCCCAATAAAATGCTTTATGTGGTTGTCTGGTCTATTTGCCCAAATTCCCTACAGTCATTTATCTCATTCAAATGGTAGCAAGTACCTTTATAAAACCTGTTGAAACACAGATGTCAGAATATGAAGCAAAAATAAAATCTGCTGGAGGAACTCAGCAGGTCAGGCAACATCTGCGGAGGCAAAGCAATGGTCAACACTAATGGTCAAGTGCATCAGGACTGATAGTCCTCAGGACTGACGATGGGCTGAAGAGAACAAAGAGGGACCCGGCGGGGGAGGGGGTGCAGGGGGAGCGGGGGAGCGGGCAAGATCAAGGTGGGAACCAGCGGAGAAGGGGGGGAGCACCAAGAACAAGGAGGGAGCTGGTGGGGTGACTGCCAAGAACAAAGAGGGACCCAGCAGAGGGATGGAGGAGCCGAGAATAAAAAAGGACCATTGGGACTCTAATTATTGCTTTTCTAACTTTGTCGTTGCCAGACACAAGGCGCCTCTTTGCGTACTTTGTGTATTGTGGGCAGAAACAAAAAAATTCACTGTCCTAGGCACATGTGACAATAACTGTGACTGTGTAGAAGTTTCACCCCTTTCCTCTCACTTCTCTATACTGGCTATCTTCCATCTACAGGCTCGGTCCTAATGCAGGGTCCTGACCGGAAACTTCAAACGTCTCTTTATCTCCACAGATACTAACTGACCTGCTGAGTTCCTCCAGCAGTTTTTCTTTTCACTTTATAAATCCATTGATCAGCTTTCAGTAGCCGAAAGATAGAGGGCGGTCTTGAGCAGAGCATCTGGGCTGTAGTTCTTTAGACTGTAAAGAGTCAAAGGCATCGCATATTTTTTAGATAAGGGATACAGCGCGGAAACAGGTCCTTTCGGCCCACCAGGTCTGTGCCAACCAGCGATCCTCGCACATTAACATGACCCTACTCCCACTAGGGACAATTTTTACATTCACCAAGCGAATTAACCTACAAACCTGTACGTCTTTGGAGTGTGGGAGGAAACCAAAGATCTTGGGGAAAACCCACGCAGCTTACGGGGAGAACGTACAAACTGCGTACAGACAGCACTCGTAGTCGGGATTGAACCCAGGTCTCCGGTGCTGCATTCGCTGTAAGGCAGCAAATCTACCGCTATGTCACGGTGACCGCCCTTGCACCAACGTGGCTGCCCTATTCTTCAAAGGGAAGCTGCAGTAGCTGAAAAACAGAACACATTTTACTTGCAACAGTAGAGTGGGAAAAGACTGAACTTATTCCACAAGACCAATCCCAAAGAAGGGCTATTCTCCCAAAGAACCACCAGCAATATAAAAATGAATGTCAGAGGGTGTTGATGTCAATGTTGGTAGATTTAGAAGAAATAAACTCATCTCAGAGGGAGATATGAACGTGTGCTCCCATTCTTTCATGTTGAGACCCCCAATGTGGTGGGCCAGGCCTGGGAGTACAATACTTCTACTGCTGTAGAAACAGCCTTTACTTGGGTTGTGCACTGCGAGAACCTGGAGCAAACTCCTGGCCTTCCTGCTGCTGCATCTTAGTGCTGCACATATAATGGCATAGAGCACGGAAACAGGTTCTTTGGCCCAACTGTCCATGCCAACCAAGATGGCCTCATCTATGCTCGTCCCACCTGCTTGCTTTTGGCCCTTATCTCTCTAAACGTTTCCTATTCATGTACCTGGCCAAATGTCTTTTAAATGTTGTTATGGTAACTGCCTGAATTACCTCCTCAGGCAACTCATTCATTATACCCACCAGTGAAAAGTTTTTCCCTCAGATTCCTATTAAATGTTTTTCCTTTCAGCTTAAACCTATGTTCTCTGGTTCTTGATTCCCCTTCTCAGGGTAAAAGAATGTGCATTTGGCCTATGTATTCCCCTCATGATTTTATACACCTCCATAAGATCACCCCTCAGCCTCCTGCACTCCAAAGAATAAAGTCCCAGTCTGTTCAACCTCTCCCGACAGGAAAGTGTGTCTTTTGCTGTGGACTAACAACACCTGTTTCTTGTGTTGCATTTTCCCTCTGTTGGGTATGATGCAATCTGCTCTTTGGTCTCTCAGTTCAGTTACACTGCCCACTTCAGGCCAAAGATTTCTCCATGGTAACGAGGTCAATGGTGGTCTCCTGACTTATAACACCAACCACTATGGCCAAGCCATTCTGCTGTGGTGCAATTCATTGCTGGGGAGCACCAGATTCGCAGCCAACAGCACTGTCAGTAACACATCTCCATATATATATATAATGCTCACACAAAATCCATTGGTACTCTACAGTACCAATACCAGTACCAGTTCCCAGTACCTGGGAAGGAATCCTAAACTCTCAGTGAGTACCAGGGTGCAGCAGACTTTGGTGATGCTTGAAACTCTTGGCTGCTGTCTCCTCTGCTGTAAGTGGGCACTTGAGTGGGATCATCATCAATAATATAAGAACAGTCTGGTGAATGAGAACAATTGGCAAATAAACAAAATTGATGTTACCTTTCTTTCGAACAGGCTGAGAGGACATGAAATTAAAGAATCACAGCTGATTCCTGGAAAGCTGCAATGGCCATGTGAACAGCTCTCTACATAAAAGGAAGGTGGAGGGGGGAGGGTACATATTAGGTCAGTATACAAGGTGTCATCAATCACTCAGTGCAAAATTCATCCTACCCACTGGAGAGTCAGATTTTCCTGTCTGTTGTTCATGTGGCTGCTGCACTCGACAAAGGTGGAAAAAAACACTGGGTTACCTCACTGCCCGTAAACAAATGCAGCAGCTATGAGTAAAATACTGGGAACAGACTGGGTCAGAAGAACAGCTTCAAAAAAGCTGGAATAGGCAGGACGGACTAAATAGCTTCCTTCTGTGACCATGCATGAAAAATCTAGTGTGAATTATTACTTAGTTCCTGATTGCCAGAGGCATTTTATCATCTTCAACCTTTCATTTTTTATATCTGATCTAGTATATTTTGTCCACTGTCAGCTATCAACCACACCATTACACAGTGCCACAAAACAGGACAATGATCATTTATGATGCTTATGACTTGACAACTTAGTTTAGTAATGTCGACAGAATGTTTTGATAGTAGGTTATAATGAAGGTTTAAGGGCCAAGAGACATTGAATAACATGTTACAAAGACAACAGATGACAAAGATCAGACATAACACTTGAATCACAGCCAGAAAGGGGAGCCCAGGTTAATAACTCTCCCGTGACAGATTTACCATCACACAAACAAAGTGAGAAGCGTGCTAGAAAAAGCATCTCCTGACCATAAACTGATAACTTCATACAAAGTGACATTGGAACTGAGACTTAAAGATATCATTTTGTTTTAGGAACATGCCTTTAAAGTCCATTTGATTTATTGAAAGAAAACCACTAAAAAAGGACATTGCCTAGAAGACAAAGGAATGTTTAGGAATAGGGTCTTGGGATTTGGATGGCAGATGAAATAGTGTGAGTAGGTGAGTTGTCGTAGGGTGGAGGGAAGGGGTGAATGGGAGATCTGGAGGGTAAAAAAGTAAGGGATTTATGAAAATCCAAGTTGAATGCCGTGTATTAAAACTAATTGGAATTCTTAACATTGGTCACACCTGCAAAATATGTTTTAAGTCCCCCGACGATAAGTTTGTGAGGGAAATTAAATAATCCTGTGTGCAACTGAAATTGCATCATGAGTAAGATAGAATCACTGTTATAAGTGTTTGGATGACTTATTGGTGTGAAATGACCTCGAAATGGTTACTATTGCATTTCGTTCCAGAAAAAAAAGATTTTCAATCATTTAACACGGGCAGCCATAGGTGATTGAATTCCTAGGCCCACAAGTGTTATGAGGCCCAGAGGAAATGTCATGAATTTCAGGTATCATTTTAATATTTGTCTTTCAGTTGTGCAGCTTCCTCACAGCACCAGAGACCCAGGTCCGTTCCTGATCTCAGGTGTTGTCTGTGTGGAGTTTGCACGTTTTCCCTGTGACTGCATGGTGCTTCATCCCACATCCCCAAAACATGCGGGCTTCTAGGTTAATTGGCCTCTGTAAAAAAAATGCCCCATACCTGGGAGGGGATGCAAGAGTTGGATAACATAGAACTATCGTGAACAGGATGCAGGGACTTTGTGGGCTGAAGTGTCTGTTTCTATTCTATATCGCTGAGCAAAACTAAACTGAACTAAACCAAACTAAGCGAAAGTAAATTAAACTAAACTAAACAAAATTAAAATAAACTAATTAAACTTCTCTAAAAGTGCACAGGTCAACACGTATCTCTCCTCTTCGCCAACCAGCTGACAGAAGTCACGAACATTTCATTTTGCAAAGATAACATTAAGGTCAAATCATTGGCTGAGAGCCCAAGTAACTAACAAGACCCAGACAAGGTGGTGCATTTCACAGTCTTAGTTTCACTATCTTAGATCTTGACAGCATGAACAGTTGGACCATGAACAGTAATCTTATTTTGGAGCCTTGGAAATTCAAAAATGTGATTTGCTACATACATTTTTCCAATCATGATGGTGCTCTTGAACAAGCTACCTGCAATTTCTACCCTATAATCCCCTCAGAAAACTCACTGAACTTCCTCAATGGTTTAAGCTTACTATATACATATCTCAATGTGGATACCATGTAGGAATGTTACAAAATTTTGAGATTTTAAAAATCAAGCCTGTAATTTATCCCATCAGATAAAGCATAAAAAAACTTTAATTTGATACCTAATTCACACTTCATATCTTCAGTATTAAAAAAGGTATGGTCATTTTCATATTGCTTTTCCATTGACTTAACACAAAAGCTGTGATCGAGGACAGTCAATTGACATAAAAGCCCATAACGTTCTTAAAAATTAAGAGAACTGAATGAAATTTTTAGTTATTATAGATTGAAGCATTCTGAAACAAATATGAAACATCTTACTTGGATGACTTGAAATTAAAGCATATAATTAGTTAGTTACCTAATTGTAGCTAATTACAAAATTGAAGGTTGTGACGGAAATAGTAATAAACACCCAGACTGCCTTGAAAATTCAAAAATGTGATAGGTTCTCAAGATCAGAACTTTAATATTATTGTATTATATGCTGTAAGTCCATAACAGACAGGTAAAGAAATTACAATTTCTGGCAAAAGACCAAGTCTTTATGGAGAAGATCAGCTGCTAGCTGGCACATTGGCATATCATAATCAGTAGCATCATCATACTCCTCAGATTGCAACCAATAAGCAACTCTGTACACCTTGTTTTTCCTCAACTTTTCAATTTTGGCATTGTAAACTGCAAGTTTTTGCTCTTCAAACTATGCATGACATGCCTTTCTGCCCCCTACTTTCCCATTAACAATGTCCTGTAGACCATCACATTTGGAGAAGTCCGAATTCGGATAATCTCTGCGAATGCTGTCTAAATCAGTCTCTTTCAATTTTTTTCCTAGTTTTTTCCTCTCTTTAATGTCCTGAGCGTGCTCCTTGTCTTTCTGTTGTTTGATGATTTCTGCTCTCAATTCCTTCTGTTTTTTCTTCCGTCTGTTCCTCTGAACTCTCCCCAATTTCATTTCCTTAGAGAGCACCTCCTCCCTACGTTGCTCTTCGAGATTATCATGGAAGTTGACTGTTTTATTCTTGCAAGCCCGCATCCTACATGAAAAATAACACATGGTGGCATTGGGAGATTTCTGTTTCGATGAGCTAAACATCCCCATTATCTCATCCGCATCAATGTTGTGTGATCTTGCTTATGCAGTCTCCTCCTTTGGTTTCTCAGTTACATCAAGTTCAAATTATTTACTATACTGCCTTTCCAACACAGTGATGACAGCTTGAAGACAGCTCCTCATCTTGGAACTGAACTGTGGATGTACTGCGAGCTCCTGAAGTTTTGTAAACGTGGCATCAAGATGCACCTCCTCACCGAAGAAATCTTCCCTTGCAAATATCAAGTTCTCAGGATTTTCTGTGGCTTCTTTTAAAGCAGCAATAACCCCTTTAACCACTTTGATGCCATCAAAATGGTTGATCTGATTCTGGCTTGGTGTAGAAGTGCTTCATCCAAGGCCCAGTCAGATATTTGCCAAGTAAGCCTAATATCTGAAGTTCTACTTTTGCTTCAGCCTGGGTGAAGTCATGGAGGCAAGACATGGCCGATTTCAGGGCCTAAATAACATATTTCGCATCACCAGATTAAAATGAAACCACACCAAAAAACAAGATAAGATGTTAAATAAACGACATACCTATTGTTTTGTCCTGCACTTGCGATCCGTGATGTTGGCCATTGAATGTTTAAGCCCCTGTCCCACTTTCACGACCTAATTGGCGACCTCTGCCGAGTTTGCCCTTGACTCATACTCGCAGCATGGTCGCCACGAGGTCGTAGGAGGTCTTCGTAACCCTTCCTCATGTTCGTGAGTGGTCTCCGCGTACTCGTGGCCTCAAGTAGGTCGCAGAGTTTTTTCCAGCCTGATAAAAAATGTCCACGAGTAAAAAAAAAGGTCGGCATGGAAAAAATCGATACTTTTTACTCGTAGGTAGGTCGTATGTAGGTCATAGGTAGGTCGTAGTAGTTTGTGATGGTAGTCGTAGGTAGTCGTAGATAATCGTAGGTGGTCGTAGGTGGTCGTAGGTCGGTAACTGGCCCGAGAAAAAAAAGCAAACATGACATCATTTTATCATATGATCATTTTCCACTCGTAGCTTGTCGTAGTTGGTCTTAGGTGTGGAAGACTGAGGTCGAGGGGGGTCATAGGAGGTCGTAGACATAGTCGTAGGAGGTCATAGACATAGTCGTAGGAGGTCGTTGAAATAGTCGTAGGAGGTCGTCGGAGGTCTTTTACTTCGGCGAGTCAACACGATCTTGACATTATTTTCAACTCGTCTAGGGTTTTCTAAACTCGTGGATTCGGTCGTCCAAGTGGGACAGGCCCTTAAGATGTCGCGTTTAACTTCAATCCAGCGATGCAATCAACCAGCAACTTTTAAAAAAAACAGGAACGGGATCGTAGAACGAATTTTCTTCACCAGCTTGTTGTCCGAGCAAATCCCTCTCCAACAACCAATACAAACCTGCATTTTAATCCCGCCCCCCACAGTCTCTGGAATCGCACGCGCAGGCAGTGGGCAGATCTGGAGCGCCACTGATGGTAGGATTTTGTAACAACACTATGCCACGTCTGTAAAAAATGTTGGATATTACTACATCGTAGTAATGTAGGGGGCAGCACAGTGGTGCAGCAGTCCAGCTGCTGCCTATCAGCGTCAGAGACCCATGTTTGATCCTGACTACAGTGTTGTCTGTGCAGTGTTTATACGTTTTCCCTGTGATCGAGTGGGTTTTCAATGATGACCCATTGAAACCTCAGGAGCCTGTACAAGATGGGAGTGATGTGTGCCACAAACAGGTGTCTTTCATAATTCCACCTTCCAAAAAGAGAGGAAAGTTTACATTGTTGATGAAAGGTGCATGGCTCCATTAGAAACTGATCTAAGTTTGGTCAGTAGCACACAGAAGACTCCTTAAGATGGCTGGTGGAAATAGAAAGACATCCCAACAAAGAAGTGTCCTTTAGTGTATCGTGGGCGTCATTTGTTGTGAGAACATTGCCTCTATTCACTGTACTTTCAAAGGAAGGAAGCCTTCCTTAATTCACTATGCATCTTACAATAAGGAAAGACATCAGATTATATTGCTGCAGTGTAAGTATACCAGTAATCATTAACTGAATTAACACATCTGCTATAAGTGGGTACTCTTTCCTTAATTATTCAGTTCACCATGAATTGCATTGATATTGAACATCCAGCCTCAACTATTGTCACCATTATTCAGTAGGATGTCAATACCTTTCCCATCTTGAATGCTCAGAAAACAGCAGCATATGTCATATCCATTACAGCAAGAGTAGTTCAATGATGGGAACCATCCATTCTCTTCCTCCTCTATTGCCAGCACAGTAGTGATCTGAATTTCTCCAGAGCTGGAAGTGCTGACTGATTTCTGCCCATTTTTCAGGTGAGAATGAACTCAGATTCTACTGGAGTCGTCACATGATCCATCCTTATTTGCAATTCGGAAAAGGTTTATTCAGCTGTTGATCTAAGAATTTGTATCGGCTATTGAAATTTTGCTTCATAACTTTGAAAAAATTACGACGTGTTCTTTAAGAAACCGCACCAGTAATTCCCGAGGACAGTGGGTGAGCCCACTGAGTTTATCTGAAAGGACCTGGAGAGGCTAATAGATGACATTATGCAGAGGAGCCACGTCCTCCATTCAAAGAAGCAGTGAGATCTCCAGGGCTACATTGAAGCAGGGTGTTTCCAGGTAGGCTCCTGTGAAGATATGAATGCAATCATTGACTATGGGAAAGCCTTCAATGGCAACAAATGTATGTGATCAGTGTGCCTGTTCCTGAAGCTAAAGGAAAAGTAGAAGAAGACCTGATGGGCTGAAGGGCCTGATTCTATACTGTATGACTCCATAGCAGGTCTGGTGCAGAGAGCAACAATGACATCCTTAATCATCAGTGATGAGTAAACTGTGGTAATTTACTATAAACAACCAGGTGAGGCTGGACTAATACTGAAGCTCGGAAACTAAAAGTGATAAGGACCTGGATTTACTGCCATGTTTGTGAGCTAGTGCTTGTAGTTTCCTAGGTTTGCAAATGTGAGTGGAGACAGATGGAAGGGTGACTTCCCTTGAAGGCTGTGTGAATAAGGTCTTGCCACTGGGACCACATACAGTGCATTCAGAAAGTACTCAGACCTCTTCACTTTTTCCACATTTTGTTACGTTACAGCCTTATTCTAAAATGGATTAAATTCGTTTTTTATCATCAATTTACACACAATACCCATAATAAAAATGCAAAAACAGGTGTTTAGAAATTTTTGCAAAGTTATTAAAAAGAAATAACTGAAATAGTACATTTACACAAGTATTCAGACCCTTTCCTCAGTACTTTGTTGAGGCACCTTTGGCAGCGATTACAGCCTCAAGTCTTCTTGGGTATGACCTACAAGCTTGGCACACCTTGTATTTGGGCAATTTCTCCCATTCTTCTCTGCAGATCCTCTCAAGCTCTGTCAGGTTGGATGGGGAGCGTCGATGCGCAGCTATTTTCAGGTCCCACCAGAGATGTTCATAGAAACATAGAAACATAGAAAATAGGTGCAGGAGTAGGCCATTCGGCCCTTCGAGCCTGCACCGCCATTCAATACGATCATGGCTGATCATCCAACTCAGTATCCTGTACCTGCCTTCTCTCCATACCCCCTGATCCCTTTAGCCACAAGGGCCACATCTAACTCCCTCTTAAATATAGCCAATGAACTGCCCTCAACTACCTTCTCTGGCAGAGAATTCCACAGATTCACCACTCTCTGTGTAAAAAAAGGTTTTCTCATCTCGGTCCTAAAAGACTTCCCCCTTATCCTTAAATTGTGACTTCCCCAACATCGGGAATAATCTTCCTGCATCTAGCCTGTCCAACCCCTTAAGAATTTTGTAAGTTTCTATAAGATCCCCCTCAATCTTCTAAATTCTAGCGAGTACAAGCCGAGTCTATCCAGTCTTTCTTCATATGAAAGTCCTGCCATCCCAGGAATCAGTCTGGTGAACCTTCTCTGTACTCCCTCTATGGCAAGAATGTCTTTCCTCAGATTAGGAGACCAAAACTGTACGCAATACTCCAGGTGTGGTCTCACCAAGACCCTGTACAACTGCAGTAGAACCTCCCTGCTCTTATACTCAAATCCTTTTGCTATGAATGCTAACATACCATTCGCTTTCTTCACTGCCTGCTGCACCTGCATGCCTACTTTCAATGACTGGTGTACCATGACACCCAGGTCTCGTTGCATCTCCCCTTTTCCTAATCGGCCACCATTCAGATAATAGTCTACTTTCCAATTTTTGCCACCAAAGTGGATAATCTCACATTTATCCACATTATACTGCATCTGCCATGCATTTGCCCACTCACCCAATCTATCCAAGTCACCTTGCAGCATCCTAGCATCCTCCTCACAGCTAACACTGCCCCCCAGCTTCGTGTCATCCGCAAACTTGGAGATGTTGCATTCAATTCCCTCATCCAGTTCATTAATATTTATTGTAAATAGCTGGGGTCCCAGCACTGAGCCTTGCGGTACCCCACTTGTCACTGCCTGCCATTCTGAAAAGGACACGTTTACTCCTACTCTTTTTTTCCTGTCTGCCAGCCAGTTCTCTATCCACATCAATACTGAACCCCCAATACCGTGTGCTTTAAGTTTGCATACTAATCGCTTATGTGGGACCTTGTCGAAGGTCTTCTGAAAGTCCAGATATAACACATCCACTGGTTCTCCCTTCGATCGAGTTCAAGTCCGGGCTCTGGCTGGGCCACTCAAGGACATTCACAGACTTGTTACAAAGCCTCTCCTGCATTGTCTTGGCTGTGTGCTTAGGGTCATTGTCCTGTTGGAAGGTGAACCTCCGCCCCAGTCTGAGGTCCAGAATGCTCTGGAGCAGGTTTTCATTAAGGATCTCTCTGTACTTTGTTCCGTTCATCTTTCCCTCGATCCTGACTAGTCTCCCAGTTCCTGCTGCTGAAAAACATCCCCACAGCATGATGCTGCCACCACCATGCTTCACCGTGGGTATGGTATTGGCCAGGTGATGAGCAGTGCCTGGTTTCCTCCAGATGTGACGCTTGACATTCAGGCCGAAGAATTCAATCTTGGTTTCATCAGTCCAGAGAATCTTGTTTCTCACGGTCTAAGTCCTTTTGGCAAATTCCAAGCAGGCTGTCATGTGCCCTTTTACTGAGGAGTGGCTTCCGTCTGGCAACTCTACCATAAAGGCCTGTTTGGTGGAGTGTTGGAGATATAGTTGTCCTTCTGGAAAGTTCTCCCTTCTCCACAAAGGAACTCTGGTGCTCTGTCAGAACCATTGGGTTCTTGGTCACCTCCCTGACCAAGGCCCTTTTCCCCCGATTGCTCAGTTTGGCCAGGCAGCCAGCTCTATGAAGAGTTCTGGTGGTTCCAAAGTTCTTCCATTTAAGAATGACATAGGCCGCTGTGCTCTTCTGGACCTGCAATGCTGCAGAAATTGTTTTATACCCTTCCCCATATCTGTGCCTCGACACAATCCTGTCTCAGAGGTCTAAGGACAATTCCCTCTTCATGGATTGTTTTTTCCTCTGACATGCACTGTCAACTGTGGAACCTTATATAGACAGGTGTGTGCCTTGCCAAATCATATACAATCAATTTAATTTACCACTGGTAAACTCCAATCAAGTTGTAGAAACATCTCTAGGATAATCAATGGAAACAGGATGAATCTAAGCTCAATTTTGAGTGTCATAGCAAAGGGTCTGAATGCTTATGCAAATGTGATATTTCAGTTATTTCTTTTTAATTACTACAGACATTTCTAAATACCTGTTTTTGCTTCTTCATTCTGGGGTATTGTGTGTAGATTTATGATTTAAAAAAATGAATTGAATACATTTAAAAATAAGGCTGTAACGTAACAAAATGTGGAAACAGTGAAGGGGTCCGAATATTTTCTGAAATGCACTGAAAATATGGTTCCTGCGGGATGTCCATGAAGCGGACAGCTGAAGAATCAACTATTGTCATTCAACTTTGATCACAGCAAAGTGACTATTTATGTCCAAGGAAGGAACAGTATTCCATGCAGGCAATGTGCAGAGTAGGCTGAGGGTGTAAAGCAGTGAGCAGTAATCTGATATGAATGCAGAGTTAGTGTGTTTGGCCCTTTAAATAGTTGTTTATGAGCCTTCAGCTTTAGTGAAGTTGGTTCTTTTGTGAGTGAACAACTGTTATCGTTCAGAAAATATGATGGAATATCTCACAAAAAAAACCCAAATTAACATGGTATTCTGCTGTTGATGCAATTTGAATGAGTTTAAACGTGTTTTTATCTTGCCAACACGATTCTCCTTTTCTGCTGCACAGACAAATTGATCGTATCTCAACTCAGATCACGGCTCTTTGTTGCCATGTTATCCCAGAGATATACCTTATTGAACCACTGACAACAATGTTTCTGAAAATCAAATTATTGATGCAAACACTGTTCTTTCCCCACCTGTCTGGTCTCAGGCTTGCGGTATTTAACCAAAGTCGTTTTTAAAGGCTGTACTAAGGCACTATCAGATTATACTTCTTATGACATAAATTTACTTGGCCAGGCTGAATTCCGATGAATACCTCTCTGGACCAATGCTACAGGAAAAAAATGACTAATTTCTTTATTTGCACTAAGAAATGAAGTGTTTTCATAATGTTGCTTAGCACAAAGCAATGGGAACTTTTAGAGATCCCTTCCCAAATGTAATTCATCACATCTTCTCCAATGCAAAATCAGTAAGGGCTTCCTATAAAGGATAACATTTATGATAATAATAAATGAGAGTGGCATCCCCTTAAATATTTAAACCAGTGTTTAATATTCTAGTGGGAGACATGTCAAAATGGAATTGATTTTCAGAGGCGGGGAAAATGCATCTTAGTTGATACAAATGAATGTAAGCAGCTCTAGAACTGTGTTGTTTTTTTTAGCTTATTGAAGCACTGTACATTCTTCAGATCACAGAACAAGACTACACCTGCAAAAACACTGTTTGGAATAATTTTTCCCAAAAAGGATCAAAATTGAAAATAAAACGATGCAAATTTTTTAACACATTATCATTTTTCACTTCACACCCAAGATGAAAATCGACCCATGAAATTGGATGGATGCATGTGAATTTTAAATACGTCATCATCAGACCAAATCTGATCTCAACTGTGGGGGGTTCTCTGCAGGCTAGATCATTAATAATAGTTGATGAGGAGGTAGATGCAATTTTGAAATATCAGGGAATTGAGGACAATGGGGAAAATGCACAGGAGATCGGCCTGGAGAGAGCAACCATGATTGTATTAAATGGTGGAGCAGGCTTGAAGGGCTGAGTGGCCTACACCTACTCTTGCTTTCTTTTGTGATTCTTATCTTCTTAAGTTCTTAAATATTGCTAATGTCTATCATAGTGCGGATGTAAAGTCACTTAGAGTTTACAGATACAGGGTGGATACAGGCCCTTCGAACCACCAAATCTGCACCAACCAGCGATCCCCGTACACCTGCACTATCCTACAAACTAGGGACAATTTACAATTTCATCGAAGCCAATTAACCTACAAACCTGAGGTACACAAAAATGCTGGAGAAACTCAGCGGGTGCAGCAGCATCTATGGAGCGAAGGAAATAGGTAACGTTTCGGGCTGAAACCCTTCTTCAGACTCTACAAACCTGTATGCCTTTCAAATGTTGGAGGAAACCGGAGCTCCCGGAGAAACCCCGCGCGGTCATGGGGAGAATGTACAAACACCCATACAGACAGCATCCTTAGTCAAGATCGAACCTGGGTCTCTGGCGCTGTAAGGCAGCAAATCTACCATGGCAACACCGCACCACCTTTTAGATGTATTTTGTATAAAACATGGTCAAGACATGCTTAAAAAAATGAGACAGACCAACTACTTTAATATATATCAGAAACCTGTTTGTTACTTTCACTACTTATTATAGAATACTTGGCACCACCATTCAATCTCTCACTGTCTTGATAGCCTGAACGATTAGTGCTCAATGATCAGATCTCAATTTATATTTATGAATTGGATTTGAAAACTTGAAAAGTCTATCAAAATAGCAAATGTTAAATTAAGAAGATATGATAAATCTTATGTGAGTTGGCAAAGGTTTTCATAGTCTATAATTTGTCTCTGCCCTCAGTTATTCAACCTGATGATTTAATGCAAAATAATTTATTTTGTTCATGTAGATTGTTTCTCTCTAAGGTTGCCTTGTTGTCTGGGTCAAATGAAACCCAAGAAAACCATGAAATGAAAACAAATTGCTTTCTCCAGAAATACAAGCCAATCATTTACTGTCTGATTACTGGAAATACCTAGTTTTTTAGCAAAAGCAATTGGTGTTCTGTTGTATTTAACGGTTGCGGTCACGGTGGCACAGCAGTAGAGTTGCTGCCTTACAGCGAATGCAGCGCCAGACACACGGGTTCGATCCCGACCACGGGTGCTGTCTGTATGGAGTTTGTACGTTCTCACCATGACCTGCGTGGGTTTCCTCCGAGATCTTCGGTTTCCTCCCACACTCCAAAGACGTACAGGTTTGTAGGTTAATTGGCTTGGTAAATGTAAAAATTGTCCCTAGTAGGTGTAGGATAGTGTTAAACTGCAGGGATCGCTGGTCGGCGTGGACCTAGTGGGCTGAATGGCCTGTTTCCGCGCTGTATCTCTAAACTAATCTAATAAACTAAATAATGTCATACAAATTTTTGTATGACTGTAAGGGAATGAGAATTTCGTTGTCTCTTAATTGAAGACAATGACAATAAATTAAATCAAAACCAAATCAAATCAATCAAATAAACGAAATAAAACACTTATTATTGAGTCCTGTGAAGTTTACTCTGATAGATGCAACTACAATTATAATTGTTAGCAAAATATAAAGCAGCCTATAGGGTGGATACATCACCGCTTGGTATGGTAACTGCTCTGCTCAAGGCCCAAACTTCAGAGTGTCACGCCCAGTCCTTCACACAAACTAGCCTCCTTCCCATCAACTCCATCTACACTTTGTGTTGCCTCTGATCATTTTCCAATGTTCTATAGATTCAGGATCAGTTCCTGTGGATTGGAGGGTAGCTAATGTTATCCCACTTTTTAAGAAAGGCGGGAGAGAGAAAACAGGGAATTATAGACCAGTTAGCCTGACATCGGTGGTGGGGAAGATACTGGAGTCAATCATAAAAGATGAAATAGCGGCACATTTGGATAACAGTAACAGGATCGGTCCGAGTCAGCATGGATTTACGAAGGGGAAATCATGCTTGACTAATCTTCTGGAATTTTTTGAGGATGTAACTAGGAAAATGTAGTGTACCTGGACTTTCATAAAGCATTTGATAAGGTCCCACATAGGAGATTAGTGGGCAAACCTAGGGCACATGGTATTGGGGTAGGGTACTGACATGGATAGAAAATTGGTTGGCAGACAGGAAACAAAGAGTAAGGATTAACAGGTCCCTTTCAGAATGGCGGGCAATGACTAGTGAGGTACCGCAAGGCTTGGTGCTGGGACCGCAGCTATTTACAATATATATTAATGATTTCGATGAAGGGATTCAAAGTAACATTCGCAAATTTGCAGATGACACAAAGCTGAGTGGCAGTGTGAACTGTGAGGAGAATGCCATGAGAATGCAGGGTGACTGGATGGGTTGGGTGAGTGGGCAGATGCATGGCAGATGCAGGTTAATGTGGATAAATGTGAGGTTATCTACTTTGGTAGCAAAAACAGGAAGGCAGATTATTATCTAAATGGTGTCAAGTTGGGAAAAGGGGAAGTACAACGGGATCTGGGGTCCTTGTTTATCAGTCAATGAAAGTAAGCATGCAGGTACAGCAGGCAGTGAAGAAAGCGAATGGCATGTTGGCCTTCATAACAAGAGGAGTTGGGTATAGGAGCAAAGAGGTCCTTCTGCAGTTGTACAAGGCCCTAGTGAGACCACACCTGGAGTATTGTGTGCAGTTATGGTCCCCTAATTTGAGGAAGGACATTCTTGCTATTGAGGGAGTGCAGTGTAGGTTTACAAAGTTAATTCCCGGGATAGCGGGACTGTAATATGCTGAGAGAATGGAGCGGCTGGGCTTGTATACACTGGAATTTAGGATGAGCGGGGACACACTCGAGGCAGGAAATATGTTCCCGATGTTGGGGGAGTCCAGAACCAGGGGCCATAGTTTAAGAATAAGGAATAAGCCATTTAGAACGGAGATGAGGAAACAGTATTTCACACAGAGAGTTGTGAGTCCGTGGAATTCTCTGCCTCAGAGGGCGGTGGAGGCCGGTTCTCTGGATACTTTCAAGAGAGAGCTAGATATGGCTCTTAAAGATATCGGAGTCAGGGGATATGGGGAGAAAGCAGGAACGGGGTACTGATTGGGGATGATCAGCCATGATCACATTGAATGGCGGTGCTGGCTCGAAGGGCCGAATGGCCTACTCCTGCATCTAATGTCTGTTGCCTATTGTCTATTGTCTGGAAAGCAGCCAACATTATCAAGGGCCGCTCACACCCCTGTCATTCTCTCTTCTCCTCTCTCCTGTCAAGCAGAAGATAAAAAAGCTTGAAAGCACATGCCACTAGATTCAAGAAAAGCTTCTTTGAGTTTAGTTTAATTTATTGTCACGTGTACCAAGGTACAGTGCAAAGCTTTTGTTGCACGCTAACCAGTCTTTCATGCTGCTTCTCCCATGCAGCTTTTTCCAAGCTGTATTAGACTCTTGAAAGAACCTCTCATACGCTAAGTTTTGTTTAAGAAGGAACTGTAGATGCTGGAAAAATCGAAGGTAGACAAAAATGCTGGAGAAACTCAGCGGGTGAGGCAGCATCTATGGAGCAAAGGAATATGTGTCTTTTCAGGTCGAGACCCTTCTTCAGCAGAAGGGTCTCAACCCGAAAGGTCACCTATTCCTTCGCTCCATAGATGCTGCCTCACCCGCTGAGTTTCTCATACGCTAAGGGTGTCTTTCTTAATTTCTAATCCACCTTGTTGTGGCCTTCGTACTTTTTCTATCTGCACTTTCTCTGATTTATTGTTTCTCCTTTGCAGGACGTGTTGTATGCATGCATGGTATGATTTCACTCATGTTTGGTATGATCTGGCTGATAACACGCAAATCAATATTTCACAGTATCTTGGTACACCTGACAATAAAAAAACACCAATACCAATATTTATTAGTATAGAAATTGGATCAATTATTGTCTGTTTTTTAGGCATTAAACAAGTGAAAATTAGTTTTACAGAGAATAGATGAGACTAGGATAATTCAGTTTAGATCAGTTCAGTTTATTGTCAAGTGTACCAAAGTACAATGAAAAACTTTTGTTACATGCTAACCAGTCAGCAGAAAGACAATACATGATTACAATCGAGCCATTTACAGTGTATGGATACATGATAAGGGAATAATGTTTAGGTATTGTCTGATATTTGATGAAAATGTCTGATGAAATCATATTACACCCATTGGGAAATTAAATGGACACTTCTGGGCCTGATCTACACCAGCATGCTATACTATCCTGGAGTCAGGTCTATACCGAATGGTCACTCATGCTTTACCCACTTCCAGCCTTCCTGACGTAAAGCACAAAGCTGCAACCCGCAACCATTGTAGCAGAATGTCAGAGCAGACATTAGCATGTTGAGTGAGATCTTTGCTTTTCCTGCTAATTAAAGGCATCCTGCTGACAATATATATCTCACTGGCCATCAGACTCCGGAAACAAATTGCTTCCCGATCTGCCAGTGTCTGGTCAAGAGGGAGCCACATGCCCATCTACACAGAGCCAATTCTTGTTAAGATTCCAGATGCCATATCCTCCTGTGACTTCTCCGATGAAAAATATTTTTTCAGACTCAGGTTTTCACTGACATCCATGCAATGCCGTGGGATGCTGCTCAGCCATGTTCTCCGGGCTCTACTGCTTTCTCCATCAATGTCAAGGTTGCAGTGACTTTCAGCATCCTGGGCACCGGGTCTTTCCATGGAATCACAGTAGATCTCTGCCATGTCTCACAGGTCCACAATGCAGCATCAGAGAGGCCACCCTTGCTTTGTATTGCACCAGCAGAAGCAAGATCTGGAGGAGGAAGAACATGGCAACGAGTCCGACATTTTCAGCTCAGTATCCACACCTTCATCAACTGGCTGAACAGTGAAGTCGGGCAGAATAGCGTAGCCCTGGGTAGTACTGCTGTACCACAACCACAGCTGGTATCCTGTTGCTATCGCAACAACCTGGAGCTCAATGCTCTTCAGACAGTGGAATTGATAGTAGACTTTAGGAGAGACTCCTCCTCCCCTCCCCCCACTCACCATCAACAACACCACAGCCACATCTGTGGTCATTTATGTTCCTTGGAACCTTCATCTCCAGGGACCTTAAATGGGAGGCCACCATCGACTCCACAATCAAAAAGGCCGAACAGAGGATGTACTTCCCGTGGCAGCTGAGAAAACACAATCTGCCACAGGCAATGATGGTCCAGTTTTATACTGCCATCATAGAGTCTGTCCTCACCTTCTCCATCATGGTCTGGTTTGGCTCAGCCACCAAGCACGGCATCCGGAGACTGCAGCGCATCGTTCGATCAGCCGAGAAGGTTGTTGGCTGCACCGTTCCCCCCATCGACGAACTGTACACTGCAAAGGCCAGAAAGCGAGCGGGTAAGATCATCTCTGACCTCTCTCACCCTGGCCACAAACATTTTGAAGCACTTCCCTCTGGAAGGCGACTCCAGACTGTCAAAGCCGCCACAGCCAGACATAAAAACAGATTTTTTTCCACGAGCAGCAGCTCTACTCAACAGCCAAAAGTCTGCAGTCTCATTTTGCTCTGTTATTTTATTTCGTTCTTCACATGTTTAAATTATAATGTTTTATTTTTAATTGTCTACTGTATATCGTGTTGTTACTTATGAGCAAAGCACCAAGGCAAATTTCTTGTATGTATACATATTTGGCAAATAATATTAATTCAGTCAGTGACCCGGGTCCAATCTTGACTTTTGGCTGTGTGGAGTTTACATATTCATCTGTTTCCACCCACATCCCAAACGTGAGTGTTTGGTAGGTTAATCTCTTGTATATTATCCCGTGTTTAGGTGGCGGTGGAAGACTTAGAGGGGTGTAAATAGGCCTCTGAGACGTGATAGATAAAACAGGCAAATAAGCAAGGACATTGAATTGATATTAACCTATGAAGCCAAACTGCCTAAGGAAAAATGGGATATAAAACCTCTTGGTAGAGAAACATTTCTCGTAAATATCCTACAAAATCATTGACCACAAAGCAAACCAACTCACCATCTCCACAGCAGAGCACATAACTAATCAGGCAGGTCAGTGTAGAAACATAATAATCGCTAACATTCTCCTTTGCAGGACCAATTGCACTGATCATAACATATTAACAAATGAATTCCTGATTCAATTGCTGAATTAATTTACTATCAGTGCCTTCATAGCATATGCATCATCCTGACACTTTTTGTAAGGGTATGAAATTTATGTTTTGCATTACTTCTTTTCATGGGGATTTCACAGCAGGAGAATTCACCTGCAACCATCTCCTGCCAGGCATTTCTTATTTTGATCCCAGCAGGTTGTTAGCTCCTACCTGCTGATGTTTATTTCACTGATGGGAATGCCAAGACTCATTCACTAAATCTCAGACGCTCTGCTTCTTCCCTGTAACCTTTCAATCATCCATGTCAGTCCATGTGTATGAGATCCGGTTGCCATGGGGATTGTGCCTTTAAGGGGCTGCTGCTCTTCACAGATTGATACATGGAAAAATTGTCCAAAACTATATTCAATTAGGTGTGGTCCTAACTGGAAAACAAGCAGATCCTGTATTTGTCTGCGTGAAAAAAAACACCTCAACACTATCAGAGGAATGGGGTTCAGCTCCAAATGCAATCTTAAGTCAGGGCACTAAAGTTAGATGAAACTGAATTTCCTAGTATTTATGGCTCTGATTTTCTTCTATTCCTATTTACTCTTCCATTGAGCTGCACCAACTTAACTTGTTGGATTACATGTTTCCTTTTGCAATTATCAAATGGTACCTGCGGGTTATTGTGGCACCCAATCCGATTCATTTTAACTTCTGCGGTAAAGTATATAATATTTGTCCTAATGTAAATAGATAATTATTGTCCTCCTCCACACTATTAGGAGTCATGGTGAAATTGTGGGCTTATCTCCTTTCATTGTTTGATCTTTGGCAACCACCATTTTGGCTGATCTCCATAAGGGCTGTTTTTGCAGACTTGAAGAAAATAATAACCTTCCTAAAGCTGAAGATTCAGCCTCCACCTATTTGTTTTATGCAACAGATAAAACATCTCCCCCATATTATTTATTGGATTGAGCATGATTTGAGAATGCCATAGGAAATTCACTGTTATTCATATTAAGCCCATTCATTAAAATTCTGCAATCCCTTTGTGGTATTTTCTTGCTGCTTAATTTTCGCTTTAATTCTCTACTACATTCATCAGATGTATATGAAGAAGTTGGTGATCTTAGCATTAAATAGACATTAGACAATAGGTGCAGGAGTAGGCCATTTGGCCCTTCGAGCCAGCAACGCCATTCACTGTGTTCATGGTTGATCATCCACAATCAGTACCCCGTTCCTGCCTTCTCCCCATATCCTTTGACCGCTATCTTTAAGAGCTCTATCTAACTCTCTCTTGAAAGCATCAAGAGAATTGGCCTCCACTGCCTTCAGAGGCAGAGAATTCCACAGATTCACAACTCTCTGGGTGAAAAGGTTTTTCCTCATCTCCGTTCTAAATGGCTAACCCCTGTGCCCCTGTCCCACTTAGGAAACCTGAACGGAAACCCGTGGAGACTTTGCGCCCCACCCAAGGTTTCCGTGCGGTTCCCGGAGGTTCCCAGAGGTTTTTGTCAGTCTCCCTAATGGTCGAAAGTGGTTTCCGCTTCTTCTATGTTCCGGCGATTATTTCAAAAAATTCAAAACCGGCCGCTACTAAAAATAGGTTGCCGTTTTAAAATTAGGTAATTTTTTAGTTGAAGCCGGTTGCGATGCTAGTTGAAGGTGGTTGCCGGAGGGTGCAGGTAGTGGAAGGTAAGACCTCCCTGGTGGAATAAAAGTGGGTGAAAAAAAGGTCTTACCTTCCACTACCTGCAACCTCTGGCAGCCACCTTCAACTAGAATCGCAACCGGCTTCAACTAAAAAATTACCGATTTTTAAAACGGCAACCTATTTTTAGTCGCGGCCGGTTTTGAATTTTTTGAAATAATCGCCGGAACATAGAAGAAGCGGAAACCTTGGGTGGGGCGCAAAGTCTCCAGAGGTTTCCGTTCAGGTTTCCTAAGTGGGACAGGGGCATTATTCTTAAACTGTGCCCCCAGGTTGTGGACTCCCCCCAACATCGGGAACATGTTTCCTGCCTCTAGCATGTTCAATCCCTTAATAATCTTTTATGTTTCAATAAGATCCCCTCTCATCCTTCTAAATTCCAGTGTATACAAGGCCAGTCGCTCCATTCTTTAAGCATATAACATAGTCCCGCCATCCCGGGAATTAACATCGTGAACCTACGCTGCACTCCCTCAATAGCAAGAATGTCCTTCCTCAAATTTGGAAACCAAAACTGCACACAATACTCCAGGTGTGGTCTCACCAGGGCCCTGTACAGCTGCAGAAGGACTTATTTGCTCCTATAAACTCCTCTTGTTATGAAGACCAACATGCCATTAGCTTTCTTCACTGCCTGCTGTACCTGCATGCTTACTTTCAGTGACTGATGAACAATGCCATCCAGATCTCGTTGTACATCCCCTTTTCCTAACTTGACACCATTCAGATAATAATGTACCTTCCTGTTTTTGTCACCAATGTGGATAACCTCACATTTATCCACATCTGTATGCATCTGTCCACTCATCCAACCTGTCCAAGTCACCCTGCATCCTCATAGCATCCTCCTCACAGTTCACACTGCCACCCAGCTTTGTGTCATCTGCAAATTTGCTAATGTTACTTTTAATGCCTTCTTCAAAATCATTAATGTATATTGTAAATAGCTGCGGTCCCAGCACCGAGCTTTGCAGTACCCCACTAGTCATTGCCTGCCATTCTGAAAGGGACCCGTTAATCCTGACTCTTTGTTTCCTGTCTGCCAACCAATTTTCTATCCATGTCAGCACTCTACTCCCAATACCATGTGCTCTAATATTGCCCACTAATCTCCAATGTGGGACCTTATCAAAGGCTTTCTAAAAGTCCAGGTACACTGCATCCACTGGCTCTTCCTTGTCCATTTTCCTAATTACATCTTCAAAAGGCACCAGTCAGATAAGTTTGCCTATTTGGCTGGTACTCTGTTTCCAAATGCATGGCTTTGAATTATGGATTGGAATTTACAGCAGGGGGGCTTAACTGGAATGTCTCCCTCATATTTATGCATAGACATCCTGGCAATTTTATGCATGTGCAGAAAGTTTACAGGTAGTGATGAAGGCATGCTTCTTGGTTTTCAATAGATTTGTTTAACATTTATGTTTTGTACAATTATAAACAGACAGCCCATAAAATATTGATACAGTGTAAGCAAAAGCATATTTCTATCATCACATGTGAGACCCAGGACAACATGTGCATATTAAAATTCAAAGTATTGATCATTCACACATACAGATTTTTTAATGAAAAAGAATCCTGGGAGCTTTTCAATTCTTCATGTATCTTGTGCAGATGCCATAAAATGCACTGCAGGTGTGCATGGGACTGAAGAACCAAAAACATCCAATTTTGATTAATCCTGCACTATTAGGCTTAATTTTACAATGAACTTTGTTTGCGCAATTACAGGAAATTAATGTGCACAACTCAGCACGATCATTATAATCAGGAATCAATGGAAGTAGACCAAAAATCATTGAAAACATGCACTCACATTCTCTTGTAGAACTCCGAATGCTGATTAATGCACAAGGGGGCACAAAGTGCTGGAGTAACTCAGCAGGCCAGGCAGTATCTCCGGAGAACATGGATAGGTGTCATTTCAAGATTGCGACCCTTCAAATTGATTATATGGGGGGGGGCGGACAAGAAAGCTGGAAGAGGGGAGAGAGGCAGGGCAAGGTGTGGTAGTGATAGGTGGACACAGGTGAAGGGGAGGGGGTTAGCTATTTTTAAAATTTCAAAATAGACTTTATTCAAGAAATAAATATATACAATACATGAACCGTGCAAAAAAAATCATCTGACATTTTCGGAGGCTATACCAACATTCAATACTGTTTACACACATTGCTCAAATTTCACAAATTTCTCCCCCACCCTTGCCACTCATGTGGCCCACTTATTTTGAGGGGCGTCTCCACCACACCCTGCCCCCCATGTCCAGCAGCGGAAGGACCCTAGACTGTGGTCCTCCCCCACAGAGCCTTGGCGTTGGCTGCACCAAGCTTCCGTGCGTCCCTCAGCATGTATTCCTGCAGTCTGCAGCGGGCCAGTCGGCAACATTCCCTGACAAACATCCCGCTCCGCTAAAGAGCGTCTTTCACCGAGATGATGACCTTCCAGCAGCACTCGATGTCAGTCTCTGAATGCGTTCCTGGGAACAGTCCGTAAATCACAGAGTCCTCTGTGACGGAGCTGTTCGGAATAAACCGTGGCAGGGACCCTTGCAGACCTCTCCGCACTCCCTTTGCGAATCCACATTCTGCAAAGAGGTGGCTAACTGTCTCCACTCCATAGCGGCCGTCCCGAGGGCAGCGTGCGTTGGTAGTGAGGTTCCGACGGCGCCAGAAGGATCTGACTGGGAGGGCTCCCCTCACCACCAGCCAAGCCAGGTCATGGTGCTTGTTGGTGAGTTCTGGCGATGAGACATTTCACCAGACAAGCAGTGCAGTCTGCTCTGGGAACCACGCCACAGGATCCATGGAATAATTTCCCTGCAGTGCCTGCAGGACGTTCCGTGCTGACCACTGCCCGATGGACTTGTGGTCAAAGGTGTTGGTCCGGAAGAACCTTTCCATGAATGACAGATGGTGCGGCAATGTCCAGCTGACTGGCACATTGCGTGGCATCTGCGCCAGGCCCATCTTTCGCAACACCGGGGACAGGTAGAACCTCAGCAGGTAGTGACACTTGGTGCCCATGTGCCTTGGCTCTACGCTCAGCCTGATGCAGCCACACACGAAGGTGGCCATCAGAGTGAGGGCGACGTTGGGCACGCTTTTACCCTCGTTGTCAGCTGACTTGAGCATTGTAGCCCATCACACCCGGTCCATTATTGACCCCCAGATGAACTGGAAGTCGGCCCGGGTGATCCCTGTGGCATAGAAGGGAGGGACCGGCCACACTTGCGTCAAGTACAGCAGCCCCGAGAGCACCTCACATCTGAAGACCAAACTTTTCCCGGTTATGGAGATGGAGCATTGCTTCCACAGCTCCAGCTTTTTCTCCACCTTGGCTATCTGCTCCAGCCAGTTCTTGTCACACGTCCCCCCCCCCCGAACCAGATCCCCAGCACCTTCAAGAAGTCAGGCTTGATGGTGAAGGGGACGGAAGATCGGTCGGGCCAGTTGCCAAAGAGCATGGCCTCGCTCTTCCTGTGGTTCACCCTGGCTCCCATGGCCGACTCAAACTGGTTGCAGATGCTGATCAATCTGCGGACCAACCCTGGATCCGAGCAGAAGACAGCGACATCTTCCATGTACAGGGAGGTTTTGACCTAAGTGCCCCCACTGCCTGGCAATGTCACTGCTCTTATGCTTGCGTCCTTCCTGATGGACTCGGCAAAGGGTTCAATGCAACAGACGAACAAGACAGGGGAGAGAGGGCAACCCTGCCTGACTCCAGACCTGACGTGGAAGCTGTCTGATTCCCACCCATTGATTTGGACTGCACTACAGATATCGGTGTAGAGCAGTTGGATCCAATTTCGGATTCCCTCCCCAAAGCCCATTTTGGAGAGCACGTCCCTCATGTACGTGTGCGATATCCTGTCGAAGACCTTCTCCTGGTCCAAGTTGACTAGGCAGGCATCCACCTGTCCTGCACATAGGCAATGGTATCTCTCAGCAGCGCCAAGCTGTCTGAGATTTTCCTGCCAGGTACAGCACGGGTTTGGTCCAGGTGGATCACCCGTCCCAGAGCAAACTTGACCCGGTTGGCGATGGAATTAGACAGGAGCTTGTAATCAACATTCAACAATGTGATGGGTCTCCAATTCCTTATGTCATTCATCTCCCCCTTCTGCTTGTAGATTAGGGTGATGCTGCCCTTCCTCATGGAGTCTGACATGCTGCCGGCTAGAAGCATGTTGTTGTACACTTCCAGCAGGTCCGGGCCCACCCAGTCCCACAGAGCTGAATACAACTCGGCCGGTAAGCCATCGCTTCCGGGAGTTTTACTCAAGTCAAAGGATTACTCAATCAAGTGGTTGGTCCAGACTCTCCCGCTTGCTGTCCTCCAAGACCTCCGTGATAGAGGACAGGAAGTTCTGGGAGGCGGTGCTGTCTGTGGCCTTTCTGTCATACAAATCCATATAAAAGGATGTGCAGATCCTCAGCATGCCCGTCAGCAAGGATGTTACCGAGCTGTCCTCCTCGCTAAGGCTGTTCATCACAGAGCTCCTGTTGTGAACCTTATGGAAGATGCGTGAGCACATCTCATCCTGCTCCATGTGGCGGACCCTGGATCGGAAGGTGATTTTGGAGGATTCGGAGGTAAAGAGCCGAGCTTGCTGGCCCTTCAACTCTCTATGTTCTTCCCTCACATCCACCCCTCTCGCCTGCAGAAGGAGTAGTTGCTGCAAATCTGTCTGGAGTTCACAATTCCTTCTGACTCTGTCTTGCTCTCTGAACCCCTTTAAATTTGAAGAACCTCTTGATGTTCTCATTGGTTGCTTCCCACCAGAGTGTCGGGGAGTCAAAGAGGGGCCTCACCGTTCTCCAACATGCGTAGTCCCTCTTTAGCTCCTCAATGTTCTCTGGGGTCAACAGCTTCACATTTAACTTCCACATCCCTCTACCTGCCTTCCGGTCCTCCTGTAGGCGACAGGAAGCCTGAAGGAGGCAGTAGTCAGAGAAGAACCGGCGTGGGGTCGGTGTGTCTGACCATGACGGCCTTCAACGTGAAGAGGAAGTCTATCTGGGACCGGACTGAACCGTCCGATCTCGACCGGACTGGGTGAACCGCGACTGGGTCACTGAAGGCATCACGCAGCTTTGTGTCTTTGACCGTCTCCATCAGGAGCTTGGAGATGCTGTCCAGTCTGTTGTCGGCACTGCTGGATCGTCCAGCTGCATCGATGATGCAGTTGAAGTCAGCGGCCAGAATGAGCAGCTGGGATGTGGCCAGCAGCGGTGGGAGCTGCTGGAGAATGGCCAATCGTTCGCTCTGCGCGGGTGAGGCATACACATTAATCAGCCTGGAGCGGAGAGCCACGGTACATTATATCCACCACCAGGAGACGCTCCCCAACCACCTCCCTGACCTCAGTGATGGCGAAGCTTCCTCCCTGCAGCAAGATCCCCAGACAGGAAGGGCGACAGTCATTGCCCCACGGCCATACCGACAGCCCGTGGGGCCACCATCGCGACTGCCTCTGATAGCAGCGGAGGTGTGGCAGCCCGCACTCCTGCAGAAAAGTCACGTCCGCCTTGACCTTGGCCAGGTACAGCAAGGCGTTTACACATCGCGCAGTGTTTTTCACACTGCACTCGTTTAGTGATGCTATTTTTTAGCTTCATTAGCTAGGCAGATGGTTGGAACAAAGGTCATAGATAAAAGCAGAAAGTGTGAGCCTAAATTGAGTTCTTATGACTTCATGGATCAGCACTTGAACTTCTGCAGCATCTGACTCACTTTACAACTTGATTCAGAATCACATTTTCTTGTTCTTTTATGCTGCATATTTGCTTTATGCTCCAACTGTTTGGTATTCTGGATAAAAAAAGATAATTTCTACTTCTGTTCCTTGCCTCAGTTTGCATATATTGCACAACTTCCAATAATACAGTGGTATGTATTTCTACAGCACCATTGGCTTTTCCAGTGCAGGCCTCATCTACTTTTTGCTTCATCAGTCATCTCCCATAATTCTTCCCATTTCATCCAATTCACACCAAACGTTTCTGTCTTCCTACTCTTATTTGCCCCTTATTTGCCCTATACTTCACAAGCATTTGTGAACAAAGTTGCTTGCATTGAGATTTTGAGTCAAGTTGTAACGTGAGCTGGATGCTATAACGGTTCGAATATCGATTGTTGAAGCCAAAATAAATCAATTTAGGCTCAGTAATTAAGATGCAAAAGAAACTGTATGTAATACTGAATCAAAATGATAAATACACTGGCACAAATAGAAAAAATCTCTCATATTTTAAATTACCGTGTTTCACATTCGCATCAGCACCAACCTCCATTTCGCTGTCACCTATTGAATGTCAATAGCTGTCACCTATCTGACATAGGTACACAAAAATGCTGGAGAAACTCAGCGGGTGCAGCAGCATCTATGGAGCGAAGGAAATAGGTAACGTTTCGGGCCGAAACCCTTCTTCAGACTGATAGGGGGTGGGGAGAAGAAAGGAAAAAAGGAAAAGGAGGAGGAGGAGCCCGAGGGCTGGGGGAGGGGAGGAGACAACCAGATGGCTGATGAAGGGGAGGGGACAGCCAGGGCTAGCAGAATTGGGAGAATTCAACGTTCAGGACGTTCTGTGATGTGTCTCAACGTGTCCAAGACATCCTGAAAGGGCAGGGAGAGGAGCCCGAGGTCGTGATACATATAGGTACCAATGACATAGGTAAAAAAAGAGAAGAGGTCCTGAAAGGAGAATTTAGGGAGTTAGGAGGGGAGTTAAAGAGAAGGACAGCAAAGGTAACAATCTCGGGATTACTGCCTGTGCCACGCGACAGTGAGAGTAGGAATGGAGCGAGGTGGAGGATAAATGCGTGGCTGAAGGACTGGTGCAGAAGGCAGGGATTCAAATTTCTGGATCATTGGGACCTCTTTTGTGGAAGGTTCGACCTGTACAAAAAGGATGGGTGGCACTTGAACCTGAGGGGGACCGATATCCTGGCAGGGAGATCTGCAAAGGCTACTGGGGAGACTTTAAACAAGAATGGTTGGGGGGAGGGACTCAACCATTGCTATTAGACAGTGTGTGAGGCAGGAGGCAGAGAAGGAAAGCACTCAGACCCAACATGTAGGGGGGGAAGAAGAAAACAATAATAAACAGAGAATAAGAGGTGGTGGGGTTCTTAAATGGGTGAGCAGAGAAACAGAGGGGTGTAAAATGCGGGCGGAAGCAATAGGTAGCAAGGTGAAAATAAAAGTGGCAGGCAGACAAATCCAGGGCAAAAATCAAAAAGAGCCACTTTTCAACATAATTGTATAAGGGGTAAGAGCGTTGTAAAAACAAGCCTGAAGGCTTTGTGTCTCAATGCAAGGAGCATTCGTAATAAGGTGGATGAGTTGAACGTGCAGATAGCAATTAATGATTATGATATAGTTGGGATCACGGAGACATGGCTCCAGGGTGACCAAGGCTGGGAGCTGAACATCCAGGGATATTCAATATTCAGGAGGGATAGAGAGAAAGGAAAAGGAGGTGGGGTAGCGTTGCTGGTTAGAGAGGAGATTAACGCAGTGGAAAGGAAGGACATTAGCTTGGAGGATGTGGAATCGGTATGGGTAGAGCTGCGAAACACTAAGGGGCAGAAAACGCTGGTGGGTGTTGTGTACAGGCCACCTAGCAGTAGTAGTGAAGTTGGGGATGGCATCAAACAGGAAATTAGAAATGCGTGCAACAAAGGCAAAACAGTTATAATGGGTGACTTCAATCTACATATAGATTGGGTGAATCAAATTGGCAGGGGTGCTGAGGAAGAGGATTTCTTGGAATGTATGAGGGATAGTTATCTAAACCAACATGTAGAGGAACCAACGAGAGAGCAGGCTATTCTAGACTGGGTATTGAGTAATGAGGAAGGGTTAGTTAGCAGACTTGTTGTGCGTGCCCCCTTGGGCAAGAGTGACCATAATATGGTTGAGTTCTTCATTAGGATGGAGAGTGACATTGTTAATTCAGAAACAACGGTTCTGAACTTAAAGAAAGGTAACTTTGAGGGTATGAGACGTGAATTGGCCAAGATTGACTGGCAATTAGTTCTAAAAGTGTTGACGGTGGATATGCAATGGAAGGCATTTAAAGACTGCATGGATGAACTACAAAAATTGATCATCCCAGTTTGGCAAAAGAATAAATCAGGGAAGGTAGTGCATCCGTGGATAACAAGGGAAATCAGGGATAGTATCAAAGCAAAAGATGATGCGTACAAATTAGCCAGAAAAAGCAGCATACCAGAGGACTGGGAGAAATTCAGAGACCAGCAGAGGAGGACAAAGGGCTTAATTAGGAAAGGGAAAATAGATTATGAAAGGAAACTGGCAGGGAACATAAAAACTGACTGCAAAAGTTTTTATAGATATGTGAAGAGAAAGAGATTAGTTAAAACAAATGTAGGTCCCTTGCAGTCAGAAACAGGTGAATTGATCATGGGGAACAAGGATATGGCGGACCAATTGAATAACTACTTTGGTTCCGTCTTCACTAAGGAAGACATAAATAATCTGCCGGAAATAGCAGGGGGCCGCGGGTCAAAGGAGATGGAGGAACTGAGTGAAATCCAGGTTAGTCGGGAAGTGGTGTTGGGTAAATTGAATGGATTAAAGGCCGATAAATCACCAGGGCCAGATAGGCTGCATCCCAGAGTACTTAAGGAAGTAGCTCCAGAAATAGTGGATGCATTAGTGATAATTTTTCAAAATTCTTTAGATTCTGGAGTAGTTCCTGAGGATTGGAGCGTAGCAAACGTAACCCCACTTTTTAAGAAGGGAGGGAGAGAGAAAACGGGGAATTTCAGACCAGTTAGTCTAACATCGGTAGTGGGGAAACTGCTAGAGTCAGTTATTAAAGATGGGATAGCAGCACATTTGGAAAGTGGTGAAATCATTGGACAAAGTCAGCATGGATTTACGAAAGGTAAATCGTGTCTGACGAATCTTATAGAATTTTTCGAGGATGTAACTAGTAGAGTGGATAGGGGAGAACCAGTGGATGTGTTGTATCTGGACTTTCAGAAGGCTTTCGACAAGGTACCACATAAGAGATTAGGATACAAACTTAAATCACACGGTATTGGGGGTTCAGTATTGATGTGGATAGAGAACTGGCTGGCAAACAGGAAGCAAAGAGTAGGAGTAAACGGGTCCTTTTCACAATGGCAGGCAGTGACTAGTGGGGTACCGCAAGGCTCAGTGCTGGGACCCCAGCTATTTACAATTTATATTAATGATCTGGACGAGGGAATTGAAAGCAACATCTGCAAGTTTGCGGATGACACGAAGCTGGGGGGCAGTGTTAGCTGTGAGGAGGATGCTAGGAGACGGCAAGGTGACTTGGATAGGCTGGGTGAGTGGGCAAATGTTTGGCAGATGCAGTATAATGTGGATAAATGTGAGGTTATCCACTTTGGTGGCAAAAACGGGAAGGCAGACTATTATCTAAATGGTGGCCGATTAGGAAATGGGGAGATGCAGCGAGACCTGGGTGTCATGGTACACCAGTCATTGAAAGTAGGCATGCAGGTGCAGCAGGCAGTGAAGAAAGCGAATGGTATGTTGGCCTTCATAGCAAGAGGATTTGAGTATAGGAGCAGGGAGGTTCTACTGCAGTTGTACAGGGTCTTGGTGAGACCACACCTGGAGTGTTGCGTACAGTTTTGGTCTCCAAATCTGAGGAAGGACATTATAGCCATAGAGGGAGTGCAGAGAAGGTTCACCAGACTGATTCCTGGGATGTCAGGACTTTCATATGAAGAAAGACTGGATAGACTTGGCTTATACTCGCTAGAATTTAGGAGACTGAGAGGGGATCTTATAGAAACGTACAAAATTCTTATGGGGTTGGACAGGCTAGATGCAGGAAGATTGTTCCCAATGTTGGGGAAGTCCAGGACAAGGGGTCACAGCTTAAAGGCTCTGTCTTACCTGTTTGCGGTCATCGGCGGTGAAGCGCGGCGGCGCCGGTAGCGAGGACTGCGCGGCAACGGTGAGAGCGTCGAGCCTATCCACCGGAGCGCCGCACGGATGCTGCGCGGGGCCGAGTTAATTCAAACACGGCGGGTCCCACGTGCTTGCGGTAAGTAAAAAAAGGGCGGGCCGACTGCGATGACGTCGGCCCGGCGCACGTGACTCACCAGCGGCGGCTGTGGCGGCGGCCATCCTGATCGCGGCGCTGTAGCAGTGGCTGTGCCTGCGGCCGTGCAGCACACGTGCCTCACTGGCAGCGGCACGTGCGTCACTGGCGGAGGCTGTGGCAGTGGAGGTTTGACGCACGGCGCTCGAGCCACACTGGCGGCGGCCCGTGCGAGCGGCCGTGCCGCACTTGTGCATCACTGGTGGAGGTTGTGCGGTGAGTATTTAGTTTTGGACATTGTCAATTTTATTTTAGCACCGCGCGGTGTTGGGAACACCGCCGCACGGCCCGGGAATTGTACTTTCTCACGAGTGCGCGGTCTATGGCGGCAGATTCCTCCCGTTTCGCCGCCATAGACCGCAGACTCGTGAGACAGGCCTTTAAGGATAAGGGGGAAATCCTTTAAGACCGAGATGAGGAAAAACTTTTTCACACAGAGAGTGGTGAATCTCTGGAACTCTCTGCCACAGAGGGTAGTTGAGGCCAGTTCATTGGCTATATTTAAGAGGGAGTTAGATGTGGCCCTTGTGGCTAAAGGGATCAGGGGGTATGGAGAGAAGGCAGGTACGGGATACTGAGTTGGATGATCAGCCATGATCATATTGAATGGCGGTGCAGGCCCGAAGGGCCGAATGGCCTACTCCTGCACCTATTTTCTATGTATCTATGTATCTAAAAGAAGAATCCCTTGCAATGATTTAACAAGAGAGTTAAGTTTAGCTCTTAGGGCTAAAGGAATCAAAGGATATGGGGAAAAAGCTGGAACGGGGTACTGATTTTAGATGATCAGCCATGATCACATTGAATGGCGGTGCAGGTTCAAGGGCCGAATGGCCTACCCCTGCACCTATTTTTCTATGTTTTCTATGTTTCTTAGAAATGAGCCAACTTGTGCTGATGAGAACCATGAATATTCAGCCATTGAAATTGAGCAGAGACCTGGAGATTTGCACTGTGAAACGCAGCAGTCTAGGACTAATCGGAAAAACCTGAATGGTCGGTTCGCTTTGCTGCTCGATTGTCCATGAAATCTAGAGCCGAGCCCTGCTTGCTGAATCTCCCAGCATTATTCAGGGAATCATCTCTCAAACCCTGTACCACAACTACATGGATCAGAATCGAAGATCATATTGTTTTCAATGAGGATTGTTGTGCAAAGATTTATGAGGCAAAAGGTTACCTTTTAAAATCATTTTCATTCCTTTAATATATTTAATTATTTGTTTGCTTCATGTGTATTTACTGTTTAATTTTAATAGTTCTCTTTCCACAGATACTTCTTGATCTGATGGGTGTTTCCTGCATTCACTTTTATTTCAGATTTCCAGTATCTGTTGTTCTTTGTTTCACCAAAGAAATGGTGCTCTCTTTTCCTACCTACTGTTTGATACTTGAAATCTCCATTCTCCCGAGTCAGCCCTTGATCAAGCATTCAGTTCTCTGATCCATTCAACCCTGTGTGCAAGCTTCAGACAAGAATCCTGAGAATATTAACCTTATTGTTGTGAATTCTGCTCTTTGGTCTAGTCTTGTAAACTTTGAGCAGAACCTTAACATTGCTGATAGGAATTAATTTTATTTACATGACTTGAATGAATAAAAACAAATGACAGTACTCTTTGAAATATTGCAACAATAGAAACATTATTTCTCCTCAAGTAGAACTAAAATATTGAACTAGATTTTCTTTTCACATTGTGCGTGGGATTCCAAGTTTCTTATCTGGTGTCACTTAAATGAATTTGATAGTTGCGCAATCTTGTAGAGATGCGTAGTATTGCATTAATAACATGAATTTTATTTCTATTGCAGCCATGGCAACTCATGTATTAAATAGACCTTGAACATCACAGTAAGAAATTACCAAGAGACCAGATCCAAGACTTTCAAGAATGATACCACAACATACAAGATGGCTACGTTTAATCCTGGTTGGCATGGGCAAGTTTTTCTGTGCTTTATGACTAAGGTCATGTATGATCTCCGAAAGACTATCAGCGATGCCAAGAGAGACTTCCAAAACAAGCTGGAAACTCAGTTTAATCAAATGGATGCCAGACCACTGTGGGAGGGCTTGGGGACCATCACGGGCCACAGACCAAAGTCAGGGATCATCTCTGGTAACAAAGTATCTTTGGCAGACATGCTTAATATAGTTTATATCCATTTTCAACAGGCAAACTAATCTCCACTTCCTCGCTTCTTCCCATCCACCGCTGACTCTGTTCCATACATCTCAATGGCAGAAGTCAGATCTGCTTTCACAAAGAAAGGGGATCAGCCTCGGTGAAATCCCTGGACTGGTTCTGAAATGATGTAACAATTAACTGGCCACAGTCATCATCAACAACTTCAATCTCCCACTTCAACAGCCTTCTGACCCAATTGCTTCAGGAAAAACTTCGTAATTCCAATACCCGAGAAAAAGAAAGTGAGCTGTTTTAATGACTACCATCCAGTAACTCTAACATCGACAAAAAAATGAAGTTTTGATAAATGGACCCACTTTTTGCACCTGGACAATCTGGACCTCTTGCAATTTTCCCCGTTCAGAGAAAAATAGGTTTATGGAGGAAACCATCTTCCTTGCACTACATTCAGCTTTAGATCACCTTGACAATAAAACACCTACATCAGGCTGCTTCACCAGGAACATGTGAATGCCCAACAATATGGTAGAAGGAGTGAACACTTCCCCTCAAACTCACTCCTATTAAATTCCTTGTGCCTCATCTGCAACAGTCTTTGCTTCCCAACTTGACCTCTGCAGCTGTCTCCAACCCCCACAGAACTGGAATGGAAGCAAATCATCCTCAAACATGTGACGCTGGCTAAAAGGAAGAGCCAGTGAATTTTCATTATGCACATCAAATATTTTTAATGCTAGGCTGAAGAAATTAAGCTCAAATATTTTTAGCAGAAATGGAAAAAAAGTTGAAATAAGAATAATTATAGATTCAAAAAGTGGACATTCCCTGACCCGAAACGTCACCCATTCCTTCTCTCCAGAGATGCTGCCTGTCCCGCTGAGTTACTCCAGCATTTTGTGCCTATCTTTGGTTTAAATAAGCATCAGTAGTTCCTTCCTACACATTCCTGGCAATGCCATCATTTATTCTCCATCTCTGGGTTTTGAGTCATATATAGGCCAAATATGGGGTGGCAGATATCCTTCCCTGAAAGACATAGGTTACTTATGATGAAGTTTTAAGTAGTTTTAATTTCAGAATTATTTAATTCATGGAATTTAAATTCCCTGAATGCAACAGGTGGAATTGAATTCAGGTTTCTGGATCAATGACCCAAGTAGTCCAAGAAGACTTTATACTGTCATTGTACAGAAAGCAATTCTCATAGCTTTGATTATTGTTTCTACTGAAGACGCACCTACACCTGATGTCTGATCTTTCTCCTGCCAGAAAATGCCTCTACAGTCCCAGTGCTTTAATTGGTGGTCAAATGGCATATTACCCTTGTGGCCCCTATGTTTTCTTGAATCCAGAACCATAAGGGTAGCAGTCTGAGCTTGTTTGCTTGAGCTCTGAGTTTCCACTGCAGCCCTGAGACATGGGGTGACTATAATGAGAATTGCCATTGAACTGAGGCATAGGCCTTCACACACTGCATATTGATAGCATTTATAAATGCTAAAATTGAATTGCCAACCACATCCATGCTGCAAAGAGTGAACTCTAAGCTTTATGTTAAGTCCCACGCAAGGAGGTAAATGCCCTCATAATTTACGAGACCCATTGAGTCTTGACAGTGGATAAAAATGCCCAACCAAATTCTATCTTCTATCGTACACAAAAATGCTGGAGAAACTCAGCGGTTGCAGCAGCATCTATGGAGCGAAGGAAATAGGCAATGTTTCGGGCCGAAACCCTATCTTCTAGCTCTGGATCCCAGCTCTGCAGGTTGTAACTCTTCAAAAAGACATCCAACTACTGATTAAATGTGACAAGTATATCTCTATTGAGCTCCCTTTAAGACTATGCGCTTCAGATGGTTACTTACCTTTTGTGTGCAAAGTGCTTCCACATTTTCCCAATAAAACCTTTAGCAATTAATTTAACTCAATGCTTCCTAGTTATTGAACCCTCCATGAAGCAAGTTACGTTCTTACTATTTACTTTAGCTGAATCCCTATTCATTTCTGTACTTCAATTAAGACTTCTTAACTTTCTGTACTTCTGCCTCATCTGTTCCAAAGAAAATAATCTTTCCTAGTTTATCCAAATGTTTCTCATTGCCGTATAGATTGATTACTGAATGTAGTTCTAGCCACACATTACATCAAAGAATGATGACATTGCAAAGGGTACAGAGGAGAGTTATGTATATAATCCTGGCAATACATACTTTGAAGCCTGCTTTCCAGGAACAGAGAACCACAATGACCCTTTTAATGCACTTTGTCATTCAAGCTGCAAAATGTTGCAGTTATGCTCCATTTTGGAAAGAGCCAGAAGAATACAAATTATTGGCCACTGTGACCTTGGTGGCTACTGACAAGGCAGTTCTGGCTCTGTTCTGGCTCTGTCCTCTGTCATTATAACTACCATTGTACTCACACCACAATTTGATGTTTAGCCTGCAGAACACAAACAAATAGTACACAACCAGACTTTAGTCATAAAGTACACAACCAGACTTTTAGAATGTCATACCTGTGTTTGGTGAACATCCCTCTAAACCTTTCTCATCCATGTACCTGTCCAAATGTATTTTAAATGTTGTTATAAACCTTTACATACATGCCTCTTAAGGCTCTAGATTCATAATAGTTACAAATATATATTGCATTCCTGGAATATAAAAAATGCCTCACCATCTCACAGATATGAAATTAAACATTTATGAGTTCAGTTTTCTTGGCTGTGTTGCAGTCAGAAATGCAGAATAAAAATTATATCCTTTTTTTATTTACAGCTTATAAATGAACTCGTCTGACAGTTTTGGGCAAACAGTTTAGCCTATTATTTGGCAACTGAAAACATTATTTAATTAATAGATGACTGTTGCACTATTATATTGTAGCAATATTATATTATTAAAATATTATAAATTTTCAGGATGTGAGTGCCAATTGATCATACAACATGTAAAGTGCAGTACGTGCGCCTACAGAACAATGTCTCAAGCACCATCCTGAGCAGCACATCCACAAGGAACTGTGCTGGCTCCATTCCTGTTCACCATCTACACAGCGGATTTCCAATACAACACCAACAGCTGCTTTTTGCAGAAATTTTCAGATGACACAGCTGTTGTCGGCCTCATCAAAGGGGGCAATGAGGAGGAGTATAGAGATACAATAAACAACTTTGTGGAGTGGAGTGCACACAATAACCTCCATCTCAACACCACAAAAACGAAGGAGATAGTTGTGGATTTCAGGAGGGGGAGGAGGAGGACTCAACCAACACCAATCACCATCAGGGGCACTGAGGTGGAGGTGGTTGCCAACCACCGGTACCTTGGTGTGCAGCTTGACAGTGAGCTGGACTGGAAGAGTCATATGGAGGCGGTGTACAGGAAGGGACAAAGTCGTCTGTATTTTTTAAGGAGGCTAAGGTCATTCAACATCTGCCAACCCCTACTGTGCAGTGTCTACCATTCAGTGGTGGCCAGTGCTCTGTTTTTTGCTGTGGCCTGTTGGGGAGAAGGCGCCCGCATAGCGGACAAAAACAGACTGGACAAGCTGATCAGGAAGGCCGGCTCAGTGGTCGGGGCTGAGCAACGAACGGTCCAGCAGGTGGCAGAGGCCAGAACTCTGAACAAACTGGGTTCAATAATGACCAACCCCACTCACCCACTCCACGCCCTGAAGGTGATCAAGAGCAGCATCTTCAGTCAGAGGCTGATTGCACCAATGTGCAAAACTGAGAGATATAGGAAGTCTTGTATACCAGCTGCTATAAGGTTTTATAATGCACAAAAATAATTTTGCATTTTTTAGTATTCATTCATTGTATTTAACTTATTAAGTATGGAAGCTATCTGAGGAAATGTGTGGTGTTATGTCTGTCTTGAAGCTGTTGTGGCACTGTAATTTCCTGTAAAGGATTATTAAAGGATCTACTATCTATCTATCTATCTATCTATATTCAATGTTTTCTCTGCATACTTTTATTTGTAGAAGTGGATTCAGAACCAACCTTGAAATGCAATTGTATGGACATTGCCTAAGCAACGGGCAAACACTTTACCGCACCACATGTTTGAACCATACCAACAACCAGAGCAATTAAATTAATTTAGCAACCATAGTGTAGCAAAACATCCCAAGACAGAGGGATGGTCAAAGATGCTGAGCTATATCGAGTGATATTGGAGTAGATGACCAAAGGCTTGCTCAGACTGGTAGAATTTTAAGTATCTTAATTGATGAGAGGGAGTCAGAGACTTATGGGGATCTCAAAGGTCAGAACTTAAAAAAAAAAAAAGGACCAATCAAACAGGAATCTTGCAGTAAATAATTATAAAGAAAAAATTAAAAACAGGAGGTCTCAGAAAGAACCACCCCTGGGGTATACGGGGTGGGGGGGGGGGGTGGAGGGATGAATGAAGGTGTTTGGTGGGAGCACTGCACTGGAGATTCTGTGTGTGGCTGTGACTTTGGAAATAAATCTCTAACAGTAGCAGCATTAGTAAAGGTCAAAGTCAGGATAATGGTTCACTTAATGCTGAAAGCTGTGTAAAGTGCCCACCCATGGGATCTGGTTAACCATGAAAGAAAGACGTATGATATGAGCCACTCTCAAGGTCCATTTTCTTTGTCAGCAGTCACAAGCACTCAAAAGAAAAATCAAATTGTCGTAATCCTAAAAAGGAAACTATTATTCTGAGGCCTAAAATGTCATTCGAATTTGAAGTAATTCCTGGAACATCTACTTCTATGGCAATTAATGGTGTTAAGTACTTGACAACAATGTTTCAAATCAACTTCAATTGATCGAACAACATGTAAAGTGAAAGTTACTGATGGTGTTCAAAACTCAATGGAAATTAATTTCCTATTACTCGCATTGAAAGAGAATGAGCTTATCAGAGATAGTCACCAGGACATGTCATACTAACTTCATTGAGTTTTTGAGGAGGTGATGAAGATGACTAATAAGGGTAGAGCAGTGGATATTGGCTACATGGAAGAGTAAGGCAGTTGCTGCTAGAAAGAGTGCAGAGAAATTTTACAAGGATGTTGCCAAACTAGAAAGGCTGAACTATAGGGAGAGTTTGGATAGGCCAGGATTTTATTCCTTGGAGCACAGGAGGCTGAGGGATGATCTTATAAATGTGTGTAAAATCATGAGGGGAATTAGAGATAGTACTGTGAATGCATAGAATAGTATAGTGAATACACAGAAACAGTTACCCAGGGTAGGGGAGTCAACACACAGAGGACATGGGTTTATTTGAGAGGGGCAATATTTAATAGAAACTTGAGAGGCTACTGTTTCACTCAGAGAGTGGTGGGTATATGGAACAAACTGCTAAAGGAGGTGATTGAGGCAGATACTATAATAGCATTTGAAAGATAGGTAAATAGACATTAAAGGTTTAGAGGTATACCTTTACTGTCTATTACTGCCAAATGCAGGCAGATGGCACTAGCCCAGATGGGCCATCTCGGTTGGCATGGCCGAGTTGGGCTGAAGGGCCTGTTTCTGTGCTGTGTAACTCTACGACAATTTGACAAGGTTCCTTGTGGTAGTCTGATTGAAAACATTATGATGCATGGGATCCTTGATGACTTGATAATTTGGAATCAGTATTGGCTTACCCATGGAAGATAGAGGCTAGAGGATAGTGTTGGAATAGTGTTATTCTGGCTGGAGATCTGTGAACAGTGGTGTTCCACAGGGATCATTGCTGGGGGCTCTCTTGTTTGCGGTATGTATAATGATTAGGATGAACATATAAATGGGTTGGTTAGTAAGTTTGCAGACAACGCAAAAATTGGTAGAGTTGTGGGCAATGAAGAAGGCTGTCAAAGGTACAATTGGATACAGATCAGTTACAGGAATGGATGATAAATGGCAAGTTGGAGTTTAATCCAGGTAAATGTGAGGTGTTGCATTTGGGAGGACAAATGTAAGGAAAAAGAACACAGTTAATGGCATGACCATTAACAGTATTGATATACTGAGGGATCTTGGGGTCCAAGTCCATAGCTTCCAGAAAGTAGCAGCACAAGTAGATAGAGTGGTACAAAAGGCACAAGAAGATGGAACTGCACTGGTCACAGACCTCCAGTCAGAATAACGCCCTTCCATCACAACTATCTTCTATGAGTTAGCTAGTTCTGAATCCATACAACCAAGATCTGATAGATTATAGAATTATGAGAGGCATAGATCAGGTAGACAGTTAGAACTAGTTAGAGTTGGCTGCACAGTGGCGTAGATATAGAGGTGCTGCCTTACAGTGCCAGGGACCCGGGTTGGATCCTGACTAGGAGTGTTGTCTATTATATTTTGCATTTTCTCCCTGTGACCTTGTGGGTTTTCTCAGGTTGCTCCGGTTTCCTCCCACATTCCAAAGATGTGTGGGTTTGTAGGTTAATTGGCTTCTGTAAATTGTCCCTAGTGTAGCATAGAACTAGTGTTCGGGATGATTGTTGGTTGGTGGGGACTCGGTGGGCCGCAGGGCCTGTGTCCACACTGTATCACCAAATTAAACTAAACTAAACCATTTCCTCAGGTCAAAATATCAAATAGTAGAGGCCAACGGTTTAAGGTGATAAGGGGAAAGTTTTAAAGGAGAAGTGCAGGCCAAGTATTTTATGCAGAGGCTGATGGTGCCTGGAGCATTTTGTCAGGAGTGGTGGTGGCAGAGATACAATGGTGGCGTTAAAGTCGCATTTAGATCGCCACATGAATATGCAGGGTATGGAGGTATTTGGAGCATGTGCAGCTTAATGGGTTTAGTTTAATTTGAGATCGTGTTCAACAAAGACATCGACCCAAAAGGCCTGTTCCCGTGCTGTGCCATTTAATGTTCTAATGCTATCCAGCACCTGAAGTTTTATGACAGCAACCGTCCAACATCAATCTGTGAACTGTTAACTGGGAAAGACTAATTTATGCATGTAAATGGAATAGCTGAGCATTTGACATTGGGGGCATACATTTATTCTATTTTTTTCATGCATTAAACATTTGATGGAGCCTTAGCCAAGTGTTGTTCTCTACTTCCTAAATCCAATTCTATTGATGCCAATAGATGAACAAGATGGGCTGCCTCACAAGATGGCGCCTGCCTCCGGCGACTTTTACGAAGCACAAGAACATAAAAGGTTCACCTATAACTTCCAACAACTCACCCGCATCAGGGAAACAGCAGAAATCGGTGCCGTTTCGGACAGGCTGCTTGGGCACCTGAAGGCTCTTGCGATTTTGCGATCTCCTGCAGCTGCGGGAGCCCCGGACTTTAAACTTTCCCACGCTCGCTGTAAAACTCCCGACCCGACGGAGGAACGCAGGTACTGTACCTGGAAACTCCGGGATGACCTCCAGAGCCGACGAGCTGGATCTTCCAGGAACTACGGAGCTGGAGCTGCCGACTTTGAAGGTACCCCCGTTCGTTACGGAGCTGGAGCTGCCGTCTGTGAAGGAATCCCCGTTCCAGCGCAGGTTCGCACAAACAGCAGGTACAGTAAACTCAGTACCTGGAAACAAAGGGGAAGCCTCCATTGTGTCCGGAAACGTGGCTGACGGGGACTGAAGCACAGGGGACTTCGGCCCCCTCTCCCTACTACCCTACTGGCCAATGTACAGTCCCTTGAAAATAAAGTGGAGGGTAAGGCTGCTTTATCAAAGGGAGGGAATGCTCTGTGTTCTGTTTCACAGAGACATGGCTCACCCCCAGCTCCCCAGACTCAGCGGTCCAGCCTGAAGGGTTCTCCATCCACCGTATGGACCGTACACTGGCATCTGGGAAAGGGAGAGGAGGGGGCGTCTGCCTCATGGTCAGCTCTGCGTGCTGCTCAGACGTGGCAGTCCTGTCCAACTCCTGCTCTCCACGCCTCGAACATCTGGCGGTGAAGTGCCGTCCCTTCTACCTCCCAAGGAAATTCACCTCCATCATCCTGACCGCAGTCTACATCCCACCTCAGGCAGACATCCGTCTGGCACTGGAGGAGCTGCACGCCATGGTCAACAAACACCAGGCGTCTTACCCCGAGGCATTTACCATCATTGCTGGGGACTTCAATAAGGCAAACCTCAAGAAATCGCTCCCTAACTTCCACCAACATGTCTCCTGCTGCACCAGAGGACCAAACACCCTCGACCACTGCTACACCACCATCAAGAATGCCTATCGCTCTATCCCTCGCCCTTACTTCGGTAAATCTGACCATACTTCTGCTTCTTCCTGCCTACAGGCAGCAATTAAAGAGCGCACCCCCAGAGGTGAGGACAGTACAGAGCTAGTGGGAGGGGGGGGGGGGGCAGAGGAACAACTCCAGGACTGTTTGGAGTCTCTAGACTGGGCAATGTTCAAGGACTCGGCAACGGACTTGAACGAATACGCCACAGTTGTTACAGACTTCATAAAGAAATGTGTGGAGGACTGCATCCCCACAAAAACCTTCCGAGTGTTTCCCAATCAGAAACCTTGGATGAACTTTGAGGTCCGCACTCTTCTGGAGACCAGACACCGGGCATTCATGTCTGATGATACAGTGGTCTACAAGAAGTCCAGATACGACCTTGGTAAGGCCATCAAATAGGCCAAAAGGGACTTCTGCTCCAAACTGGAGGATGACAGATGTTCGGCAGCTGTGGCGGGGCCTGAATGCAATCACCTCCTACAAGGCGAAATCAGGAGGCAGCTCGAATGTCGGCGAAACATCACTCCCTGACGAGCTCAATGCGTTTTACGCATGCTTTGATAGGGAGAATACTGATGTGCCTTCCCAAGCCCCCATTCACTGTGATGGTATTTCAGCCACAGTCACAGAGGCCGACGTCAGGAAATCCTTCAGAGGGGTGAACCATCGAAAAGCGCCTGGACCTGATGGTATACCTGGTCATGTTCTAAAAACCTGTGCGGACCAACTGGCTGGAATTTTTACGGACATTTTCAACCTCTCACTTCTGAGGTCTGAGGTTCCCACCTGCTATAAAAGGGCATCAATTATACCAGTGCCCAAGAAGAGTAAGGTGACGTGCCTCAATGACTATCGACCTGTGGCACTAACGTCGGTGATGATGAAGTGCTTTGAGAGGTTGATCATGGCGCATATCAACTCCTACCTCGACAAAAACCTGGACCCACTGCAGTTCGCTTACCGCCACAACAGATTAATGGTGGATGCGATCTCGCTGGCTCTCCACTCCGCTCTGGACCACTTGGACAACAAAAACTCATATGTCAGGCTGTTATTCATTGATTACAGCTCGGCATTTAACACAATCATCCCCTCCAAGCTGGTTACCAAACTCGCAGAACTGGGACTCTGCGCATCCCTCTGCAATTGGATCCTCGACTTCCTCATTCACATCCACAGTCTGTTCGTATTGGTGGAAATGTGTCAGCCTCGATAACAATCAGCATGGGAGCACCTCAAGGCTGCGTGCTCAGCCTCTTGCTGTACTCACTCTATACACATGACTGCATAGCCGGTCATAGTGCGAACTCCATCATCAAGTTCGCTGATGACACCACTGTTGTGGAACGTATCACTGATGGGGATGAGTCAGAGTATAGAAGAGAGATTGAGCGACTGTCCATATGGTGCCAACACAATAACCTGGCCCTCAACACCAGCAAAACCAAGGAACTGATTGTGGACTTAGGAAGGAGTAGGATGGGGACCCACAGTCCCGTTTATATCAACGGGTCGATGGTTGAAAGGGTCAAGAGCTTCAAATTCCTGGGCGTGCACATCTCTGAAGATCTTTCCTGGTCCGAGAACACTGATGCAATTATTAAGAAAGCACATCAGCGCCTCTACTTCCTGAGAAGATTACGGAGAGTTGGTTTGTCAAGGAGGACTCTCTCTAACTTCTATCGGTGCACAGTAGAGAGCATGCTGACCGGTTGCATCATGGCTTGGTTCGGCAACTTGAGCGCCCTGGAGCAAAGAGTAGGAGTAAACGGGTCCTTTTCAGAATGGCAGGCAGTGACTAGTGGGGTATCGCAAGGCTCAGTGCTGGGACCCCAGCTATTTACATAGATACATAGATACATAGAAAATAGGTGCAGGAGTAGGCCATTCGGCCATTCGAGCCTGCACCGCCATTCAATATGATCATGGCTGATCATCCAACTCAGTATCCCGTACCTGCCTTCTCTCCATACCCCCTGATCCCCTTAGCCACAAGGGCCACATCTAACTTCCTCTTAAATATAGCCAATGAACTGGCCTCAACTACCCTCTGTGGCAGAGAGTTCCAGAGATTCACCACTCTCTGTGTGAAAAAGTTTTTCCTCATCTCGGTCTTAAAGGATTTTCCCCTTATCCTTAAGCTGTGACCCCTTGTCCTGGACTTCCCCAACATCGGGAACAATCTTCCAGCATCTAGCCTGTCCAACCCCATAAGAATTTTGTACGTTTCTATAAGATCCCCTCTCAATCTCCTAAATTCTAGCGAGTATAAGCCAAGTCTATCCAGTCTTTCTTCATATGAAAGTCCTGACATCCCAGGAATCAGTCTGGTGAACCTTCTCTGCACTCCCTCTATGGCTATAATGTCCTTCCTCAGATTTGGAGACCAAAACTGTACGCAATACTCCAGGTGTGGTCTCACCAAGACCCTGTACAACTGCAGTAGAACCTCCCTGCTCCTATACTCAAATCCTTTTGCTATGAAAGCTAACATACCATTTGCTTTCTTCACTGCCTGCTGCACCTGCATGCCTACTTTCAATGACTGGTGTACCATGACACCCAGGTCTCGCTGCATCTCCCCATTTCCTAATCGGCCACCATTTAGATAATAGTCTGCTTTCCTGTTTTTGCCACCAAAGTGGATAACCTCACATTTATCCACATTATACTGCATCTGCCAAACATTTGCCCACTCACCCAGCCTATCCAAGTCACCTTGCAGTCTCCTAGCATCCTCCTCACAGCTAACACTGCCCCCCAGCTTAGTGTCATCCGCAAACTTGGAGATGTTGCCTTCAATTCCCTCATCCAGTTCATTAATATAAATTGTAAATAGCTGGGGTCCCAGCACTGAGCCTTGCGGTACCCCACTAGTCACTGCCTGCCATTGTGAAAAGGACCCGTTTACTCCTACTCTTTGCTTCCTGTTTGCCAGCCAGTTCTCTATCCACATCAATACTAAACCCCCAATACCGTGTGCTTTAAGTTTGTATACTAATCTCTTATGTGGTACCTTGTCGAAAGCCTTCTGAAAGTCCAGATACAACACATCCACAGTTACATCCTCGAAAAATTCTATAAGATTCGTCAGACATGATTTACCTTTCGTAAATCCATGCTGACTTTGTCCAATCATTTCACCACTTTCCAAATGTGCTGCTATCCCATCTTTAATAAGTGACTCTAGCAGTTTCCCCACTACCGATGTTAGACTAACTGGTCTGTAATTCGTCGTTTTCTCTCCCCCTCCCTTCTTAAAAAGTGGGGTTACGTTTGCTACCCTCCAATCCTCAGGGACTACTCCAGAATCTAAAGAGTTTTGAAAAATTATCACTAATGCATCCACTATTTCTGGAGCTACTTCCTTAAGTACTCTGAGATGCAGCCTATCTGGCCCTGGTGATTTATCAGCCTTTAATCCATTCAATTTACCCAACACCACTTCCCGACTAACCTGGATTTCACTCAGTTCCTCCATCTCCTTTGACCCGCGGCCCCCTGCTATTTCCGGCAGATTATTTATGTCTTCCTTAGTGAAGACGGAACCAAAGTAGTTATTCAATTGGTCCGCCATATCCTTGTTCCCCATGATCAATTCACCTGTTTCTGACTGCAAGGGACCTACATTTGTTTTAACTAATCTCTTTCTCTTCACATATCTATAAAAACTTTTGCAGTCAGTTTTTATGTTCCCTGCCAGTTTCCTTTCATAATCTATTTTCCCTTTCCTAATTAAGCCCTTTGTCCTCCTCTGCTGGTCTCTGAATTTCTCCCAGACCTCTGGTATGCTGCTTTTTCTGGCTAATTTGTACGCATCATCTTTTGCTTTGATACTATCCCTGATTTCCCTTGTTATCCACGGATGCACTACCTTCCCTGATTTATTCTTTTGCCAAACTGGGATGATCAATTTTTGTAGTTCATCCATGCAGTCTTTAAATGCCTTCCATTGCATATCCACCGTCAACCCCTTTAGAACTAATCGCCAGTCAATCTTGGCCAATTCACGTCTCATACCCTCAAAGTTACCTTTCTTTAAGTTCAGAACCGTTGTTTCTGAATTAACAATGTCACTCTCCATCCTAATGAAGAACTCAACCATATTATGGTCACTCTTGCCCAAGGGGGCACGCACAACAAGACTGCTAACTAACCCTTCCTCATTACTCAATACCCAGTCTAGAATAGCCTGCTCTCTCGTTGGTTCCTCTACATGTTGGTTTAGATAACTATCCCTCATACATTCCAAGAAATCCTCTTCCTCAGCACCCCTGCCAATTTGATTCACCCAATCTATATGTAGATTGAAGTCACCCATTATAACTGTTTTGCCTTTGTTGCACGCATTTCTAATTTCCTGTTTGATGCCATCCCTAACTTCACTACTACTGCTAGGTGGCCTGTACACAACACCCACCAGCGTTTTCTGCCCCTTAGAGTTTCGCAGCTCTACCCATACCGATTCCACATCCTCCAAGCTAATGTCCTTCCTTTCCACTGCATTAATCTCCTCTCTAACCAGCAACGCTACACCACCTCCTTTTCTTTTCTCTCTATCCCTCCTGAATATTGAATATCCCTGGATGTTCAGCTCCCAGCCTTGGTCACCCTGGAGCCATGTCTCCGTGATCCCAACTATATCATAATCATTAATTGCTATCTGCACGTTCAACTCATCCACCTTATTACGAATGCTCATATATATTAATGATTTGGATGAGGGAATTGAATGCAACATCTCCAGGTTTGCGGATGACACGAAGCTGGGGGCAGTGTTAGCTGTGAGGAGGATACTAGGAGGATGCAAGGCGACTTGGATAGGTTGGGTGAGTGGGCAAATACATGGCGGATGCAGTATAATGTGGATAAATGTGAGGTTATCCACTTTGGTGGCAAAAACAGGAAAGTAGACTATTATCTGAATGGTGGCCGATTAGGAAAAGGGGAGATGCAACGAGACCTGGGTGTCATGGTACACCAGTCATTGAAAGTAGGCATGCAGGTGCAGCAGGCAGTGAAGTAAGCGAATGGTATGTTAGCATTCATAGCAAAAGGATTTGAGTATAGGAGCAGGGAGGTTCTACTGCAGTTGTACAGGGTCTTGGTGAGACCACACCTGGAGTATTGCATACAGTTTTGGTCTCCTAATCTGAGGAAAGACATTCTTGCCATAGAGGGAGTACAGAGAAGGTTCACCAGACTGATTCCTGGGATGTCAGGACTTTCATATGAAGAAAGACTGGATAGACTCGGCTTGTACTCGCTAGAATTTAGAAGATTGAGGGGGGATCTTATAGAAACTTACAAAATTCTTAAGGAGTTGGACAGGCTGGATGCTGGAAGATTGTTCCCGATGTTGGGGAAGTCCAGACCAAGGGGTCACAGTTTAAGGATAAGGGGGAAGTCTTTTAGGACCGAGATGAGAAAATGAGAGTGGTGAATCTCTGGAATTCTCTGCCACAGAAGGTAGTTGAGGCCAGTTCAATGGCTATATTTAAGAGGGAGTTAGATGTGGCCCTTGTGGCTAAAGGGATCAGGGGGTATGGAGAGAAGGCTGATACGGGATACTGAGTAGGATGATCAGCCATGATCATATTGAATGGCGGTGCTGGCTCGAAGGGCCGAATGGCCTACTCCTGCACCTATTTTCTATGTTTCTATGTTTCTAAAAGACTACAAAAGGTAGTAAACACTGCCCAATCCATCATCGGCTGACCTACCTTCCATCGAGGGGATCTATCGCAGTCGCTGCCTCAAAAAGGCTGGCAGTATCATCAAGGACCCGCACCATCCTGGCCACACACTCATCTCCCCGCTACCTTCAGTTAGAAGGTACAGGAGCCTGAAGACTGCAACGACCAGGTTCAGGAATAGCTACTTCCCCACAGCCATCAGGCTATTAAACTTGGCTCGGACAAAACTCTGAACATTAATAGCCCATTATCTGTTTATTTGCACTTTATCAGTTTATTTATTCATGTGTGTATATATTTATATAATGGTATATGGACACACTGATCTGTTCTGTAGTCATGTCTACTATGTTCTGTTGTGCTGAAGCAAAGCAAGAATTTCATTGTCCTATCAGGGACACATGACAATAAACTCTCTTGAATCTTGAATCTTGAACATACAAATATATCGCGCCATGCAGTTGAAGATTGATTAACAGCAACATCCTCCGTGAAGCTGTTCCTGGACCAGCTAACTGCATTTCGTTGTCTCTGTACTGTACACTGCACAATGACAATAAAGTTGAATCTGAATCTGAATCTGAATCTGAAGGTTTTGCACTTCATGAGATGGTGAATACAGTGATTCATTTGATTTATTTTATCCGTACTTTACAGTAACACTTTATCCTCATAATGCTGAATTGTAGTGTAATTACTATTTAAACAGGAGGTGACATATAGTCTTGGAAGTTACTTTAAAGTTTATGCATAAAGTATTAATTAGTCTGAATGAACAGTATTTTTTTGACCAATTTTCGTGCAGCCCCATTGTTCCATGGATGCTTGATTGCTGATATTATACTGCACTGGTTTACACTGCACTGTGCATAGATCTTTATACTGAGCCTAACCAGGAATAGGCTACCACTTAATAGACTACAGCCTACCACAGGGCAGCACGGTAGCACAGCAATAGAGTTGCTGCCTGACAGCACTCGCTACGGGTGCTTGTCTTTACGGAGTTTGGACGTTCTCCCCGTGACCGGGTGGGTTTTCTCCGAGATCTTCGGTTTCCTCCCACATTCCAAAGACGTTCAGGTTTGAAGGTTAATTGGCTTGGTACAAGTGTAAATTGTCCCCAGTGTGTGTCGGATAGTGTTAATATGCGGGGATCACTGGTCGGAGCAGACTCGGTGGGCCGAAAGGCCTGTTTCCGCTTTGTATCTCTAAACTAAACTAAAATCTCTTGATGTCAAAAAGGGCAGTACAATTCACCCACTATGTTCTGGATTCTCCAATGACATTGCATCAGATTCAATGTGACTTTCATGAGTCAAAGTCGAAGGCTGAGAAGATATGGATTTCTCATCTTTTGATTAGAATTTGAAATGCCTAAATACAATATAAACAAAAGTTGGGGGGGGGGGGGGTTCTCGCTTTAGTTCATACACTAAAAATGAAGTTCTGTTGTTTTTAGATTATGTTGTTCTATTTTTCCCTGTTTGCCTGCAGGAATTTCAGATATATATTTTAATTAGGGCTTGATAACATAAGAAGTGTAAACCTCTATAGCTCTAGACTAGAAAGATTCTTGAGTGGAGTTATTCAGTGGAGTTATGACATTAAAGTTATCTGTTTATTGTAATATATGTTAGATCCTATTATCATAATTATGACAATTGATGACAATATTTCCCTTGCATTTCCCTCCCTCTTCATTTTCCTCCTATTAATACTAGGTGGAAATCTTGGCTTCTTTCACACTTTTAGCCATCCTTCTTTTGGCCTTAACTCGTGTTTTTATTTGATTAAACCATAAGTCTCCCAAAGATTTTTTTTCCTACATTAAAGGTGACTAAAAACATTGGAATGTAAGTTATGTTGTTGAGTTTATTGCATCTTTTGAGCTTTGCAGGAGTATTAAACACAACAAAGTGCTTCATGATGAATCATGCACATTCAACATTTATTTCCATTGAAGAATACAGAATGGAATGTTACAAGTTGTAGAACGGAATTTCCTAGCAAATCTAACTGTGTGGATAGTTGTTGAAAGATAAAATATAACTGCAGATGCTGAAAATCTGAAACCCCACCCAGAAAATGCTGGGCATACTCAGCAGGTTGGGCTGTATCTGCAGAGAGAGAAACAAAATTAATGCTTCAGGCCAATTATCATTTTTCACTGAATACAAAAAGAAACATGTTTAATTTGCAGAAAAGGTAATGGTGAAGATAAGGAAAGAAATAGGGTGGAGACCAAGGTCGTCCATGAGACAAAATTGCTTTTGATGTCATCCAAGAGAGGGAATTAAATGCTTCAGCAACACTCTAATAAAAGTGAACAGGCTTAGCTCTTTGCTCACCAAAATCCCTTCTTCAGGGCAATGTGATCACAATGGTCTAAAAGACAACTTCAGCAGGTTTGGAATGAATGTATGTCAGGCGTAATTGTAATATTACTCCTGTAATATTCTCCTGCTCAACCAAGGGGTTAAGAGGGAGAGATAGGTCAGCCATGATTGAATGATGGAGTAGACTTGATGGGCTCCTTTCACTTCTGAATTTATGTACTATAGTAATTGTAACATCATTTCTTGCAGTGTTACTGGTATTGACCATTACATTGGTCTGGCGATGGTCTATTACTATCAGAGAATGTTAATGAATTAAGTTGTAGGTTGTAAAATCCTATAATTCTAAGTTATAAGTGAGGACTAAAGCGTGGAAGTGCATTCTGCAAATATTGCTTCTCTGGGTGTGTTTCCTTGTGAAACCTGGGAGGATAAAGAGATCTGGGGTTTGGTGATGAGCTGAGACCTCGTACACCTCAAGTTATTTACTCCTGAGGATGTAAATGGTGCCTAGGAGATATCTGTTGCAAAACCACATTCTCCATAAAGAATAGTGGTAGTTCTAGATAAATATTCATTGCAATCAAAGTGGCTAAAGAAGGAAAGATAGCTCAGTCTAAAATATGTGCCATATATTATGCACAATTAGGTTTTAAAGGCTATTTGTCAGTGGTTGGATATTTAAATTTAGCTTTTGGTGCACAGTGAATTCCTCCGTTAATGGCTAACTTTGTATTGACCATAAATGAATGAAAGTCCTGCTGATGACAAATTTTGTGTATTGCCTTACTGTTGATATTATCTGGGCAGTTTTGACACCAGATGAACAGTGCCACCAAACACACATTCCTGCCAGAAAATGAGTACATGGGATAAATACTGGAACAGACCAAAACATGCAAAGGTTGCGTCAGTTAGTCTTGATTTCGAGGTCGCATTTCTTGATTCCAGTTTAGTAAAACCTGGTTGTGCGATGTGTAAGTAAGAACGATGAAACATAGAACAGTACAGCACAGGAACAAGCCCTTCTGGGGCTACCATGTCTGTGCCAAACATGATGTCAAGACCAACCCTAATCTGCCTGGACATAATCCCTACCATTGCCTACGTATCCATGCACCTAACCCCAAAGGTTTCTTCAGAGATGTTGTTGATCAGGCCAGTTTGGTTAAAATTATACTGGAGATTAATTTACTGCAGATTTACACCGGAAAAGATAGTTTTAGGGCAAATGAAATTTCTGGAATAAATTCAGGAGAAACATTTCCTCTTGGGATTGAAGACTACCAGAAATGTTTATAATGTCACTCTACCCTGGATTTTCAGCTAATTTCCAGCTTGGTATCATCATTGATTTAGTGATTATGCCAAAAAATTCACAGGTTTACATCTTTAGAAGCTGGAAATGAAGGGGAGGAAATTGAGTATGAATTTGACAGATTTAATGAGACCTTACCTGGAATTCTGGATTCAGATTTGGTACCATCCCTCAGAAGACATTTATTGGCAGTGGAGACAGATCATGTAGATTTACCGGAATGATATCTTGGCTTAAAAGCTAAAATGTATTTTGGTGCATAAATAATTTGCATTTCCTTGAATTTAAGAGGTTTGGCCGTGATCTTATTTGGGTCTTTTATGACAGATATATTTAGCTTTTTAAAAGTAAAACTTAGACATCTAATGAAATACATTTGAATGTATTGTGCAATATAGGGGTACCCTCCCTGTTTATGAGCAGCAAGTCCCATGTTCAACAATGTGACAAAAACTAGGTAATTTGTTGTACAATTTTGGCTGGTTAAATATTTTCTATGGGATATCTCTGTTCTTAACTCAAAATAGAGTATATAGTGTTTACCTCAGAGGATTCTCATGGACACTTTAATGTCTCATCTGTAACACTTCCAATGGTGTTGCACCCTCCATGCTCCATCGGAATATCGGGCTGGATCATGTGCTCAAGCTTCTCGAATAGCAGTTGAACACACCACTATGAATCTCAGCACTATCCACAAAGCCATTTTTTAAACACAGGTGAAATTATCAAATTTTGAAACATGTATATATTTGCAAATCTGGAGATTTTATCCTACTTGTTTTTGATCAAATGAAAGTTTCACTGCAAGCTGTCCGATAATGTAGAAGGATCTAATTATCCCAGTTGTGGGGATGCTAACGTGATACAACAGACATCAAAGCTGCTGCTGAGCTTCTGGCTCTCATTATTACTCAGAGAAATGTGTCACGCACAAGACTAAAGAAAATTAAATTCTGTTTTAATGAACTCCCTTATCTTGGGGAAGGATATTTTCAATAAGCAGTGATACAATTATCATGCAGATGATCCTTCATGTAGGATCATTAACTTCCAATTACATATTTGCCTCACAAATAATGCTTAAAGTAAAGATTTATTACACGTATTTAAACCTTGGGAAAGCAATTTGTATGTCTGTTTGGGAAGTCACTGAATAACCTCCTTCGTTTTAGCACCTGCTGTGTTTATGCATGGGGTTCAATGAACCTGTTAAGTATAGGGAAGTATAAATACCAGCATGTCATACTTCTACCCCCTTCCAAGCTGGAGTTTGCTGTTTCAATACCTGAGAGGTATGATAACAAAAGCATTGTCCAGATGCTCCTGTGTTCAATTCCCAATATGTGTTAAGTCAGATGATTTGAGCTGAGCCGCAGGAAGTGATGTTACAATTGATACGATTTTGGCGAGTCGAGACAGTGAGTGAACTTAAAATGCTTTATTTTGCAACGGTAAAACAACGAATCAACTCTGGTCGGTAAGACAGCCAAAAACGCGATGCTACTTCCACAAGTGCGGCGCTAGACTGATACAACTCGGTAAAATGCGCGCAAAACTCGCCCCCCATGCCCACGTGATCGGTGCAGCCAAACCAAGGGTTTGACTAACCAAAGCCACCACCAGGTGTCGCTACACCATTATTGCTGCCAAAAATGAATCGGGGCTGTTCACAATCAGACAGTTTGTCTGAAATTAAAAACTGTCACCGAATTCCAAAAATGTCACTGGAACATTAAGGTAGACAAAAATGCTGGAAAAACTCAGCGGGTGAGGCAGCATCTATGGAGCAAAGGAATAGGTGACGTTTCGGGTCGAGACCCTTCTTCAGATTGATGTGGGGAGGAGGGGGGGAGGGGGGCGGGAAAAAGAAAGGAAGAGGCGGAGACAGTAGGTTAAGATTAAGACAGATGATTAAGGATAATCTGCATGCACTGCGTCATGAAAATGTCCTTCCACAAGATGAATTTTGTAGGCAGAATTCGAGGATGGTACCAAGCATAATGATGTTATCCATGGTCACACAGCTGAGAATTCACAGGGGGTAAGGGCAACCTAACACAGTGGGCATTAAACCTCAGCATTCAGGTCAGACTTTACACATGTTAACTACAAAATCTTGGCTGCATTCCAGTCACACACCGGCAATTTTGCACAAAGTAATTATTCTCAATTTTGGCCCAGGATGAATGTTTGTTAATTAATCCTATTCTTGGCTCAATTTCAGCTTGTCTTGGTTTCTATTGATTTCAGTAAGAACAGAATACCGTTTGAGAGTTAAAGTTTTTTAATCATTTGCCCTAATTAAGGTACCAAATGACCATTTTGAGCAATCTTTGCAATAATATACTGTTACTTTTTATTCAGGGAATATGACTGGAATTGGAAAATAACTTAATACACTCTAGGTATTCATTGATATTCATCCTGTAGAGAAATATGCGGCACAGTGGCACAGCAGTAGAGTCGCTGCCTTACAGCGCCAGAGATGTAAGTTTGATCCTGACTACTGTATGTGTGCTGTCTGTACAGCGTTTGTACATTCTCCCCGTGACCACGTGGGTTTTCCCTGGGCTGCTGGGACAAGTCTACTGGGACATGTGGGTTTTCCCCGGGTGCACCAGTCTCCTTCCACATTCCAAAAACATACAGGTATGTGTTTCGGTAAAGATTGTAAATTGTCCCTAGTGTGTAGGACAGTGCTAGTGGACGGGGGTTGCTGGTCGGTGCGGATCCGGTGGGCGGAGGGCCTGTTTCTGCACCGTATCTCTAAGCTAATTATCTGTAATATGGTTAACCATATAACCATATAACCATATAACCATAACAGCACGGAAACAGGCCATCTCGGCCCTTCAAGTCCGTGCCGAACATTTTTAAAAAATTTTTTTTTTTATTTTTTTAATTTTTTTATTTATTTATTTATTTTTATTTTATTTTTTTAAATATATTTTTTTAATTTTTTTTTTAAATTAAAAATAAATACTTCCCCCTAGTCCCATCTACCTGCACTCAGACCATAACCCTCCATTCCTTTCCTGTCCATATACCCATCCAATCTATTTTTGAATTTCCTAGGTTAAGAATTTCCTAGGTATTTACCAGAACAAATTGAAAATAGCTTAGTTTACGCTAATCTCAATAGAATAGATTGAAATTTATTTTGATAGTTGATTGAGGAATATTAAATAGATTATACTTCGAATGACACAAAAATAAATATTTACACAAAGTAAATTGAAAGATGCAGATGTTAAAATCAATCCTATTGTCCCAGCAGACTGGAGGAAGCTACTTCCCTCAAATATGTGAAACTATTCACAATTCGCAATGCCTTCAGTAAATTATTTTACAGAGTAGGTCCTGGAATAATGTGGCAAGAAGCTCAGTAGGGAAAGATCAGGGTCTAGGGTTCAGCCTCCACCACACAATGAGGGGCTTGGTCCTGTGTGCTGACCTCTCTAATGCCGCATGGGGAACATTGTTTGAGGAGCGTTGTTGATGGATTGTAAGGCAATGTAGTGAATTAATGGTGCAATGAATATGGAGAATGATATCCCAATTGCATTTGCTGTATACGTTACGTGTAAAGCACACTGCTTGAGCAGCTCAATGAGTCAGTCAGCATCCGTGGAAGGAAAAGGACAGATGTCATTCGGGTCAGGACGCTTGCTGCCTAATCATCTGGGTTCCTCCAGCAGTTTGTTTTGTTTTATTCAAGATTGATGAATCTGCAGTCTGTTATGTCTCTGTAAGAAAAAAAAGTGTATATTTTGTGGAATAACGTTTGGTGGGGATATAAAATGATAGTAAATTCTCTTTTCCTATCCATATTCATTTTAATCCTTTCCACCACAATTCATTGGGATCAGCAAACTAGAAATCAATCAGGACAGTTGACATAAGCAATCCATGAACAAGTCTTGAGTTTTCTAACCTTGTTTTTTCCGGAATAACAAAATCATTGAAATTAACAGCATATTGTAGGAGTTAAATTGGCTCATCACGCAGGAAGATTTTATCTTTTAAGAAGTGACAATAGATCCCTTAACGCCCTTTGAAATCCATAAATATTTACATCAAGTGTTTACAAATCCCCACATCAATTGCAATGGCATTTTATACTTGATAATGTAATTCCTAAATTATTTAATAATGCAAAGATAACAAATTCAATCCACAGCTATTTTGAAGTAGTTTTGACTCTATTTATTACAGAGACTAAGGTTGTGTAGTGCTGCCAGATCAACCCATTTCCCATGAAACCAGAATAAACCAAGTTTAAAATAAAGGTACAGACATGATCTGTAATCAACAAAGAATGAGTAAGTAAAATTAATTGTAGTCCATGGGTTTTTTCCGCTAAAATCAGCACATCTGAGTGATCATTTGCTACCCAAGTACAATAGGATATTGTCTCAAAATTAACTGTAATCTTACACTAAGACATGAGCATGAAATTGCATCTGATTTGGAACCCATTGAATTAATTATTCATCACTGAGTAATGACATTATAATTACATTTAAAGAAAACCTTCTTCCTGATTTGTGACTAGTACTATCTTGTGGTTTTTGTTTCTTGACATCCTCACCAGTAATATGAAAGGATTAGAAGCTGCAAGACCATTTTCAGCTCAATCATTATCCTCGCTAATTTATCCGTAAACTTTTGATGCATTAAACGTCTAATTATTTCAATCATTTTACATTGTGACTCTACAGTCACCAGATGATCAACCCATTTAATAGAGCCAAATTTCCAGATGATTGTAACGTTATTCATGTATTTTGCCATTACATATTTTAAAGAAATACATGTGATGTACTCATACTGATGATGTACAGTAAGTGCCTCAAGCATTGAAGGCTTAATTATAAATCATGTATTGTTGTATATGAATAATCAACCACTGACCCACTAACATGCCTCATATTATAAGAAAATGCCTTCTGGCATATCCAGCCTTTTACAATATCCATCAAACTCTATCAATACGCCCACACTGGCATCAGGTTTGAAGAATGGAGTAATATGCAGGAATATTGCAAATTGAAACATTATATTAAATTCCTCTGCACGCCCGCCCCCCCTCCCCCCCCCACATCCCCCCTCCCCCCCCCCCCCACATCCCCCCTCCCCCCCACATCACCCCTCCCCCCCCCCCACATCCCCCCTCCCCTCCCTAGTTTCTGCTGTTTTCTTTGCCTGTACACTAAATCATCCAAGGTCAGGATTCAGCAAATGCTGAACTTAAATCACAGCCTATTTCGAATGGTGACCTGTGCCGGGATCACATGCACCTACACACACATTCCTAGAAACTGGGACTAGTCAGGGGCAAGGATGGCAAATACAATGTTAGCTTTCATTTCAGGGTAAGTAGGATAAAAAAACAAAGATGTAATGCAGATATTGCTGAGGCCACATTTGGAATATTGTGAGCGGTTTTGGTCTCATATCTGTGGAAGAATGCACTGGCTTTGGAGAGGGTCAGGAGGAGGTTTACAAGAATGATCCCGGAGATGATGGTGTTAATGTATGAGGAGTGCTTGAAGGCTCTGACCCTGTACTCGCTGGAGTTTAGAAGGATTAGAGGGGGATCTCGTTGAAACCTACTGGATAATAAAAGACCTACATAGACTGACGTGAAAAAGATGTTTCCAGTAATGGGAGAGTCTAAAACCGGAGGGCACAGCCTCAGAATAAAATCCTACCATCAAAATGGAGATGAAGAGGAATTTCTTTAGTCAGAGGGTGGTGAATCAGTAGAATTCATTTTCACAGTTGGTTGTAGAGACCAAGACTTTGGGTATTTTTAAAGCAGAGATTTATAGGTTCTTGATTAGGTAGGGCATCAAAGGTTATGGGGAGAAGGCAGGAGAATGAGAGGGAAAAGTAGATCAGGCATGATTGAATGGCAGAGTAGACTCTGAGCTGAATGGCCTAATTCTGCTCCTATGGCTTATGGAATGTAATTTGGGCAGCACTAAACCATAATGCCCAATCGAAGGACCCGCGAGAAAAAAGAAATCGTTAAATTGGTGAAGTTTATATTTTTTTTAAATCATAAGGATAGCTTACACATTTTAATTGTATAAACTCTGCCTGTGTATTTCCCAATGGTAGCAGTATGCAGAGTTTACTGCTGCTATGTGATTGCCACAATGATGATCAAGAATGGAATGGAATACTTTATTGTCACATGTGTCTCAACACAGTGAAATTCTTTGCTTGCATCCCAATGCAAACAAATAGCAGCAACCTACGGCGCAGACAAAGATTCAAAGTACACCAGCTCCCCCTATTGCTCTCCACCCTCCACCTCCCCCCCCCCCCCCCCATGGCAATTCCCCCATGCCGGGTTCTCCATTGTTCTTCCTCCTCCCTCACGGCAGTCGTCAACACTCTCATTGACCGTCGACCATGGGTCGACCCGCAAGGCATCGCCACCACCGCAAGGTTTCACCAACACTGAGGCCCCATTGCCGCTGTGATCCAGGGCTTAAAGTTCAAACTCCATAGCAACCACAGTGGTGTGGCAAGAGGCTGATATGGCACTGATAGTAGATGGTCTGGAGAGCGGACATTGAGGGGAAACCTGGTAGAAGTATACAAACTTATTAATGAGCGGCAGAGATAGGATAGTAGGAACGTTTTTTTCCAGGGTGGTAATGTCGAAGACTTAAGGGCAAAACTTTAAGGTCAGAGGGGGAAAATTTAAAAGAGATATGCAGGGTAAGTTTTTGACTGAGAGTGAGGTAAGTGCCTGGAATGTGTTGCCAGAGGCCAGGGGCGGAAATCCTGGTGGGGGGACAGTGGGGACACGTCCCCCCCATGTTTTGAGAGGCGGGGGATGATCCCTCCCCCCTCATGTTTTGTAATCCGTATTTTAAAACTCGGTAAAAAAAAGGCATTAAAAATCTCCGCTTTCCGCGAGACAGTGGGGGTGGGACTGATGATCGAGGGCGCCGATTGGACGAGAGAGACGTCAGTCAGTAGGCAGTGGGGGGGGGGAACCATGATGATTCAGCGCGATGATTGGAGGAGGGAGGTGTCGGTCAGAGGTGGAAGTAGTGGGGTGGGCCTGAGGATAGAGCGTGGTGATTGGAGGAGGGAGACGTCCGTGGAGCTTGAATCGGCCCATTCGCGGGGCTTTTCATTGCCCTGCGCGGCCGGCCGCGGGATCTTCCACCGCCCCGCGGTCAAATTGCTGCGTCGAGGCGATCAAGGCTCCCGATGTTGAAGCCCCTGCGAACGGGACGATTGAAGCCCCATGATTCGGGGCGGACGAAGCTGCTGTTGCTGGAGTTCGGAGTCGGTCACCAACCAGGTCAGCTCCCGATGTTACCGTCCACAGGACCCATAGCCGAAGCCTCGCGTGTGTGCACATGCGCGCGCGGCCGCCAAGAAATTGTGTCCCCCCCCCATGTTTTGAGAGCGATTTCCGTGCCTGCCAGAGGCACATGGATGTGCAGGGAATGAAGAGATATGGATCATGTGCAAGCAGTGAAGGTTAGTTTAATTCGGCATCATATTTGGCACAGACATTGAGGACCAAAGAGCCTGTTCTTGTGCTGTACTGTTCTGTGTCTTATTCAAAGAACACTTAATATCCAGATATTAATTAAAAAATCAATTTTGAGAATTTCATTTTATGCAAATTATCTTTTTTTATGTAGTCAGGAGGTGGGTGAGCAATGATTTTGTAATGTCCTTAGCTACAGGGAAACAGTTGTATAATGTAATCATCAAAACTGTGGATTGATTTCTCATTGTTTGGAGAAAAACAAGGCGTACATCGCATGTATCATTCTGCAAGTTTGCATTTAGATCTGAGAGAATGTAAGATCAGTCCTTTTAGTCCCTGCAGAGTTTTTTGATGAATACAAGTTGCAAGAGTTGTGGAAAACTTCCTCAATACAGCTGGCTGCATTATCCTTTGCATAAATCTTCATCATCCCTTTCAGAGAATGATACCTGGAGGATGAAATATTTGAAAGTCTGAGCACACAAATTCTTTACTTCTCATTCTTACGATAAATCATTCACACTGTTGTCTAAAGATTGTATCTGCAAAGCAGCAATTAATCCACGATCACTGTCCATAAATGTTGTTTTTTGAACCTTGAACTTTTACCTTTAGTCCCCCTCCCTCTTCACTTTCATAGTAACCGCCCATCTATTTTTATTTTTCTCTCCTACTCTCGTTTAGTTGGAGGAAGTTCTGGGCCATCCAACACTTTATATCCTCGAGGCAGCAGGTAAGGTTAAGCAGATTTGATTGGTTTTTGGGCTTCAGCGGGAGATAGAGTTGTGTATCGTCTGCGTAGCAATGGAAGGAAATGCCGTGCCTTTCAATGACTTGGCCTAAGGGGAGCATATACAGGGAGAAGAGAATGGGGCCAAGGATGGAACCTTGTGAAACCCCACAGCAGAGACTAGCTGGGGAGGAGAAAGAGTTGCCTATGTTAGTCGAGAAACTCCTACCTTTGAGGTAGGAGATGAACCAGCTCAGTGCAGTGCCATCAATACCAACCCCATACCGGAGACGGTCAATTAGGATGGTGTGGTCGACAGTATCAAATGCTGTGCTGAGGTCAAGAAGGAGCAGGATTGCACAGTCGCCGGAGTCAACGGTGAGCAATAGGTCATTATGTACCTTCAACAAGGCAAACTCTGTGCTGTGGTGAGCCCTGAAACCTGATTGGAAAGTTTCCAAGATAGTATTTTGGTGAAGGTAAGGCATAAGTTGACTTAAAATTACCTTTTCAAGGGCAACAGTTATCCCTCTCCCTATCCACTCCTTCTCAGGCATCCTTTTTCGCAAAAGGATATCAGGTACTGGAGTAACTCAGCAAATCAGGCAGCACCTTTGTAGAACATGGATAGATTAAATTTTTGATCAAGATCCTTCTTGAAACAGGTCATGACCCAAAACGTCACATATCCATGTTCTCTAGAAATGTTGCCTGACATGCTGAGTTACTCCAGCATTTGTATTCTTTTGTGTGTTAACTAGTATCTGCAGTTTCTGGTTTCTACCTTCTATCAATCTTTCCTCCTCTCCAGTCCCTTGGCTACCCCTCTCCCTCCCATCTTGGCCATCGCTTCCTTCAACACTCCATCCTTTTTCTCTTAACTGCTCTTTCTCAGTTTTTAAATTGCATACATTGATGATTATGACTGCACTGCAGAATTTCCCTGCTCTCACTTCCCTCACACCTAAGTATAGTTCCTGAGATGTATTGTTAAACTTCACTTTAATCATTTTGAAAGTCCTTTGACTGAAACTATTCGAAGAGAAATCTCGACAGTGGATTCTTCTCAGCGCAGTTAGTTTAGTTTCATGTAGAGATACAGCGCGGAAACAGGCCCTTCAGCCCACTGAGTTCGCACCGACCAGCAATCCCTGCAGATTAACACGATCCTATCCACACGAGGGACAATTTACACAAACACCAAGCCAATTACCCTAAATACTTGTACGTCCCAGGAGTGTGGGAGGAAACCGAAGATTTCAGAAATAACCCACGCGGTCACGGGGAGAATGTACAAACTCCATACAGACAGCACCCATAGTCGGGATCGAACCCCCCCTGGGTCTCCGGTGCTGCAAGCGCTGCAAGCGCTGTTCACTAATCTTACCCTATTTAAATTACTGTGCAGAAATCTGGGGCAATAACTATAAAAGTTCGCTACATTCATTAACTATTCTGCAAAAAAGAGCAATACGTATTATTCACAAGGTCAGGTATCTGGGTCACACTAATCCATTATTCTTACAGTCAAAATTATTAAAATTAGAAGATTTGGTTGCATTTAAAACAGCACAGATAATGTTTAGGGCCAAAAATAAAAACTTACCTCGAAATATACAAAAATTATTTAATGTGCGAGTGGGGGGTTATAATTGAAGAAGAATATTTAATTTTAAGGTACAAAGAGTCCGCACGACCAGAAAAACTTTTTGTATTTCGGTCTGTGGAGTAGGATTGTGGAACAGTTTGAATGTGGAATTAAAGCAATGTCCAAACATGAACCAGTTCAAAATGACATACAAAAAACTTTTTTTCACAAGGTACAGGGATGAAGGGGTTGGTTGACAAACAGGGGTTAATGTTTATTTATTATTTTATTTATTATTTATTTATGTCTTTTGGTTACTTCGTACATATTACTTGTATGTGTATATCAGTTGTATGTATATATATGTCTGTATGTATCTCTAAAAATTGTCTGGGGTATTATTATTATTAATTAATTAATTATTAAATATGGAAGAAGGGTTTAGGGAGAAGGGGTGAGATTAAATAAGTTATTCTTCTTCTCACTCCTTTTCGAGCTTGTAAAGAAAAAGTGTTGGACATTTAAATTTTGCATTATGCTTTTCATTGCTTTGCAAATATTGCCTGGAATGTCCAATGTTTGACTATTTCGATTTTGTTGTTGTTATTTATTCCTATTTATGTCTTTACTTGTTCGGAACAAATAAATAAATAAAATAAAATAAAGGGCCTGACCCACTTGGGCGACCTAATCTGCGAGTTTAGAAGAGTTTGCCCTTGACTCAAACTTGCAGCATGGTCGACACGAGGTCCTTGGAAGTCCTATGAGGTCGCTGGAACTCTCCTTCATGCTCGAGGGAAGTTCCCGAATACTTGCAGCCTCAGCTAGTGTGTGTGTGTGTGTGTGTGTGTGTGTGTGTGTCTGTGTGTGTGTGTGTGTGTGTGTGTGTGTGTGTGTGTGTGTGTGTGTGTGTGTGTGTGTGTGTGTGTGTGTGTGTGTGTGTGTGTGTGTGTGTGTGTGTGTGTGTGTGTATCCCCATTTCGGCGTCGAAAACCAGACGCCGAAATGGGGAAATTTTTACATATTTCAGTAGAGATTTTAGAAATCCACTCCTCTGTAAATTTGGTCAATTATTTCCCCGACATTTTTATTTAAATTGTTGACCAATCTGACCTTTTTTTAAAAAAAATCTGACCGCTGCCCAGCTGCTGATGTTACAATAACGGTGACATTTTTACGTATTCTGTTAGAAATTTACCTTATGATTTCAAAAATCCACTCCTCTGTAAATTTGGTTAATTATTTCATGAATTATTTACTAAAATTTATCACCAAACTGACATTAAAAAAATATATAACGGCTGCCCAGCTGCTGACCTCACAATGCCTTTGCTCGTGGCCCCGCCCCCCATTCCCGCCGCTCTGGATTAATGCAGCTGCTGTCAACGCGCATGCTTAGTTTTCCACGAGTTACATTACCAGTCTACCCCCCCTCGTTCTTTAAAAGGTGCAGAAAGAACGAGAAAGTTCTGCAGATCCTGAGGTCACCGGTGCTCACGCGCTGAAGAACTTTCTCTCTCCTCGCGGCCAGCGCAGCTTGTGAAGCCACGCCCCTCCCCCGCCCACTCATTCCAGCTGCTAAGCGCTCCAGGTTTCCAGAGTCAGGCCTCTTCTCTCTCTCTCCGCTTATCACAGCCCACTCACTCGCCCGGCTCCCCTCCACCTCCCACCCCTCCTATTCTCACCTCCTCCCCTCTCCTCCCTCCCTCTCTCCCACTCCTCTCTACTCGTCACAGGGGACGACCTCCTCACCGTCCCCTGCCTGATCGCGGAAGCCACAATTGGCCAGCCCTCCTTTGCTTTTGGCAGTCCTCAGCAAAGAACCTATAGCGATATTTGGTCCTCAGATCACTCCGGGCCTCGCTCGGGTCCCCGCGAGCTGTCGCCCCGCTCCAATCCTCTCTCACTCTCCCCCATCCTCTCTCTCTCTCCCCCTCCCCCCTCCTCCCTCCCCTCTCTCTCTCCCCCTCATCTCTCTCTCCCCCATCCTCTCTCTCTCTCCCCCCTCCTCTCTCTCTTCCCCCTCCCCCCTCCCCTCTCTCGCTCCCCCTCATCTCTCTCTCCCCCTTCCTCTCTCTCTCCCCCTTCCTCTCCACCCCTCCCACACCCTCCTCTCCACCCCATCTCCCACCCTCCCTCCCCTAAACCCCCTTCCCCCCCTCCCATCCACACCCTCCCCTGCACCCCCTCCCCTCCACCCCCTTGCCCTCCCTCCCCTCCACTCCCTTGCCCTCCCCTCCCCTCTTCTCTCCACCCCCCATCCCCACCACCCCCTCCCCCACTCCCCCTCCAATCCCCCCTCTCCCCCTCCCTTCCCACCAGCTCTCCCCCTCACCTCCCCCCTCCCCCCTCCTCCCCTCCCCCTCCTTTCCCCCCTCAGCCCCCCTCTCTCCCTCTCTCTCTCCCCACAATCTCCTCCCCTCTCTCTCTACTCCCCTCCCCTCCTCCCCCAGCATCCTCCCTCACCCACCCGCCCTCTCCTTCACTCCCTCCCCCCTCCCCTCCACCCCCCTCTCTCTCTATCTCTGCCCCTCTCTCTCTGTCTCTGCCACTCTCTCTCTGTCTCTGCCCCTTCTCTCTCTGACCTCAATCTCTACCCCCCTCCCTCTCTAGATGCGCCTGTGAGTTGGGGGCTATGCGTCAGTGGATAGGGCGGTTATGGGGTAAAAGGAGCAAATGAATAATATTAATATAATATCAAGAGGGGTAGTTATCGTGTGTGCGGGGGGTAGTTGGTGTGTGTGTGGGGGTGGTTAGTGTGTGTGTGTGTGTGTGTGTGTGTGTGTGACGCCGCATGCCCCCACTCCCCAAGCCCTCCACCCCCACCCCCACGCAACCGCGCATTGAGGGAACAGACCCAACGGGTCTGCACTTGGTCTAGTACTTCTTAAAAGTGTCTCCACTCCTTCTCCTACCATTGTCCTCCCCTTCTCCCCCTTAATCCGTGTTAAGAAGAGTGTCTTCGACCTTCAAGCTCGAGGGCACTCGCCTGGAAAACCTCGAGCTGGATCAGCCGTCCGCGTTTAAACCGTGAGCTGGATCGACCGACTCCACACACACACACACACACACAAACACATCGCAACGGCGGGGGCCAGGGAAAGCGGGGGGGGCGCTGTCTGAAATTCACACCCGCGATGAAGAGGAAGGTAAAAGACAGCTGCCACAGTGTACAGCAAGTCCTTTAGAGAGTGCCGGGGGGGGGGGGGGGGGGAGAGAAGGAGAGAGAAGGGGAGAGAGGGGAGAGAAGGAGGGAGAAGGAGAGAGAAGGGGAGAGAAGGGGGGAGAAGAGGGGGAGAAGGAGTGGAGACATTTTTAAGAAGTATAATAAAGTTTAGTGGGCATTTTACCCACCGGTCGGTTTTCCCTGGCCCTGAAAACTCCAATGAGCCAATCAAAATGCCCAGTCAGCGAAGGAGATTGCCTACAACTCCCCCAGACTGCCTGTAACTAAATAGTGACCCCACTTCACTGCACTACGAGTTAAAAAGAGCCATGCCGACCAAATTTTACTTGCGGAAATTTTTTCGACATGCTGAAACATTTTCCGCGACCTAGCTGAGGCCGCGAGTATTCGGGAACTTCCTCAAACATGAAGGAGAGTTCCAGTGACCTCATAAGTCCTCTTAGGATCTCATATCGACCATGCTGCGAGTTTGAGTCGAGGGCAAACTCTTCTAAACTCGCAGATTAGGTCGCTGCAGTGGGACAGCCCCTTTAGTTGCACTGCACTTATGCATCTGAGAAATTAGGCACCTTGAAATGTTCTGACCACATAATTTAAATTTTGCTCACAGTCTCAGTTCTGGACAAGAATATTAATGGTTACATGTTGGCTGAGGCTGAGGACCTCAATGAGGTCATTTAAAAAGATAAAAAGTAATTTTGATATTCGGAGAGATATTTATTGTATTTTGGTTTAATTTAGGCAACCAATTAGATGTAGCTGGCAGAGCTTCTGCCTCACACTCTAGCAATCTGGATTCAATCCTGACCTTTCGTGTTGTCTGTGTGGAATGTGTACGTTTACCTTGTGACTGAACTCTGGTTTCCTACCACCACTCAAAAATGTGAAAGGCAGACAGGGGAGGTGATGGGAATTTGAGGTGAATAAAGTTGAGTTGAGTAGAAATGTCCGCTTCATAGTCAGCGTGGCCTTGCTAGGTATATGGACTTGTTTCTGAACTGTATGACTTTATGACCCTATACAGAAAATAATGGAAAATGAAAGGACATTTTGAGAAACATTTTGATAAAATTGTATGAACTTAGTAATCAGATTCCCAAATAGGTAATCAATTAATCTCAGCGAGTTTGCCATTATAAATATGTTTATAGATTTGAAAAATGTATATATGTATATATGAGGTGGACAGCTATAACATATTTTTTAATACACCATTCACAGTTTTATTCCTGATCAATATTATTGGAGCCACTGTGCAAATGAAACTTTCAGAAAACATGCCTTTGATGTTGAAGAAAGTTGAATAAAGCTACATGTTCAATTGGGTTAAACAATATCCCGATTTAATTTCCCACAGGACAGCAGCTTTAACAATTATTCGTTTTTATCATTAGCATTTTGCGAGCTCAGATTTTAGAAAGCCACAATAACAATCATTAATCACTGTCAATTTTAATTAGACGGCTTTTAATGCTGATCCGCAGGAATAAGGTCATCACCTAAAAGCTAATCACATCAATTAGCATTGAAATTTGAAAGTGAAAAGTAAGGAGCAGAATAACCAAGTCATCAAAAACTTCTGGCCTGAAGTTCTAATTAATTATTCACCCCAAAGTTCACGCTGTTTTTGGTAAAGGATAAAATGGCATATGTGCAACTGACATAATTTTTATTTGACATATTCACTTCAATTGAAATAGAAAACTCAGTCCTCAAAGCTCATTTTGAGTTTAGTATAGATACAGTGTGGAAAAGGTCCTTCAGCCCATCTAGTCCACGCTGACCATTGATCACCCATGATACACTAGTTCTGTATTATCCCACTTTCACATCCTACACACTAGGAGCAATTTACAGAAACCAATAAATCTACAAACCTGCACGTCTTTGGAATGTGGGAGAAGAACAAAACACGCGGAGAAAACCCACACCGTCTGGGAGAACCTGCTAACTCTGTACAGGCAGTGCCCTTAGTCAAGATCGAAACTGGGTCTTTACTCCATGAGGCCACAGCTCTACCACTGTGCCACCCTCTGTTCTACTTCTTTAGGTTTGTAGGTTGCATGCAATTAACTTGACTTTAGCCTTAGCTAGAAATTTTGCTCATGTCAATCACCAACAGGTGGCCAACAGGAAAGTAAATAAACTTGAAGGAAACAAAGAGAAAGCATATTGTCTCCTTGTGACAACACCCCCAGAAAAATCAAATTAAAAAATCTGAAAATTAACAAAAACAGGTCAGGCAGCATTTGTGGAAAGAGAAGCACATTTAATGTTTCACATTGTATCTTCATCTGAAAACAAGTTAGTCTTAAGTCGCAGGAAGAGTGGAGGACTAATGAATAGGATAATGGGAATATGTCTGATGGGATAGTACCAGGATTGCCATGGTGACAAACTGCCGATGAAGTTAAAGGAATGATAGATAAGAGAGGATAGTTTGAGAAAGAGAGAAAAAAAGTTGTTCAAAAAAAGGGCCAAAACGCCAGGAAATGCTCAGCAGATCAGCATTGTGATAGAGGAAAAAATACTGAGTTAATATTGCAAATGGTTAACCTACAGCACAACTGGCTGGTTATGATACAAACAAACAGCAAAGAAAGAAAGCAGGTTAATTTTGATATGATATTGAGTTCAGAAGGCCGCATTGTGCCCCAATGATAAGTTACTGTTTCTTAAGCACACATTGGCCCTTGTTAGAACTGAGCAGGAAGTTACAGACAGATAGCTCGGAAAGGGGGGCTCATGTTGTCGACCTCCCCGTGGTGAGCCCTGTCAACTGCCCTCAATCAGGCGAACGACAACAAACAAAGGCAGCAGCAGCGCCGCAGCTTGGCGCCAACCTGGAGCATGCGCCCTTTTTAGGGCGGGCACCTACGGATGTCGAATCGGATAGCATCAACCTGCTACAGACTTCTGCTGCCTCAAACGCAAGAAGAAGAAGCTCGGAAGGAGAAAGGGAGGGGGAGGAGAATTAAAGTGAAAGGCAACTGGCAACTGAAAAAGTCTCATAATGCTGCAGAGTGAAGAAAAGTGCTCCACAAAGTTGTCACCCAGTTTGTATTTATTTTCTGGTGAAGATGGAGGAATGGACCAGGAATTGCAAAGGCAGCAGTCTCTTCTGAATGTTGAAATGTGAAGGGAGGGAAAGGTTAGCCTGGAGGTGGAATTTAATTGAAGGCGACAGAAATGGTGGTGAGTGATCTGTTGGAAGTGAAGACTAATGTGGTGGAAAGTGAGGACAAGTGATACTACATACTTGGTCAGAGAGGAGAGGAGATGAGAGCAGGGGTATGGGAAATAGATGAAATGCAATAAATAGAAGAAAAAGTAATTATATTTTCAAGTTCAGTATTAGTTCTGGGAACAACACCAATACAGCTGTCAATGTTTGGGGGGAAGGAATGTTGGGAAAAGTGCCATGAGTTGGAATGAAACAAGGATTGTTCCATGTATCCCACAAGAAATGAATGCATAGTTGGGCTACTACGAGTTTCCATAAGTTCAAGGTTTGTTTATTGTCACATGGTCCAATTAAGGTACAGTGAAATTCAGATTGCCATACAGTCATACCAACAAAGAGCAACAAGACACCCCAATCAATTTTTAACATGAACATCCACCACAGCGACTCCCCCACATTCCTCACTGTGATGGAAAGCAAAAAGACTTCCCTTCAATCTTCTTCCCTTCTTCTTCTCCCGCGGTCGGGGCACACCAACCTTCCGTTGTCGAGGCGATCTTGGCTCCCACTACTGGCGGTCAAGCCCTCAGCATCGGGGTGATCAAGCTCCCACGTCGGGGGGATCTCAGCACCCCACGCCGGGCGATCGGACTCCTGAGTCGGGGCTGGTCGAACCTCTGGCGGCTTGGAGCTTCCCGACATCAGTCTCTACCCGAGACTGCGAGCTCCTTGATGTTGAAATCCGCAGGCAAGAGATTGCAGGCTCCGATGGTAAGCTCACGGCCCCGCAGTGGGGCTCAAAGTCAGTCTTGAGCAAGGCTGTCAGCTGCATGATGTTAGGCTGTAGAGCAACCGGAGATACGATCCGGAAAACATCGCATCTCCAGCAAGGTAAGAGATTAAAAAAATGTTTCCCCTGACCTATCACATAAAACAAACCAGAGAACACTA
>CM075983.1:23551644-23745568 GCA_038087875.1 Malacoraja senta
CTCTTCTCCTTCTTTCTCTCCTTATCTTTCTCTTTCTCTCTCTATTATATTTTTCATTTTTTCTTTCTTATCTTCTTTCCCATTTTACTTTTCTTTCTTTTTCCTCTATATTCTTTCTTTATCTCTTTTATTTTTCTCTCTTTTCCCACTATTTTCTTTCTCTATTACCTTTTTCTTTTACTTTCCCCTACAACACACTACCACTACAAAACAAACACTAATAATAATAATACCACTATCCTCTACACTCATTCATAACCCAACCACACCCACACAACCCCCACACACCCCACAACCACACCAACAACCAAACCACACCCCACCCACCCCACCACACCACACCATAACCACCCACAACCACACACACACAACCCCACACAACCACAACCCCCACCCACACCACCCAACCAACACACCCACCCCCCAACCACACCCCACCACCCCCACACAACCACCCCCCAACACCCCCACCACACCAACAACCCAACACCCCCACCAACAACCACACCAACCACACACAACCCCAACAAACCACCCCACCCACACCAACCAACCCACAACCCCCAACCACACACCACCCCAACAACCAACCCAACAACACCCACCCCACCAACCCCACCACACACCACACCACACCCACACCCCCAACCCCAACACCCAACCCCACACCAACACCCCCCAACAACCATCACCAACACCCACACCCCCAACCCACACACCCACCCAACCCACCACCACAACCCACATCACCCACCCACACCCCCAACCACCCCAACCCACCCACACTCTCCCACACCCCATCCCCACCACACCCCAACAACCCAACCAACCCAACCAACACACACCACCCTACCACCCACACCCTCCTCCCTCCCACCCCACACTACCACTTCTCACCCCCCCTCCCACTCACCCACCCACTCCTTCCCCCACCCACTCCCCCCACCCCTCTCCCCCTTCCTCCACACTCTGCTCCCTACCCCATCCCTCCCCTCCCTCCCACATCCTTCCCCCTCCCCCACACCTCTCTCTCCCTCCCCCATCCCCCTCTCCTCCCGTCCCCAGCCTCTCTCCTTCCCCTCTCCATCTCCCTCTCCCCCCTCTCCCTCTCCTCCCTCCTCCCCTCTCTCCCCTCCCCCTCCCACCCCCATCCATCTCCTCCCCCACCCCCTTCTCCCTCCCCCCACTCTTCCCCCTCCCTCCACACTCTTACCCCTCTCTCCCCTACCCCATCTCCCTCCTCCCCTCCTCCCTCTCCCTCACACCTCTCTTCCCTTCCCCTCTCCCTCCCTCCCCCCACCGCTCTCTCCTCCCCCTCTCCATCTCCTCTCCTCACCCCTCCCTCTCACCCCCTCCCTCTCACCCCACCCCTCCCTCTCTCCACCGCCCCTCCCCCCTACCCCTCTGCCCTCTTCCACCACTCCCTCTACCCCTCCCCTCCCTCCCACTCTTCCACTTCTCTCCCCCTTCCCCCACCCCTCTCCCTCCCCACCCCTCTCCCTCCCCCACTCCTCTCTCCCCCTCCCTTCCCCTCCCTCCCCCTCTCTCCCCCATCCCTTCCCCCTACACCTCTGTCCCTCTTCTACCACCCCCCTACCCCTCTCCCCCTCCCTCCCCACTCTTCCACTTCTCTCCCCCTTCCCCCCCTCTCCCTCCACACCTCTCTCCCTCCCCACCCTCTCTCTCCCCCTCCCTCCCTGTCTCTACCCACCCCCTTCACCTACCCCTCTCTCCCTCTTCCACCACCCCCCTACCACTCTCCCCACATCACCCCCCGCATCACCCCCCCCGCATCACCCCCCCGCATCACCCCCCCCACAAACGTGTGTTGGGGAGACAGACCCAACGGGTCTGCACTTGATCTAGTATACTTTTAAAACTCCGTGAAAACCAGACGCAAAAACGCCGAGAACATTACCATTAACTCGGCCCCCGCGCAACATCCGTGCGGCGCTCCGGTGGATAGGCTCGACGCTCTCGCCTTTGCCGCGCGGTCCTAGCTACCGGCGACGCCGCGCTTCACCGCCGATGACCGCAAACAGGTAAGACACGGCCTTAAGAGTCCACATCATGAACAATGGATACAGTAGATGATGTTGAAGGAGGTGCAAGTGAACCTCTGCCTAACTTGAAAGAACTGTCGGGGTCCCTGGACAGAGCCGAGGGACAAGGTATAACGACAAGTGTTGTCACTATACTTTGCGACAAATCTTCTGCGATTGCAGGGGAGGGTACCTGGGTTTGGGTGGGAAGCGATGAGTTAACCAGGGCGTTGCGGAGGGATCTGTGTTGTATTGTTCTGTATTCCAAGTGATGTTGGTTGCAATACTTTTATTGGCTTACAACGGCTAACCCTCCTGGTTTTGAAATTAGCAGAGATAATTTTGATTTAATTTTAATAGCTATTCCATAGGACAGCATCTCCGACATTGCAGCATTCCCTTGGGTCGGCACTGGATTGTCAACCTATCAGTTTCTTTGGACTATAAGTGGGGTTTGAACCTCCAACCTCTTGTAATGCAGCACTCAGAACTGCACGCAGTACTCCAAATGTAGAGCTGTGCGCACTACAAGCTGAAACATAATTACCACATGAGTATATATAATTAACAAAGTATATACAATTATAAGAAGCATAGAAAAGGTAGACAGTCAGGATCTTTTCCCAGGATGGAAACATTTTACACTAGAGGGCTTAGCTTTAAGATGAGAGATGCAATGTGTAAAGGAGATGTGCGGGGCAAGATTTTTTACTTGGATGAAAGGGTGGTGAGTGCCTGGAACACGCTGCCAGGAAGGTGGTTGAAGCAGATACATTAGTGGCATTTAAAATAATATTGGATAAGCATATGGATATGCAAGGAATGGAGTGCTTCGGATTATGTGCAGGTAGATACTGTAAGTGATTGTCTTGGCATTATGTTCGGCACAGACTTTGTGGGCCAAAGGGCCTGTTCTTTTGCTGTACTGTTTTATGCTTATCATCTATATTAACAATTAGGATGATATTTTTGTTAACATGCATGGTCCGTGCCTCAACTGCTTCCTCTGGTGCTTATTTTACATACCCACCATACTGTCTATGTAAAAAAAAATTGCCGCTCATATTGTGTTCTGTCTTCTATAAAGCCATACAGCAAGGGAATCTCACATCCATTGTTTAACCTTGAGAATAAGTTGGCTGATAAAAATGATGGATAATTATTGATTAATCACAAACAGTCTGGCAGATGATGATCTTCAACTATTTAGTATTTAATGCTTATTAATCACTGAATTGTGATATTTCATGAAAAAATATGGTACAGAACAGAGTGTTTTCAAAAATGGGGAGACCTGAATATTGTAGAAGGAATTCAATATTCGCAGGGGAAAAGTTTGAAATCTTTTAATTTTCCAAAAATATCTTTCACTTTCATTATCAGGGGTTTCTTCAGCTTATATGTAATTTACTATTGGAGCAAAGGAGCTAGGAGTAATGTTCCTTTTACAATTTTAAAATTGTTTTTAACTAGTTTGAAATTGTCCTGTTTCAACTCCCATGCCTCAATTTAATGTTTGAGAATATATCCTTCCTCACTTAACTTTTCATAGATGGCCTCATTGATAAACATGTTTTGCCAATGCTTCCTTGCAGCTGAAATTCTGTCATTCAAGATCAGTCTCATTTATGAAGATCATCTTTGTTTCCTGATGGAAAATATCTTAATTTTCTAGCCGTAATTGCGTTAGTGCTTAACTAAGAACTATATTGACTTGATTTATCAATCCCTTTTTAAAGTCAGTCCATTAGGATCGTGCTTCCACTCCATATATACAGGTTCTGTCATGACTGTGGTGGGATCTGCAGACTCTTTCTCAGATGGAACAAGTCATGGGTGAAAGTGCAGACAGATGTGTAGTTTGTGAGGTAATCGCACCTCTGCTGTTTATGCAGGGTTTCTTTGTGACACAAATGCATGCCTGTGAGGTTCTCAACACCACCCCAAATGTCCCTACTTCACTTTGGGCAAAGGATCAATGTGGGTGTTGCATTTTTTAAAGGAGTGCATTATTGTACCATTTCCTCTGTCCTCCTTGCTTAAAAATGTTCAGAATAGAGTGAGAGTTTTGGGAATCTAGCAAAAGATGCAGCCTGGTCAACAGTGTTGATTGCGTGTATCTGCAGCCTCATTCCTGGGGATATTGACCTGAGAGAGGACACCAGAGCTGGTTACCTTATCCATTGGTGATCTTTTTCAGTATCTTGAAATACTTAGTGTAGGTATATCAGGTCTCAGAAACCTATAGGAGAGTGGTGATCATTTCTGCTGATAGATCATGAGTTTTGTGTCAGGTCTAAGATCTTGATCTTCAAACACATTTCCTCAATTGACCAAAAGCTGAACTAGTGCTTTGAAGACAATATGACTGTATTTTTGATGTTTGTCTTCTTAGAGACATTATTCCCAAGGTAGCAAATGTAACCCACATTTTCCAGTATCTTCAAGAATCAAGAATCAAGTTTCCTTTATTGTCATTCAGACCTTTCGGTCTGAACGAAATTGTGATGCCTGCAGTCATACACAGAACCAATAATAACAAAACATACAATAAACACAAATTAAACATCCACCACAGTGAGTTCACCAAGCACACCCTCACTGTGATGGAGGCAAAGTCTTAGTCTCCGTCTCTTCCCTCCTTGTTCTCCCTCTGCGCTGAGGCGATCGATCCAGGCCGAAGATGCCGCCCTCCAGTCCAGCGGACCTCCGTGGTGATGTCGCCGCCGCCGAAAGCCGGAACGCCGTCTCCGCTCCGAGACGGCCCGCCACAGCATCAGCTCCAGGTCCCGCAGTCTCCGCTCCGGGCCACCGCCCCAGCTCCAGGCCCCGCAGTCTCCGCTCTGGACCCCGCTGCATCAGCTCCAGGTCCCGCAGTCTCCGCTCCGGACCCCGCTGTATCAGCTCTGGGTCCCGCACTCTCCGCTCCAGGCCGCTGCCCCAGCTCCGGACCCCGCTGCATCAGCTCCAGGCCGCCGCCGAAAGCCAGAACGCCGCACCAGCAAGTCGGGCCACCGCTGCCTCAGCCCCGAAGACGGCCAGCATCTTGTTGGGAAGTCCTGGCTGGCTCTGCCTCCGTAGCCTCGGGGTCGGTCGCAGGATGGAGGCGGCCAGCTCCGCCATTAGGCCTCACTGCAGATGGAGGCAGGGAAGGGGGATACGACACAAAAAAGTCGCATTCCCCCGAAGGAGGAGACAGAGGACATGTTTCTCCCCCCCTAACACAACCCAACAAACTAAAATTTAACAAAACAGGACAAAAAAAACCAACAGAAAAAGTAAAAACAGACGGACTGCAGGCGAGCCGCAGCTGATTAACAGCGCCGCCACTTCCGGTTACAAACCTTTAGAATCTTAGCACAAACCTTTAGCATCACAAAGTAGTGTTGTGCAATGGGAGCAAAGTGGGAGGTAACTTTTCACTGCAACAAAACTAGTACAAAGTCATTTAATTATAAATTCAATGTTTGGATTCAAATTCATCTTTATTAATGATATTGGAGCTACTCCTCTCAGAAAAAAAGAAAGCATCAGCACAAAGAGAATGATTTGTGGCAGGTAAGAATTCACCTGGCATGTTGGAATTTAATAGGTTTAGCTTAGCTGCAGACTGCCAGACCATCTGTGATACTGATCTTTTTTTTTAAAAAGCTTCAGATATTCAAAGATTTTTGGGGCAAATTATTTTTTGGTGAAATGTCGCCTATTTGGTCGTGAGTAGCGGCCCAAAGAGTTGTATTTTTTTCTAGTCGCCACTGGATTTTCAACATTTTGAAAATTTTCGGCGACCTGCTGTGACTATGACGGGTGCCCGATGTACAATCCCTCTCGTCGGGATGATCGAAACTCTGACGTCAGGATGGATCAGAACACACTCCGCGGCTGGGAGTTCCCGAATCGGCCGCTTCTTACCGCAGCATCACGATGTTAAAGACCACTGGCCAGTGGTTGGTGCACTTCTTCTGGCGATCCCTGGCAAGGGATCCCAAGCTCCACGATGGTAAGTCCACGCCACGCCTGCGGCTAGAAACTCCGAAGACCGCCGCAGTCTGCAGGCCCCCATGGTCGGAGCTCCAACACTGGCGACCCTCGGCAAAGGATCCCAGATGGTCAGACGGGCTGCTGATGAGGCTGTCGCTTGTGGCACCACCCAATGTCGTAACAGGTATGTGGATAAGAAAGGTTTAGAGGGATGTGGGCTGACTGCAAGCTGATGGGACTAATGTAGATGGGGCATCTTGGTTGGCATGGGCAAGTTTCCATGCGGTATGATTCAAGACATTATACCTTACACGGTCTTGTTCTAGTTGAGTCTGATTCCAGTTGACTTTGTTTCCTGAAGGCACTACAACACCTTTTCTGCAGTCCTGCCCTTCATTCAAGTGATCATTCAAAACACCAGGTCATCGCATTGCTACTCAATGAGAATTACAGTATACTGCTGTGGACATTTGCCTTGGAGAGGCACTGGTATTTGTTTCTCTATCCTTCCAGTGATTGTGGAAATGCATATACAACCTGTAGGCCTGTTACTTGGTGCATGGTACTACAAGTTTCTGCACCTCCTGCTCAATTGCAGCAGCAGGAAGAAGGCATGGCCCAGATGATAAGGATCTATGTTGACAGATGCTGCCCCCTGAGATAGCCCTGAAGTACTCGAGCAGCAGAATTGTTTCCTACTTTGGACAGCTGAAAGCAAGAGAAGCCTTCATATCCTTTTCCATTGTCCTACTCTTCATCCAACAAACACCAAAAAAGGAAAATGATTAAGAAGGCTCTCTCAGAGGGTGGGATCTATCTTCAAAGATCCTGACTATTATATTCCGGACGGCAGAATGAATAACAACTTACACGCTGGTTGCCTGGACCACGAGAGAGAGAGATTTATTACCCAACATTCCTTGCTTATATTGAACACAAACTCATTAACATATACATGTATATGTATGAATACATTACACTGCTCTCCTTTTTTAAGTATTAAATCTAAGTACTCAGTTACAATTTTGTTGTGATACTCGATTTAAACCAGTTTTCATGAAATTCTAAGTGATAACATAATATATTTATTTTACATACCTACACATTTTTGTTTTACTTGTGCAGTGATTTATTTAACTTACAAACCTAACCTGGCTACTGGTTTACGGATCCTGCCTGATCGTCTAACAGTAACTGGTGTAACAGGTTTAGGTGTTGACTCAACTGTAGGTTTGTTTGGCTCTGTTTTAGTACCCTGACTTTGACCAGACGAATCTGTTTCTTTGTCTGTACTAACTGAACTTTGTGTTTCAATCACAGTGGTCTCTTCCCACTCACTTTCAGATAAAAACTCAGGGATTAGGACTTCATGCTCAGTTTTTGGTTCATCTTTGGCTGGAATCATTTGATCAACATGAACACTTTTAATCCTATCTCCAACTTCAACTAAGTATCTTTTTGTTCCACCCACTTCCACTATTTTCCCTACATCCCATTTGTCTCAACTGGACTTGTTGGGAGGACTGAGAACACGAACCTACTCATCTGGCTTGAAGTACCTCTCCTTTTTGTGGGAGTCAAAATGGCGTTTTTGACTTAGCTCTTTTTGTTCAACTCTCAAGGCCAAATTGGGTTGAACTAGACTTAGGCGTATTCTTAGCCTTCTCTTCATCAACAGTTCTGCAGGTGAGTAACCCGTTGTTGTGTGTTGTGTGGTTCTGTACTTCAGCAAGAAACTAGCCAAACGCTGTTTCATGCTGAGCTTTGAACTACCCTGCAAAACATGTTTCTTGAGAGCATCTTTGACAACTCTAACAGACCATTCCGCCACCCTGTTGGAGGCTGGATGGTATGGGGGAACAAGTGTGTGTTTTACACCATTCCGCTGCATGAACCGTTCTGAACGAAATTGAGGCCTGTTATCAGAAACAAGTTCTTCCGGTAAACCATGGCATGCAAAGATTGATCTCAGCTCATCTATGGTACACTCAGTAGTAGTGCTTGACCCCATATGCTTAACCTCAATCCATTTGGAATGACTATCTACTAGCACCAGAAAGTGATCATTACCCTTTTTACAAAAATCGACATGAACTCTCTGAAAAGGTCTACTTGGCCATGACCAGTGTTGCAGTGGTGTTTTTGGTGGTTTACTCTGGCAATTTTGGCAGATGCTACATTTGATCACCAGTGACTCGATGTCACTGTCAATACCAGGCCAATACACGAAACGTCTGGCAATAGACTTCATGCTAACTATGCTAAGATGTTCAGCTTGAAGTTCATTCATAATTAGTTTCTCAAAGACTCTGGTACAACCACTCTGTAACCCCACTTAATGCATGATAATTCATAGCGTCGATTATGGAAAGGCTTCAGCTCTGAGTTCAGAACTGAGTTCAATCTACTATCGATTTCAGTCCAACCGTTCAATGTCTGTTCATAAACCCACTTCAGCACAGTGTCTTTCTCTGTTTCTGCTGCAATTTCTGTTGCTGTCACTGGAAAGACTTCATCTACAACTTGCAGTGTGTAGATTGAGTTCTCACTTCCCACGTCAAAGTTCTCATGGGGCAACTGGGACAACGCATCTGCAACTGCGTTGCACTTGGAGCTTCTGTACTCAACCTTGTAGTCATACTGGGACAGCAAAATTGCCCAGCGCTGCATCCTTGATGCCGCCATGGAAGGTATAGCTGACTTAGGACCCAGTATCACTAATAGTGGCTTGTGATCAGTCACTAATAGAATAGAATAGAATAATAAAAAACAACCCAAGATGGCGCCTGCCTGCGGCGACTTTTGCGGAGCACCCGAACAGAAAAGGTTCACCTACAACTTCTATCAACTTACCTGCATCAGGGAAACGGCAGTAATCGGTGCCGTTTCAGACAAGCTGCTTGGGCAGCTGAAAGCGCTGGCAATTTCGCGATCTCCCGCAGCTGCGGGAGCCCCGGACTTTAAATTTTCCCACGCTGACTGTGGAACTCCCGACCCGACTGAGAATCCCAGGTACTGTACCTGGAAACCTTGGGTTGACCTCCAGAGCCCACAGGCCGGATCAACCCAGGAACAATGAAGCTGGAGCTGCCGTCTGTGAAGGAATCCCCGTTCCAGCGCAGGTCCGCAGAAACAGCAGGTACAGTAAACTCAGCACCTGGAAACAAAGGGGAAGCCTCCATTGTGTCCGGAAACGTGGCCGGCGGGCAGGACTTCAGGTCAGACTGAAGCGCAGGGGACTTCGGCCCCATCTCCCTACTATCCTACTGGCCAACGTACAGTCCCTTGAAAATAAAGTGGAGGACTTAAGAGCAAGACTGCTTTATCAAAGGGAGCTGAGGGAATGCTCTGTGTTCTGTTTCACAGAGACATGGCTCACCCCCAGCTCCCCAGATTCAGCGGTCCAGCCTGAAGGTTTCTCCATCCACCGTATGGACCGTACACAGGCATCTGGGAAAGGGAGAGGAGGGGGCGTCTGCCTCATGTTCAACTCTGCGTGGTGCTCAGACGTGGCAGTCCTGTCCAACTCCTGCTCTCCACACCTCGAACATCTGGCGGTGAAGTGCCGTCCCTTCTACCTTCCGAGGGAATTCACCTCCATCATCCTGACCGCAGTCTACATCCCACCCCAGGCAGACGTCCATCTGGCACTGGAGGAGCTGCACGCCGTGGTCAACAAACACCAGACGTCTTACCCCGAGGCATTTACCACCATAGCCGGGGACTTCAATAAGGCAAACCTAAAGAAATCACTCCCTAACTTCCACCAACATGTCTCCTGCTGCACCAGAGGACCAAACACCCTCGACCACTGCTACACCACCATCAAGAATGCCTATCGCTCTATCCCTCGCCCTCACTTCGGTAAATCCGACCATACCGCGGTGCTGCTTCTTCCTGCCTACAGGCAGCAATTAAAGAGCGCACCCCCAGAGGTGAGGACAGTACAGAGCTGGTCGGGGGGAGCAGAGGAACAACTCCAGGACTGTTTGGAGTCTGTAGACTGGGCAATGTTCAAGGACTCGGCAACGGACCTGAACGAATACGCCACAGTCGTTACAGACTTCATTAAGAAGTGTGTGGAGGACTGCATCCCCACCAAAACCTTCCGAGCGTTTCCCAATCAGAAACCTTGGATGAACTTTGAGATCCGCACTCTTCTGAAGTCCAGACACCGGGCATTCATGTCTGATGATACAGTGGCCTACAAGAAGTCCAGATACGACCTTGGTAAGGCCATCAAAAAGGCCAAAAGGGACTTCTGCTCCAAACTGAAGAGACTGATGTTCGGCGGCTGTGGCAGGGCCTGAATGCAATCACCTCTTACAAGGCGAAATCAGGAGGCAGCTCGAATGTCGGCGAAACATCACTCCCTGATGAGCTCAATGCGTTCTACGCACGCTTTGATAGGGAGAACACCGATGTGCCTTCCCGAGCCCCCATTCGCTGTGATGGTATTTCAGTCTCAGTCACAGAGGCCGACGTCAGGAAATCCTTCAGAGGGGTGAACCCTCGAAAAGCGCCTGGACCTGATGGTATACCTGGTCGTGTTCTAAAAACCTGTGTGGACCAACTGGCTGGAGTTTTTACGGACATTTTCAACCTCTCACTTCTGAGGTCTGAGGTTCCCACTTGCTTCAAAAGGGCATCAATTATACCAGTGCCCAAGAAGAGTAAGATGATGTGTCTCAATGACTATCGACCTGTGGCACTAACGCCTGTGGTGATGAAGTGCTTTGAGAGGTTGATCATGACGCAGATCAACTCCTACCTCGACAAAAACCTGGACCCACTGCAGTTCGCTTACCGTCACAACCGATCAACGGTGGATGCGATCTCGCTGGCCCTCCACTCCGCTCTGGACCACTTGGACAACAAAAACTCATATGTCAGGCTTTTATTCATCGATTACAGCTCGGCATTTAATACAATCATCCCATCCAAGCTGGTTACCAAACTCGCAGAACTGGGTCTCTGCGCATCCATCTGCAATTGGATCCTCGATTTCCTCACTCACAGACCACAGTCTGTTCGTATTGGTGGAAATTTGTCAGACTCGATAACAATCAGCACGGGAGCACCTCAAGGCTGCGTGCTCAGCCCCCTGCTGTACTCACTCTGTACTCATGACTGCGTAGCCGGACATAGTGTGAACTCCATCATCAAGTTCGCTGATGACACCACTGTTGTGGGACGTATCACTGATGGGGATGAGTCAGAGTATAGAAGAGAGATCGAGCAACTGTCCATATGGTGCCAGCACAATAACCTGGCCCTCAACACCAGCAAAACCAAGGAACTGATTGTGGACTTTGGAAGGAGTAGGATGAGGACCCACAGTCCCGTTTATATCAACGGGTCGATGGTTGAAAGGGTCAAGAGCTTCAAATTCCTGGGCGTGCACATCTCTGAAGATCTTTCCTGGTCTGAGAACACTGATGCCATTATTAAGAAAGCACATCAGCGCCTCTACTTCCTGAGAAGATTACGGAGAGTCGGTTTGTCAAGGAGGACTCTCTCTAACTTCTACAGGTGCACAGTAGAGAGCATGCTGACCGGTTGCATCGTGGCTTGGTTTGGTAACTTGAGCGCCCTGGAGAGGAAAAGACTACAAAAAGTAGTAAACACTGCCCAGTCCATCATCGGCTCTGACCTCCCTTCCATCGAGGGGATCTATCACAGTCGCTGCCTCAAAAAGGCTGGCAGTATCATCAAGGACCCACACCATCCTGGCCACACACTCATCTCCCTACTACCTTCAGGTAGAAGGTACAGGAGCCTGAAGACTGCAACAACCAGGTTCAGGAACAGCTACTTCCCCACAGCCATCAGGCTATTAAACCTGGCTCGAACATAACACTGAACTTTATTAGCCAATACTGTTATTTGCACTTTATCAGTATATTGATTCATGTGTGGATATATTTATAGAATGCCTTGTAGTCAATGCCAACTATGTTCTGTTTTGCTGAAGCAAAGCAAGAATTTCATTGTCCTATCAGGGACACATGACAATAAACTCACTTGAACTTGAACTTGAACTTAAACTAGGGTGAATGATCTGCCGAGAAGAAACTGATGGAATTGCTTGATTCCGAACATGATGCTGAGTGCTTCCTTTTCTCTCTGTGCATAATTACATTCACTCGGTGATGGGTGCGGGATGCAAAAGCAATAGGCTTTTCCTGTCCGTTATTCATCACGTGGGAGATCACTGCACCTACACCATAACTTGAAGCATCACAAGCAAGTTTCATCTTGCGTGTCGTATCGTAATGAACAAGGAGTTTGTCACTTGTCAAGTTTTCCTTGCAGATGTCATATGCACGTTGCTGTTCCTTTCCCCACGTCCATTTCACATCTTTTTTGTAGCAGATGATGAAGTGGCTTTAGCACAGTTGCTAAATCTGGAAGGAATCGTGCATAGAACTGCACCATCCCAAGGAATGATGGTAGCTCTGACACATTGTTGGGTTTTGGAGCATTCACTATTGCTTCAACTTTTGCCTTCACAGGGCGAAGTCCATTGGCATCCATTTTGAGTCCAAGGTAGACCGCCTCTGACTGTGCAAATGCACATTTACTTTGTCGCAGTTTGCCATTGTGGCAGTTCAGTCATGTGAGAACTTGCTCAACGATTTCCAGATGTTCTACCATGCCCTCTGTGAATATCACTAGGTCATCCTGGTGGCACACACAGTGCGGAATGCCTTGTAACATTTTGTCCATGACAGACTGGAAAAATTTCAGGGCGGATTTCACACCATAAGGCAGCTTTGTATATGAATACAAGCCCTTATGTGTGTTGATAGTCAAGTACTGCTGACTTTCCTTGTCGACATTGAGTTGGGCGTAAGCGTGAGACAAATCCAGTTTAGTGAAGACTCTTGCTCCACTAAGTTCTGCGTACAGATCTTGCGAGGTTGGTAACGGATATTGTTCGTCATCAACGGCTTGGTTGATTGTGACTTTGTAATCACCACATAATCGAACAGTTTTGTCGGCCTTGGGTACGGCTACAATTGGCATTGCCTAGTTACTCTGGTCTTTCTTCACGAGTACTCCACTCCGCTCTAACCTGTCGAGTTCTTCCTCCACTTGTTGCTTTAGTGCATATGGTACAGGTCTTGGTTGACAATACACAGGTCTCACATCTTGCTCAAGTCGAATGTATGCAGAGTACCCTGTTATTCCCGTGTAACTGTCAGCAAAAATGTTTGCATATTTGCTTATGACGTTTTCAAGACGTGATTTGGACAAATCGACGCTGAAAATGTTCTTCCAGTCTAACTCTATTCTACTCAGCCAATCCTTTCCAAGGAGGGTTGGTTTATTTCTGTAACTGGCCACTGTGATGGGCAGTGTTACTGACTGACCATTATGCTGAACTTTACAGTACATTTGTCTACATATCTCCAAAACTTCGCCCGAGTAGGTTCTCAGCTTGACCTTACTCTCAAACAATGATGTCTGTGGGAACTTTGTTTCATACAGGTCTCTGCTCATGACCGAACAATCTGCTGCCGTGTCAATACACATATCGATTATCTGTTCATTAATCAATAGTTTAGTTCTAAAGTCCTTGCCTTGGCTGGTTGTAGGCTTATCAATGTTGGTTGCATAAATGGTGTACAACCCAAGTTCATTCCCATCTAGGTTCACCTCCAAGTTGTGAACTCGATTCTGGTGTTATTGCTTGTTTCCCACATATTGTTGTTTCCTGCTTTAAGCTTGGCCCGACATGCTGAGGCGATATGGCCTTTATTCCGGCAGTTATAGCACTTGGCCATTTTGAACTGACAAAATTGGGATGAGTGTTTACCGTTGCAACGATAACAACTGGCTGAACTCGGCTCCCTGCCATACTTCATTTTTGGTTTAGCGCCTCTTGGTTTGGCCATAGGCACTGCCGTGTGACTGTAAACGGCCACTGCAGTCCGTGGTGGACGAAAGTCGCGAGCATTCTTTTATTAGCAATGTTACAAAATTTTGAGATTTAAAAAATAAAGTCTGCAATTTATCCCATCAGATAAAGCATAAAAAGAAGTTTAATTTGACACTTAATTCACTTTCATATCTTCAGTATTAAAAAAGTTATGGCCATTATCATACTCAGAAATTAGCATCTCGTTCCCTATTGCTTTTCCATTGACTTAACACAAAAGCTGTGATCGAGGGCAGTTAAAAGCCCATAACTTTCTTAAAAATTATGATAACTGAAAGAAATTTTCAGTTATTATAGATTGAAGCATTCTGAAACAAATATGAAACAATCTTACTTCGAAGACATGAAAGTAAAGCATATAATTAGTTAGTTACCTAATTGTAGCTAATTACAAAATTCAATTACTAGATCTAAACATCTATCAATTTCTTAAGAATAGATTAACATTTTTAAATAGCCTAAGTGTCCAAATAACATTCACACAATAATTCACAATCTAACATCATTTTTAAATCTCATTTTCATGAATTTACAGGCCAAATGGAAGGAATTGAATGTTTAATACCTGTAAATTAATGGGGATTTAATTCATCTTGTGAGTGAGGATTTCTGGAACGCGATCTTTTGGAACGTTCATTTGCGGTGAATTTAACCCCGTATTGGCATGAAAAATACTGCCGTTAATTCGGGGAATAAAATCACCGTGTCGCATGAAAAAATGTGAATTAAAGGCTTCTTAAGAAGCACTTTTATACATTTAAAGAAACCACTTTCGTTTACCTGTCCCGTGTGTGAAATCCGTCCCCGTTATCGGCGTTGACGCTTCAGGAGCTGCTTTTAAAACAACTCCAGCGCTGACATTGACGATTTAATTAAAAAAAAAATTCACAAAACGCCGGTAGGAACGATTCATCAGCCAAGGCTTGTACTCGAACAAAATATTAACCAGGACAAGGGAGGAGAAACCTGCGTTTTAACCCCGCCCCCCCCTTAAAGGCGCCAAAATTGTGCACACGGCCAGTGGCAGAATTACAGCGCGACTGAAGGTAAGTTTTGTAACATACCTACTTTTATGCCATCTCTATTGTGGTAGCAATGTTGCATGCTTTATCAAATGTAAGATCTGGAGTGTTCATGAGTTTGGACTGAAATCATTCATCCACTAGACCACAAACAAATCTGTCGAGTAGTGCGCGTCCAAGAATGGTTCCAAAGTTACAGTGCAAAGTTAAGTTTTTCAAGGCAACAATGTACTCATTGATTGTCTCATTCTGCTTCTGGTTTCTAGTGCCAAATTTATAGCTTTCTGCAATTTCCTGAGGCGTTATGTTGAAGTGCTCCTCCAACTTCTTCATAATGTCATTGAATGCCACGTCTTTTGCCTTTATGGGTGCAAGGAGATTCACGAGTGTGCCGTACACTTCAGGACCGATCTCCGTGAGCAGAATCGCTTTCATGCGTTCGCAAATGGCCATATTTGTTTCAGTCACTATCTCTCCTTCACCACTAATCTCCATTATGTTGTTTTGCCGTGAAAAACACGTTTGCTCTCTCCATATAGGAGCTGAACGCTCTCTATTGTCGAAAGTGCCAAGGTTTCCCATGTAGCCCATGGACGCTGCCATCGTGTCGTTCTCTTTTTTTTTAAGTCCGTTCAAAAACCACGATTTCCTGTTTTAAACTACAGTCCTCTGCATAGAAGGATCTGCGGCCTATCGTGCCCAGCTCGCAAACAACACAAAAGTGTTCGTTTACAGTCCATATTTAAAATGTTACAATACTGCATGTTGCAAAACAGTCCTGCACTGTATTTAAAGGATGAGTTCACAAACTCTATCCCATCCTCGTCGCCAATTTTGTTATATTCCGGACGGCAGAATGAATAACAACTTACAGGCTGGTTGCCTGGATCACGAGAGAGAGAGATTTAATACCCAACATTCCCTGCTTATATTGAACAGCAACTCATTAACATATACATGAATATGTATGAATACATTACACTGTCCACCTGGACTATGCCTTCTTCTCGTTGTTACCATGGGGCAGTAGGTCCAGAAACCTCCACCATACACCATACACCAATTCCAGTAACAACTACTTTCCTACAACCATAAGGTCCCTGAAATGACCTGCACAACCCTAATCCTAACTTGGCAACGGAAGACTATGGGCCACCTCTTGCTCTATCATGATTTCTAATATGCTTTGCACTAAAGTCTTATATTTTGTAGTCTTTTACTTTTCATTATTGCGTAGAATTTGTATGTTGATTGGATGTAATGAGTGTCTAATTGGGTGTAATTAGTATGTGTTTTCCGAGTCTATACGCCTGTGATGTTGCTGCAAACAAGTAGTTCCATAATGCACCTCCAACATTAATTAAAATCCGAAGGAACAAAGTTACACATGTGTAAAAGTTAATCTTTAGTGTCAAATGATAGTTTTACAATAATTAAAATGTTAACATTCTCTCAGAATTTCATGTTTATTCAAAAGAAGAAACACTACTTTTTTTGGCAGGTCCAGTTGGTACTTAAAGGTTAAATACTGCATGTTCTTGTCTTTAACATGCTTTAATGACAAATATTTCAACAAGGTCTCGGTAGACCAAGCACTAAAATTAGGAGGAATATATTAATAATTTATGTCATAGGAACAGAATTAGGCCATCGGCCCATCAAGTCTACACTGTCATTCAATCATGGCTCATCTATGTTTCCCTCTCAAACACATTCTCTTGCCTTCTCCCCATAACCTTTGACACCCTTACTAATCAAGTACCTGTCAATCTCCGCTTTATAAATACCCAAAGACGGCCTCCACAGCCGTCTGTGGCAATGAATTCCACAGATTCACCACCCTATGGCAAAAGAAATTCCTTCTCATCTCCTCATCTCCTTTCCAAAGATATGTATTCTCTTATTGCATTGTGAATCTCTAGAGTTCGAAGAGTGCATAGGATACTGAGTCATTAAGACTATCAGAAACTGAAATAGATTTTCAAACAAGGAGAAAATTCAGGGTTAGAGGAATAGGAAAATGGATTGATCCAGAATTGAATGCTGGCACATTCTCCAGGTTCTTATATATAGATACATAGAAAATAGGTGCAGGAGTAGGCCATTCGGCCCTTCGAGCCTGCACCGCCATTCAATCAGCTGCTGCACCGTAAAGCAGCTGATGGAGGAGAGCACCTCTCAATAACATTATGTTTTACACAAATGCATTTTACAAAAGCACTGTTCAGAAAGTATTTCATTTTTAATATCTAATTGTGAGAGAAAATTCAGTTCACCATGGAGGGTGTCTCATGTTGAAAGCCTTGTCCATTTTCTTTTAATCCTGTCATCTGGGATTCTGAGATTGAGTGGAAATGGTTGTCAGACTGTATCCAAGGCTTGTTTTTTTTTATCTGAGCTCAATCATTATTTCCCTCTAGACAGGGCCATGATTCATAAGATCTATCGGAAATAGATGAATTATGTACCACGTTGTACACAACTGTCGACTTTAAATTTGAACCATTAGACTTTAGAGAAACAGGCCCATCAGCCCACTGAGTCTGCACTGACCCGCAGTCACCCGCACACTAACACTATCCTACACACTAGGGACAATTTTTATTTTACAATTTTTACCAAAGTCAATTAACCTACAAACCTGTACGTCTTTGGAGTGTGGGTGGAAACCACAATTCCCTTCTCAAAGCTGATCATCTTTGAAGAACAGTTTGTTTTTTCTTTAAAACTTTCTGACCAACTTTGAATTAGAATCTGTTCTACATCCTCCTGGCATACAGCACATTCCTGCATATTCTGAATCTATTTATTCAGATTGTGAAACGCCGCTCCAAGCTACAAGAAAACAGGATTTTTCAGAACTTAGTCTGGAATAACTGATACAGGTTTGAGTGGCGCGTCTGTAACGATGAAAACCTTTCAAAGTTTCCAATCATACAAACACGAGTGAAAGTTGGCAAAGGATTTGCTATAAATTAGTTTAGAAAAAATAATCCTTGAAGCTTGCTTGATGACCCAGCAAGTTGTAGAATAAAGGAGAAACCAGTGAGGCTTGCTTAATAACCTGGCAAGTTGTAGTATTGTTTGAGCATTTTAATTAGACCTGATTGCGGCTGGAGCAAAAGATGGAGGAATATGTTAGTCCTCACTGTTTAAGGAAGGGAAAGGAAAAAATAGATGTTGATTACCATTCTATCCAATGTATCCTTGTGGGAAAGCAGGATTAGGTTCAATCACAAAGCACTCCAGTAGCTCGAAATTTTGATTATTTACAATGGGTTCTCATTGAAAAGCACTTTAGTGGAGGTTAGGCAGGGCTGTATGTGCACCGGAAACTGCATTGGATCAACCTTGGGAGGGAGCTACCCAGAGGTGGGGAGAAAACAGAAGGCAAAATTGTAAAATCAGTGAATAATTGAATTAATGCAGCATCTCTTTAATAAACAGATTTCATGTTGTCTATTCCTCATTGAAGGCCCATTAAGAGTACAAGTTGGTTTGTTTTCCTGAATATTAGGAAAAATGCAGTTTAATGTTTTGTGTGGGAATTTGACACAAATATAAATAGAAATCTGTATATATGGCAACCAAAAGCCAAAGAGATGTTTAAGAATTATCACTAAATAAAAATACTTATACACAAGCTATTTACATTCCCTAACTCTCTTAATATCACTGTATGTCAGATGGTTTGTAATTAGAGCAAATTGCAGTTTAATGTAAGATTTGCAGCGACTTGTTAAGGTTATTTAATATTAATGATACTGATCTGCCATGAACGCTAAAGTCTCAGTAAAACATTCCTGATGGATGGGGAATTTTAACAAATCACACTTACTGATGTGTTAATGACTTAATGCGCCTCTTATGCCTTATTTTTGCAACAGAATTTGTGCTTAGCCTTAATGGACTGCAGAGCACTATTCCAGATTGATTGATAGTTTTAATTTGCCACTGCAGTAAAATGAGCGAGGCATTGTATGAGTGGTTGGACTGAGCAAATCATTGTTTACTTTCTGTGCATTTTTTTTGCATACGGGACAAAAGAGTTTGATTTTTGGGTTACAGTAAACACAGAGCCGATTGACAGGATGGTGTGCATCGTGAAGGGGAAACAGCAGGTGATGGTGCTCCAGTTCAGATTCAGATTCAGATTCAGATTCAACTTTATTGTCATTGTGCAGTGTACAGTACAGAGACAACGAAATGCAGTTAGCATCTCCCTAGAAGAGCAACATAAATATGAGCAATAAATAAATCTATTTACGTGCATACAGTCATAGTCTTTTTCCTGGTGGGAGAAGTGTCCGGGGGGGGGGGGGGGTGGGGGGGTGATTGGCAGTCACCGAGGTACAGTGTTGAGTAGTGTAACAGCCGCAGGGAAGAAGCTGTTCCTGGACCTGCTGGTCCGGCAATGGAGAGACCTGTAGCGCCTCCCGGATGGTAGGAGGGTAAACAGTCTGTGGTTGGGGTGAGAGCAGTCCTTGGCGATGCTGAGCGCCCTTCGCAGACAACGCTTGCTTTGGACAGACTCAATGGAGGGGAGTGAGGAACCGGTGATGCGTTGGGCAATTTTCACCACCCTCTGCAGTGCTTTCCGGTCGGAGACAGAGCAGTTGCCATACCATACTGTGATACAGTTGGTAAGGATGCTCTCGATGGTGCAGCGGTAGAAGTTCACCAGAATCTGAGGAGACAGATGGACCTTCTTTATTCTCCTCAGGAAGAAGAGACGCTGGTGAGCCTTCTTGACCAGAGTTGAGGTATTGTGGGTCCAAGAGAGGTCATCGGAGATGTTGACCCCCAGGAACCTGAAGCTGGAAACACGTTCCACCTCTGTCCCGTTAATGTGGATGGGGGTGTGCGTGCCGCCCCTAGACTTCCTGAAGTCTACAATGAGCTCCTTGGTCTTCTTGGAGTTAAGGGCCAGGTTGTTGTCAGCGCACCATGCTGCTAGGAGCTGGACCTCCTCCCTATAGGCCGACTCATCGTTGTTGCTGATGAGGCCAATCACCGTTGTATCATCTGCATACTTGATGATGGTGTCAGTACCATGTACAGGTGTGCAGTCGTAGGTGAGTAGAGGAGGCGGCTCAGCACACAGCCCTGTGGAACGCCGGTGTTCAGGGTAAGGGTTGAAGAGGTGTGCTTGTCTAACCTAACAGACTGTGGTCTGTTGGTTAGAAAGTCCAGTATCCAGTTGCAGAGGGAGGGGTCGATGCCCAGGTCACTGAGTTTGGTGATCAGTTTAGAGGGTATGATGGTGTTGAATGCTGAGCTGTAATCGATGAACAGCATTCTTACGTAAGTGTCTCTGTTGTCGATGTGGGAGAGGGCGGAGTGAAGTGCCGTTGAGATGGCATCCTCCGGACTCCTGTTCTTGCGGTAGGCAAACTGATAGGGATCCAATGTGGGGGGTAGGCAGCCTTTGAGGTGTGCCAGGACCAGCCTCTCGAAGCACTTGGCGATGATGGGAGTAAGTGCAACTGGGCGGAAGTCGTTGAGGCTTGCCGCAGTGGAGTGTTTTGGCACCGGCACGATGGAGGTGGATTTAAGGCACGTGGGCACAACTGCTTGGGCAAGTGACAGGTTGAAGATGTCAGTCCAGACGTCTGTCAGCTGCACAGCACAGGCCCTGAGGACGCGCCCGGGGATGCCGTCAGGGCCAGCAGCCTTACGTGCATTAGTCCTACTCAGTGCCACGTACACGTCGTAGGGGGTGAGTGTGAGGGGCTGGTGATCGGCATGGAGCACCGCCTTGATGGCCATCTCTAGATTGTCCCTGTCAAAGCGGCCATAGAAGTGGTTAAGCTCCTCAAGGAAGGAGGCGTTGCTGGATGTGGAGGTGGTGTTGGTGGGTCTAAAGTCCGTGATGGCCTGGATGCCTTGCCACATGCGTCGGGGGTCGGAGTTGTTGTTGAAGTGCTCCTCAATCCTGAGCTTATGGCAGTGCTTGGCCTTCTTTATGCCCCTCTTCAGGTTAGCCCTGGATGAACTGTAGGCTCGGGCTGCCTTCTGGTGATTGAGCTGGCATGTTTGGGAGGGGCAGCCAGAGAAGGCTGGACATGTTAACACAGAGTACGCTGTTGATGGAGTTGTCACACTGCAATTCCCGTGAACTGATAATGGAATGAATGGTTGGAGGAGGTTGATAATCAAGTGAACTGCTTTGTAAGAATTTGTAGCCCTCCACCCTTCCAGGGAAGTGAAAAATATTCAATATTTTATTGATTTTTAGACACAAACTAAATTCATGGAGACCATGGGCTGCTGAAATATCAGGTATCTCCTTGACCTCCCGGAAGATGAGTTTAGTTGAGAGATACAGCTCGGAGACAGGCCCCTCGGCCCGCTGACTGGCGATCCCCGTACACTATCACTATCCTACACACAAGGGACAGTTTACAATTTTTACCGAAGCCAATTAACCTGCAAACCTATACATCTTTGGAGTGTGGGAGGAAACCGGAGCACCTGGTGAAAACCACACGCTCATGGGGAGAATGCATAAACTCCATAGAGACAGCACCGCAGTCAGGACTGATTCTCTGGTGCTGTAAGGCAGCAAATCTACCACTGTGCCACCGTTCCGCCTCAAGTAGAGATCTATATTTGCAGCTGGCTTGGTCGCAGAGTAGCTGAAGAGATGCCTCAGAAAGTCATCAGCCTTTGGACTCCAGTCCAGTCTTTTTTTGTTTCAAGGCTATTTTCTTGAGGTACGCACAAGTTAATGGGGCAGTTTGCCCATGATTGGGGGTTTGATTGGTGGGTGCCATGGTTTGCCCATACACCTGCAGACCCGTGTGTTCTATGTCTGGTGTCCAGACTTCCTTCAAGCTGGTCAGAAGCTTTTGCTTGGGCTGTGAGCATACAGTTTCATTACGTCTTCACACTGAGGTATGACAAAGGAAGGGATGGTGCCGAGCAGGGACAGCCTTGCTCGCTCGGCTAGCTTTCTCACGATGTAACTTGCCAGTGAAATGGGGTGAAAGTGAAAAGTTCACCAACAACTCGCACACCAAACCTAGCAGTGAGTGCTACACTATGTCTTTGCACCTGCACACTACATGCGTCATATCAGACTGTGATGCAGTTAAAAACATTTGCATGTCAGATATTTAAAACCCTGTAAAACTCACTCACAGTTTAGATTGAAGATGAAGTTTTACCCCACCCTGCCTTTGCTACTGAGTCAGGAAGCTGCAAAGTGCCTGGACAGAAGTTTGAGATGTTGGTCCTCAAGCTTACGTTGGGCCTCATCGTAAGAGTGCTGGAGGCCTCATAAAGATGTCAGTTGGATAGGGAATGAAATGCCCAGTGTCAATTCTGCAGACTGTGGTATAAATGTTTGTTCTGTATACAAACACCAGGCACTTCCAAGAGAGCAAGGAGCACACTGGTTTAAATTGGTAATTTCATGAATGTTTACACACAGGAATAAGAAATAAAGGACAGACTGAGATGTTTTACTATCTCTGGCACTTTAGATCTTGGTGAGAGACAGATTGTTCAATCAGTCCAGCTTGTCCTTGTTTGCTTCTCCAGCACGTTTTTTGTATTTTGCTCAGGATTCCAGCTCCTGCAGTTTCTTGTGTCACCATTCTCTAGAAGTAGATCCATAGACTGGGCAGGTGAAATGGAGAATTCAGCCGTCGTTGGTGTTAAATGCATATATGAGGAGTGACCACCAGAACGGCAAGTCACTGCTGGCATTGCATCCTCAGAATACCTGCACTAGTGATAGACATAACATGCTGGTTTACAAAACCCCCCACAAAGTGCTGGAGTAATTCAGCAGGTCAGCCAGCATCCCTAGGGAATATGGATTGCAGTCATTTCCCCTCTATTTGCTAGTTTAAACTGTAAAATATATGTTAGTGAAGCGACAGTCTGCTTTATTAGTTTCCCAATTTCTACCTCCATTGATCTAAGAAAGCTTGTAGTTTCTTATAACCTATTTAGCAGAATTGTAGGAAATCTGAATTAGAGCCGCGTTCATTGAATTATGAAGAATTATGGAGTGGAAAAATGATATATCCTGCCACTAGGGTGGTAATTGCTAACAAAGCAGCACAAAGATACACACAACAAGGGAGGATGCATGGGGGAATTGTCACGACATTAGCAAAGAAAAACATTAAATATTGCAACTCAGTTGTGAAGGGAAAAAAATAGTTTTGAACAAAGAATTAAACTAGCTCATCTCAGAAAGCAAGTTTGACCTATTAGTTATATCCACACTCTGCAACCTATCCATGGAGTGAACATAACTTCCTGGGAAATTGATTTTCCTTTCTTCCCCTGAGAGCTAGCACTCATCTGAAGCCATCAAAGAAAACATGACTTTCTGAAGAAAGGATTAGAGTAGTGTTTGTTGTTTCTACATCTAAATGGGTCTTGAATTGATGTGGTTGGTAAATTCATTGTAATCCTTTAAACATAAAAAGTAATCTGCCCAAATGATTCCTGAAGTAACATTGTAATACATTTCTATTAGTCGACAAGGTCACAATGTCGTTTTGGGTCGGTTGATCATAAATATATTCGGTGATTACAAGTTGAATTTTGTGATTGCAATGATAACAAAACAATTTGTATTTGTCATCTTTATGGGCCTGTCCCACTTAGGCAATTTTTCAGTGGACTGCCGGCGACAGTCACGATGCCGGCAGTCACCTGAAAAACCAGCAACTGGAACGGCGACTGCCAGAGTGGAACACACACACACAAACACATCACTTCCTTCACCAAGAGGCAGGCGTAGCTGGGGCACACGCATGGGCACCAGCTACGCCTGCCTCTTTGTCGGGTACGTCGAACAATCCTTGTTCAATACGTACCAGGGCCCCATCCCCGACCTCTACCTCCGCTACATCGACGACTGCTTTGGTGCCACCTCCTGCACCCACACACAACTGACTGACTTCATCCGCTTCACCACCAACTTCCATCCGGCATTCAAATACACCTGGACCATTTCCGACACTTCCCTACCATTTCTTGACCTCACTATCTCCATCGCAGGTGATAGACTTCTTACCGACATCCACTATAAACCTACTGACTCCCATGGCTATCTGGACTACACATCTTCCCACCCTGCTTCCTGTAAGGACTCCATCCCCTACTCCCAATTCCTCCGTCTACACCGCACCTGCTCCCAGGATGAGGCGTTCCACACCAGGGCATCCGAAATGTCCTCATTCTTCAGGGATCGGGGGTTCCCCTCCTCCACCATAGATGAGGCTCGCACCAGGGTCTCTTCCATACCCCGCAACACTGCTCTCTCTCCCCATCCCCCCACTCGCAACAAGGGCAGAGTCCCCCTAGTCCTCCCCTTTCACCCCACCAGCCGTCACATACAACAAGTAATCCTCCGTCAGTTTCGCCACCTCCAACGTGACCCCACCACTCGCCACTTCCCATCTCCCCCCATGTCTGCCTTCCGCAAAGACCGCTCCCTCCGTAACTCCCTTGTCAATTCTTCCCTTCCCTCCCGTACCACCCACTCCCCGGGCACTTTCCCTTGCAACCGCAAGAGATGCAACACTTGTCCCTTCACCTCCCCCCTCGACTCCATTCAAGGACCCAAGCAGTCATTCCAGGTGTGACAGAGGTTCACCTGCATCTCCTCCAACCTCATCTATTGCATCCGCTGCTCTAGATGTCAGCTGATCTACATCGGTGAGACCAAGCGGAGGCTTGGCGATCGTTTCACCGAACACCTCCGCTCGGTCCACAATAACCAACATGACCTCCCGGTGGCTCAGCACTTCAACTCCCCCTCCCATTCCGTATCCAACCTCTCTGTCCTGGGTCTCCTCCATGGCCAGAGCGAGCAACACCGGAAATTGGAGGAAATGCACCTCATATTCCGCTTGGGTAGTCTGCATCCTGGGGGCATGAACATTGAATTCTCCCAATTTTGCTAGCCCTTGCTGTCTCCTCCTCTTCCTCAGCCCTCGGGCTGTCTCTTCCCATCCTGCAGCCCTCGGGCTCCTCCTCCGCCTTTTTCCTTTCTTCTCCCCACCCCCCATCAGTCTGAAGAAGGGTTTCGGCCCGAAAAGTTGCCTATTTCCTTCGCTCCATAGATGCTGCTGCACCCGCTGAGTTTCTCCAGCATTTTTGTGTACATGCCATTTAATTGTATGTTTTCCCCTTGCATTCGACCTCCCAAAGTGTAACATCTCACACTTTCATGGATTAAATTACATATGTCATTTCTCTGCCTATTTCTGTTGCTGATCTTTATCCCGGTGTATACTTTGACAGATTTCCCCACAGTCTCCTGCTTTTATAGAGTCCTAAAGTCATACAGCATGGAAACAGACCCTTCGGCACAACTTGTCCAAGTCAACCAACACGCCCCATCTACACTAATCCCACCTGCCTGCATTTGGCCCATATTCCTCTAAACCTATCCTTTCGATGTACCTTAGTAAATGTTCCTTAAATGTTGTAATAGTACTCCATCAACTACATCCTCCGGCAGCTTGTTCCATATACCTACCACCCTTTGTGTAAAAAAAATTGCCCCTCAGATTCCTATTAAATCTTTCCTTTCTCACCTTAAACCTTTGTTCTCTAGTTCTTGACTCCCCTAATCTGGGAAAAAGATCTAATCTGAGTGTACCCGATCTATTCCTCTCATGATTTTATACACCTCTATAAAACCACCCCTCATCCTCCTGTGCTCTAAGGAATAAAATCCTAATCTGCTCGACCTCGCCCTATAGATCAAGCCCTCGAGTCCTGACAGCGTCCTCAATAATCTTCTCTGTACCCTTCTGAGTTTACCACATCTTCTGAAATTCTTCTAAGTGAATTCTACATTTTCCTTATGAATCAAGCATTGGTTTCACATTACTAAAGGAGAGTTTCAGTGCACCACAACAGAAGTTTGATGTTTCCGAGGTATGGGTCGTTTCACAGATTTATTCTTCTTGCTTTAGACGGTGTTCTTGGGTGACTTTCAACTCTTCTGACCTCGACTATCTCTACAAATCTGATGGACTAGATAAGCATTTTTTCAAATGCCTGAGGGGAGGGGGAAGAAAAAATGAATTTTGCTTATTTTTGGCTATTGAGCTAACCTATATATTTCTTGGAGCTTTCATTATTACACTTTCAGATCTTGCTTTTAAAACTAATTCAGTAAAAAAAACAGACTTGTAAATCGATAAATGTCAGTGAAAATAAATCTTTCTATGTACCCTTTGGGGTATGAAAAGCTAAAAAAAAAAAAAGCATCACAATATAAATGCCATGCTTCTTATTTGTTTTAGTAAAAAATATTTTGTTTCTTAAATATTTCCCACTGCAGGCATTTACCTTCACAAGGTGTTCTCTCTCTGGAGTTGAAAGCCAATAGGTTTGTTCCTTGAAGTGATTTTGAAATGGATTCATTTTTTATCTCCTGCTAATAAATTCCCTCTCAAATTTAGGCAAAATTGATCTTTGAATGCAGATGGATCGAAAGAGAAGAGTCAAGTGTTTTATCTTCACATGTCCTGAAACAGAATAATGCAATTCTTATTTATAGCAGCACAACAAGTATGTAAACATAGTACTCAGTAGATACCATAACAAACAACAACGACAAAAGTTTCATAAATTAAAAAGTTAGAATATAATGCAAAAACAAAAACAAGGCCCTAAATCCCTAGTGCAATCAAGGCAATTCATAGTTCGGAGTTTAGTTCATAGGTTATATCAGAATTAGGCCATTTAGCCCAAGAAGTCTACTCTGCCATTCAATCATGGCTGATCTATCTTTTCCTCTCAATTTCATTCTCCTGCCTCCTCCCCATAACCCTTGACGTCCGCACTAATCTGTCAATCTCCACCTTAAAACTATAAATTGACAGCCTCCACAGCGTTTTGTGGCAATGAATTCCACAGATTGACCACCCTCTGACTAAAGAAATTCCTCCTCATCTCCTTTCTAAATTCCTCCTCATCATCCTTTTATTCTGAGGCTATGGCCTCTGATCCTAGTGTTTTCCACTAGTGGAAACACTTTCACCACATCCATTCTATCCAGGCCTTTCATTACTTGGTAAGATTCAATGAGGTCCCCTCTCATCCTAAACTCCAGCAGGTACAGGACCAGTGAAGTCAAATGCTAATCATATGTTAACCCAATCATTCTTAGGATAATTCTCGTAAACCTCCCCTGGACCCTCTCCAACGCCCCTCAGATATGGAGCCCAAAATTGCTCACAATGCTCCAAATGCGGTCTGAAAAGTTCCTTATAAAGCCCCAGCAAGTCCTTTCAAAATAAATGCTAGCATGGCATTTGCCTTCCTTACTACGGATTCGAATTGCAAATTAACTTTTTAGGAATCCGGTACCATCACATCAAAGTCTCTTTTTACCTCCGATTTCAGAATTCTCTCCCCATTTAGAAAATAGTCTTCACCTTTATTCCTACTACCAAAATGCATGAATCCGCACTTTGCTACGCTGTATTCCATCTGCCGGAGTTAGTTGGAGTTGGCAGTGCTCAATAGCCCGATGTTTGTTGGGAAGAAGCTGTTTCTGAACCTGCACAGTTTTCAGGCTCCTATACCTTCTTCCCAATGGCAATAGTGAAACGAGTGCATGGCCAGGGTGGTATGGGTCCTTGATGTTACTGGCTACCTTTTGAGGCAGTGCCTCCTATAGATCCCTTCGACGGTGGGAGGTCCATGATATACTCGGCAGTTTTCATCTCTTTTTATAATCATTCCTGGATGTTTTGCTCTCTACCCTACACCTGTAGGAATTCAATAAAGTATTTGTCAACATATGGAATCTCCTTAATCTTCCAAGGAAACAGAGACATTGATGGGCTTCCTTTATGATTGCATCGATGTGCTGAGTCCCGGACAAATCTTCAGAGATATGCATGCCTTCTTTGGGGATGTTTTAGTGACTACATGTTTTTAAATGACTTCATTCTAAGGATCGAGTTATCAATGGCCAGCAGTTATTATCCATCCCCAATTGCCCTTCAGAATATGGTGATGAGCATTCCTCTTGAACTGCAACAGAGCTTCTGAAGCAGAAGCTCCCCTATACTGTTGAGGGGAGGGGGGCGTGGGTTGGGGGAAGAAGTTCATAATGTAAAGCCACCAGCAGTGAATGACCAGCAATATATTTCCAGATCAGGATCATGCACTACTTGTAGGGGAAGAGCAGGCCATGGTTTTCCCAATCACTGCTTAACCTTGTAGAGATTGAGGGTTTAGAATCTGTGGAGAGTGTTCCATCACACTTCTGACGTAACTTGCATACGCTGCAAAGGCCCAGAATATTCTCGGCAGACAAGTGTCATCTTTCAAATGTTATTTGAAAATCTATATATACTGCATCCATTGGCTCCCTCTTTTCTACCATGAGAATTATGACTTTTTAAAAATCTATTGGTTTTGTCGAGCCAGATTTCCTTTCCATGATGCCTTGGAAGGAATTGCAGATGCTGGTTTATACCAAAGATAGACAAAATGCTGGAGTAACTCAGCGGGTCAGGCAGCATCTCTGGAGAAAGGTCGGGTCGGAACTCCTCTCCAGTCTAAATAATTTTGTGTCTATCTTCCTTTCCATGATTTTGCCTAATCAGAACATGATTTTTATGTGTTCTGCTATCATGTCCTTAATCATGAATTCTCATATTTCCTCTGCAAACGATGTCAGGTTACTGTTCTTTCTGCCTCCTTTCTTGCAATGTGTGGCCTTGTCTTCTGGTCACATTTACTCTTAGAATTGAATCCATGATCTGATTTTGAAAAAAAATAAAGTTGTTAAGTTTTAAAAGAAACGTCTAGTGGTATAGGAACAGAATGAATTACACGGGATTGTTTACGCTGTTCTTCTCCCAATTGTGACAAGCTTGTAATATTATACCGGGTTTAACTGACTGCAGTAATCTGGACTGCAAATATTTTTAGGGCTTTAATGTTGTATCTATATTTTGGAAAGAAAAAAAAATCAATAAACCAACAGTTATCAAAACAATAATTCATACTTGTCACTTGTGTGCTGAGGAGAAATAATGGTGTCTGGGAGCATTTGTCAGCACAGAGGGCAGAGAGACCTAGGAAGTGGCAGTTGCACGGAATGGGAGGAGGATTTGTTTATTGATTGCTTTTTTAAAATTCAGTTTTAGATCTAAGTCTCGCTGGAAAAGCTTGCACTGATTAATCATTTAAAGGTAACAGTGTGGTGTATTTTTCAGGTACCACAGTTCGCATCTTCTGGTGAAGATATTCATATAATAGCTCATTGGTACTTTATTGTCACATGTATCTAGGCACAGCAAAATTCCTTTTTTTTTGCATGCAGTTCAGTAAAAATCTTACTATACATTGGCACAATCATATTTAAGTACAAGAGTGTAGGAATAATAGATTGCACTGAAGCAGTATACAAGAGTTTCCACGTTTCTGCCACCATCTTGTATCCTTCAAGATATAATTAAATGGTGTTGAGTGGTAATTTTCTGGAATTAGATCCAGCAAAGATGAACAATGATATACTTCCAATTCAGGACTAAATTTGTCTTCCACAGTAGCTACTATGGGACTTGAATTCAGATCTTTGAATGACCATTTGACAAAGTTGCACTTCCATCAGCATCATATTCTGATTTTTACTAAATGTCTTGACATCGTCTTTTATGATGGACCGGATATTTTGAACCGAAAGTGAAAATATTTCAGTCTTCATTCTCCAACACTGATCCTATTTGGATAGCATAAATCAAACAAAATATTGATGATTCAAATCAGACAGATTTTATTTGCTTTTGCTTAACATGGTAATTGTGGCACTGGCCTGATGCACATGCTATAAATAACTTTTAGTTAGCATTTAATTTAAAGTTAGCATTTGAGGCCTGTCTGAGTGGAAAACAATGATTTGTTCAAAACACGTTACTGAAATTGTTCTTGAGTAAGGGACACTCATTACTCTTGCTGTTCTCAAAACTGACATTGGAGTAATCAATCAGCTGCCATGCTTTGACTGACCATCAGTTAAGGGGACAGTGGTGGTGTTACAAAACAAACCTTTAATTAAATCGACAGGGTTATCATTTTGTTCATTCCGATTGCCAGGAAATGTTAAACAAAAATACTCATGCAGAATATATTGTCAATGAGAGAATTAATCCAGCAGTTTGCTCAATCTTTCTAATAATGAGAAATGATAATGTTAATATCCCCAAAATTACATTCTTGTTAGCTATCTCCAAGGAATGTTTCATTTAAGTCAAGGGACACAGTGGGAGTGTCAGCTCTGACATCTGCTATATTTTGACAGCACTGTGTTTGAACTTGTTTTTACATTGTTCATCAGTAATGTGTCAATACAAAGTGTAATTTGGCATCAAAGCTTAAAGTTAACTTTCTTTTAAGTAAAGAAAAAAAAATCTTCAGAATAGCATTTTACTTTTATCTATATCGTCTCCAATGCATAGGTATGTATATGTGTGGGGTCACTCTTATCATTAAATCACATGGTAATCTTCTCGGGTGCCCTCTCCTTCAATTGGCTGAACATTTTCCATTCCAGTTATCACCTTTAAAAGGCTCGTTCTCTGCTACACAGTCAAACCCCATCCTGTGCTTCTTCTGATGTCATTTTGTTTCATTCCTCTCCTTCACACCATACTCACTGTCATTTCAATATCCTCCTCAATTTGCCTTGCATTCTCTACTTTAATTTTATATCATTCTGTTCCTCCACAGCAATACCCTTATTTAGTCCTCAATCTTACTGCCTCAGTGATCTGTACACGCTTCTCGTTATGAATGGATGAACAACTTCAGTGTCCAAAAGATGCATAATTTAATATTTTAAAAAACCCTGCTCTTTCCACATACAACTTTCCATTCAAATTGCCAACTTTTCGGTTATGGCTAGCGGGTAGAAAGTACTAAAAATATCTGCTCTCATGGAAACGGGCTGCTATGGCAACTTGAGTATCTGAATTGCAATCTCATTTTGGCTGCCTTCAAATTGGTGTCCAATTGCAAAAATGTTGACCAGAACCAGTATTTTGGCACAGATTCGCAGTGGTGCTGGGATGTTGAGCCAAGAGAATAGCCTTAACTCCATGTCTGCCATATGTCACCAAAGGCCAAGCTTGTGTGCTCCAGCATACTCCAGGATACTCCAGCAGAGGCCAAATTCTGAGCCAATGTCCAAAGATGCCATTTATCTTTTTTGTCAATAGATTCCTACCTATTGTATGGATAGTGAATACCATTTGTTATATGCATTTGGGCTTTCCCGATGGATATATAAATTTTAGTTAAGTTATGAGGTCTCTGACTGAGAGTTGATTGTGAGGAAAATGACTGCTTTGGTTTTTCTGATAAACTAGCAGGTTAACACTGCTGGTTTCTATCTGAGAGCTTATTGGCAAATCGGTGATGTGAAGTATTGAGGAAGAATTTGGCATATGCTCAAAACATCCCACCATTTTGCACAAGACCCATCCAAATTTGAGTTTGAAATATATCTAAAGGAAGGACAGGCATCACATAGTTTTCCCACCATGTAGATGTTGAGACGTTTTCTTCTATTAAATGGCATCTATAGACCTTTGCTTTTTGTCATCTTCCTAAGATCTCCATCAGCACCTCCATTTCTTGGTCAAACCTATAGATGAGAGGAAATGTGTACATTGTTTTTTTTTGTGAATAGTTACTATCTGAAGAAGAGAATGTAAAATAAATGAACAGACTATTTAGTGAGACAGCTATCTTTTCCTTTGAAAAGATTTGAAGAAATAATTTTCCTTTCAAAACCTAAATTTCTTGCCAATTTTCTTTCTTACAGAAAAAAAGAATTGGAACTGTTGATCATCTAACTCAGATGCATTTACATCAGATGCATTAATCATCAATATTATTTTTCTGTGGTAAAAATGTTGATAAATAACTAGGATATTTGAGCTATCACTATCCACTGCCATGTTTAAATTTATACCTTCTTCTTCTTGCGTATGGCGTGCACAGCCTAGTTGTAAGACAACGTGTTCTGTTTGATCTTCTGTTTGTGCACGCCAGGTTGATTGCATTCGTCGAAACAGGGTGGACCAAGTGAAGGTTGCAATCTCTCACCCCCAAATATATACCATTAGTGCATCATCCAAAAAACAATGTAATTATTGTCCAAGAAGTGCATATTTAGACTCATACGTACTGTCTTTGATTTCTAACAGCAACAGCCATTGCAAAATACATGGAGCAAATTCCATCAAAAATCATGTAACAGCATCTGCATCTGAAAAAGCAGTCTTTTGTGTCATGGACAACAAATCTCATAATCATGTGTAAATATAAGGTATACTTTCGCAGAGCAACTTACTAATATTTTTTTTGTCAAGATTTTGGTGTCAGTAGTAAAAGAACAATGCTGACAATTTATTATGCATGCACTTTTCCACAGACATTTGACAGTATTTTGTACAGAGAATTGTCATTAGGAAGGCATCTCAGTACAGTGCTTCTCTCGAGAGCAAGTACCTGTGTGGACCAGAAAACCAATCACATTGAAAGACCCCTGGTGACCCATTAGTGCAGATCAGTTGCAGGATAGATTAACCATCATGCCTGTAAAGTAGCCTCCATTGTCAAGACCATTTTCCTTTGGGATGTGTAAAGAATGGATCCATGCCTGAATTCAACACTCTCATTTAATATCTCACTGTTAAGATGCTTAGTTTGTTGTTATCTGACCAGGCATTGCGTTTATTTTATTTAAAATCATTTTATGTAATTGTCTCTTTTGAATTCCTATCTTTCAGTGTTGTGAACTAAACACATTAACACATTACATAACACTACATCTATTACAGTCACAGTTTCACAGTTTCTATTATTTGTCAGACTCGCAGTACTTTGTACCACTCTTATAGGCACAGTGTGAGATTTTCAATACCTCCGCATGTCTGTCATAGCATATTCCCATGATTTAAAGCTTAGGTTATTTTTAAGAAAGTGCAATTTCCTTTAATTTAAAAAAAATTCCTTTGGATCACTGTTGTGTTATTTGCATTATTTAGAAACAAACATGTTTGTTTAAAGCACTGTTCTAATCCAAACCATTGTAATTATTTATGAACTGCAATGGTATAGAGTATAGATATCATCCTTTTTGTATTTCAGGCTGAAGTCAATGACTTTTCCTTTGTTTAGATGGTCTTGGATAGTTTAGTTTAGAGATATAGCATGGAAACAGGCCCTTTGGCACACCGAGTCCTTGCCGACCAGCAATCACCTATATACAAGGTCTATCCTACACACCAAGGACAATTTTACAGAAGCCAATTAACCTACAAACCTGCATGTCTTTGTAATGTGGGAGAAAGGTAGAGCACCCAGAGGAAACCCACATAGTCACAGGGAGAACATGCAAACTCCGTACAGACAAATACCTGTAGTCAGGATTGAACCCAGGTCCCTGGCGCTGCAAGGCAGCAACTCTACCACTGTGCCACCCTGCCAGATCTGCAACAACCTGGAGCCATTGGAGCCAGCGTGTAAGATAGTAGATTATACTAATGCACTATACAAGAGTCACCATGTTTCTGGCACCATCTTAGTTTTAGTTTTAGAGATACAGCGCGGAAACAGGCCCTTCGGCCCACCGGGTCCACGTCGACCAGCAATCCCCGCACATTAACACTATCCTACAAGGGACAATTTTTACATTTACCAAGCCAATTAACGTACAAACCTAATTGTGGCAGCGCTGCCTAAGCAGCTGCGGCTCGCCTGCAGTCAGTTTGTCTTTTATCTTTTTGTCTTTTTTTTTGTCTTGTTAGGGGTATGTTTTTGGTTTATTTTTAGTTGTGTATATGTGGGGGGTGCGGGAAACTTTTTAAATCTCTTCCTTGAACGGGGACGCGACCTTTTCCTTGTCATGTCTCCATTTCGCTGGGGCCTAACATCGTGGAGCTGGCGGCCTCCAACTGGAATCGATCTGATGGCTCCGGTTCCAGAGCCTGTGGACTTACCATCACGGAGCTGGCTGACGTCGGAGGCTGTGGTGGCGCTGTGACTGCGACCTGACTTTGGACCTTCAGAGGCTTCGGCCACAGGCCCTGTGGACGTTAACATCGGGAGCTCGCAAGTCCCTGGTAGGAGACCGATTTTCGGGAGCCCCTGCAACGGCAACTTCACCCGTCCCGAATTGCAGGGTTTGGATTTGCCCTGTCGCAAGGCTTTTCATTGTCCGGCGCGGCTTAATCGGCCGCGGGACTTACCATCGCCCGCCGGGGGCTTTAACATCAAGAGCCTCGATCACCTCGACGCAGAGGTTTGACTTCCTGACCACGGGAGAAGAACAGGGAAGAGATAAGACTTTTGCCTTCCATCACAGTGAGGAGGTGTTTGGAGATTCACTGTGATAGATGTTTGTGTGAAACTGTGTTAATTGTGTGTGGTTTTTTTTTGCTGTTATGACTGCAGGGAACGAAATTTCATTCAAATTTTTGTTTGTTTGAATGACAATAAAAGGCATTCTATTCTATTCTATTCTAACCTGTACGTCTTTGGAGTGTGGGAGGAAACCTGAAGATCCCGGAGAAAACCCATGCAGGTCACGGGGAGAACGTACAAACTCCGTACAGACAGCACTAATAGTCGTGATCGAACACGGGTCTCCGGCACTGCATTCGCTGTAAGGCAGCAACTCTACCGCTGCACCACCGTGACCGCCCTTAAACTTATACTTCAAGTTCAGATTTGTTAAAAATGTTAGAGGCTTGACTTCGTCATAAAGGTCTAATGTCCTGGCAGTGGCACTGGGTTGGAGTTGCAGGGGTTGGCCTGGCCTGGCCTGGCGATGCTGTCAGTGTTCACCCTCGTTGCTCCATCGCTCCATGTAGCTGCAGCCACAACTGATCCAGGTGCTCGGCTGCTAGGCATCCAATCTTATCGAGCCTCAGAATCAAGCGTGGCCTCTAACGGCCCACTCCAGCGACAGCTCGATCCATTCACTTCTACCCTTGCCTCACAAGTCCATCGCTCAGCCTCCGTGCCTCCTGCAACCATACCTGTAACACTCAGAGCACCTCCAAGTGCACTGGAGGTAAGACACCGGCCCTCTTACTGGCACCGTCATTTTCCTCCCTCGGTTGCCACTGCGATCTTGAAGGTTTTGCCAGCTTATTGTATGGGCTCACATATTACTTGTGAACTCATGTTCTTTACCCATACCCTTACATTTTCAAGTTTCAAGTTCCTAACAAATTCGATTTTGAAAGTTATTTTTGAAGCATCTTCTGCTATTCCATCATTTGGTCCATTCTAGATCATGCCCATGCACTGCACAAAAAACCTCTCCGAACCCCGTCACCCCACCTCCACCCTGTACTTTATTTTATTCATTATCTATAAATCTGTATTCCCTGGCTGCTAGTCCACTGACTGGTGAAAATAATTTTCTCTTTAATATTCCAACCATACCCTCAAGTTAATTTGAATGTAGAGGACAGTCCCAGTTTTTCTAATCTCCTTGCGCATCTGAAGTCTACTTCTGCGCCCCCTCTAAATATTATTTTGTTGCTGAATGGCAATTATGGCTTTTGATGTCTGATTTAAATGAAAATGCATTACATTATTTATAATTAATTGTTTTAAGTTATTTATGCTCAATAGAATGAATTTTATATTGTTAGAATTATTCAATATTTTAATGGCTTATTTTATCATAAATTCTGCTGGCAGTTTAAAAAAAATGCTGGATATACTGAGTCCTCCATTCCTGGCTTTTTCAATGCACTCCAACCATAATTATGGCAGATGTGTGCCAGACAGTTAGAAATTATGTCATGTGTACTCTATTCTGGCCTAACATAAGAGTACATGATGGGGATCTGCCCACCCCAATAAAGGTCTCTTGAGAAGGGCTCAAGGATATCTTCCATTTGGGGTACAATGGCTCCTGGCTTCAAAAAGACCATGTACTAGGTTGATAGTAGAATTATGATAGACCTCTCAAAGTGGAGTGCATTAAAAAGTCTGACATTATCATGCATTTTATTCAGCTGTGGAGCCATGGTCGTTGTAATACCGTAGAATTAACATCTTACTGGTTTATCAGTTTCCATATAAAGTTACGTTAAGAATCCACACAATGAACTTATTCAGTTCCACTTCCAGATTACATCATGAATGTCAAAAAGAAAGGAAAATTAAATTATGTTGCTAAACATATTGGTTCTTGCAGAGGCAGATTACCAAACCCTTACAAAAAATAAGTGCTCAGAATTTCTCTGCAGTGGATGTAATTGAATCAAGAACATGGTTTTAGTCAATTATCCAGCCAGTGAAGCTAAACACCAGGACTCTTTATGTATGATACTGGGTTAAAAGTACTATCGAGCATCAAACAAACACTGCCTGGTTGGTTTACAGTCACTGGGATAGCCGGTACATGAATCTGACTTAGAAAGATTATACCATCACAAGAGGTCCGAAAGCCGTTGGAGAGGTCGCTGAGGGAGGAGCTACAACCGAGCGGTAGGACTTAAAAAGGAGCGCGGGGGCTTGTTCCTAACAGAGGTCCGAAAGCCGTTGGAGAGGTCGCTGAGGGAGGAGCTACACCCGAGCGGTAGGAGTTAAAAAGGAGCGCGGGGGCTTGTTCCTAACAGAGGTCCGAAAGCCGTTGGAGAGGTCGCTGAGGGAGGAGCTACACCCGAGCGGTAGGAGTTAAAAAGGAGCGCGGGGGCTTGTTCCTAACAGAGGTCCGAAAGCCGTTGGAGAGGTCGCTGAGGGAGGAGCTACAACCGAGCGGTAGGACTTAAAAAGGAGCGCGGGGGCTTGTTCCTAACAGAGGTCCGAAAGCCGTTGGAGAGGTCGCTGAGGGAGGAGCTACAACCGAGCGGTAGGACTTAAAAAGGAGCGCGGGGGCTTGTTCCTAACAGAGGTCCGAAAGCCGTTGGAGAGGTCGCTGAGGGAGGAGCTACAACCGAGCGGTAGGACTTAAAAAGGAGCGCGGGGGCTTGTTCCTAACAGAGGTCCGAAAGCCGTTGGAGAGGTCGCTGAGGGAGGAGCTACACCCGAGCGGTAGGACTTAAAAAGGAGCGCGGGGGCTTGTTCCTAACAGAGGTCCGAAAGCCGTTGGAGAGGTCGCTGAGGGAGGAGCTACAACCGAGCGGTAGGACTTAAAAAGGAGCGCGGGGGCTTGTTCCTAACAGAGGTCCGAAAGCCGTTGGAGAGGTCGCTGAGGGAGGAGCTACAACCGAGCGGTAGGACTTAAAAAGGAGCGCGGGGGCTTGTTCCTAACAGAGGTCCGAAAGCCGTTGGAGAGGTCGCTGAGGGAGGAGCTACACCCGAGCGGTAGGAGTTAAAAAGGAGCGCGGGGGCTTGTTCCTAACAGAGGTCCGAAAGCCGTTGGAGAGGTCGCTGAGGGAGGAGCTACACCCGAGCGGTAGGAGTTAAAAAGGAGCGCGGGGGCTTGTTCCTAACAGAGGTCCGAAAGCCGTTGGAGAGGTCGCTGAGGGAGGAGCTACAACCGAGCGGTAGGACTTAAAAAGGAGCGCGGGGGCTTGTTCCTAACAGAGGTCCGAAAGCCGTTGGAGAGGTCGCTGAGGGAGGAGCTACACCCGAGCGGTAGGAGTTAAAAAGGAGCGCGGGGGCTTGTTCCTAACAGAGGTCCGAAAGCCGTTGGAGAGGTCGCTGAGGGAGGAGCTACACCCGAGCGGTAGGACTTAAAAAGGAGCGCGGGGGCTTGTTCCTAACAGAGGTCCGAAAGCCGTTGGAGAGGTCGCTGAGGGAGGAGCTACACCCGAGCGGTAGGAGTTAAAAAGGAGCGCGGGGGCTTGTTCCTAACAGAGGTCCGAAAGCCGTTGGAGAGGTCGCTGAGGGAGGAGCTACACCCGAGCGGTAGGAGTTAAAAAGGAGCGCGGGGGCTTGTTCCTAACAGAGGTCCGAAAGCCGTTGGAGAGGTCGCTGAGGGAGGAGCTACACCCGAGCGGTAGGAGTTAAAAAGGAGCGCGGGGGCTTGTTCCTAACAGAGGTCCGAAAGCCGTTGGAGAGGTCGCTGAGGGAGGAGCTACACCCGAGCGGTAGGAGTTAAAAAGGAGTACCCAAATCGGCAACGTTCCACTTCAAAAACAAGTGGGTTTGAGGAAGCCGCTGATTGGTGGACGCAGATAAGAGAGAGCAGCTGATTGGGAGTCAGATCCCTGCTGATTGTACTGTATTGTAGCAGTTTGTTTTGTATTGTAGCAGTTTGTTTTGTATTGTAGCAGTTTGTTTTGTATTGTAGCAGTTTGTTTTGTATTCTATCAGTTTGTTTTATATTCTATCCAGGGTAAGGGGAGTATGACGGCCAGGGCAGTTTACTGTTCTGGATGTCAGATGTGGGAAGTCATGGAGTCTGTTAGCCCTCCAGACGTCCACATCTGCGCCAGGTGTATCGAGATGGGGCTCCTAATGGACCGTATTAGGAACCTGGAGCAGCAGCTCGATGACCTCCGTCTGGTCAGGGAGAGCGAGGAAGTCATTGAGAGGAGTTACAGGGATGTGGTCACTCCAACACCACAGGAGGCAGGCAAGTGGATCACGGTTGGGAGAGGCAAGGGGCACAGGCAGGGACTAGAGAGTACCCCGGTGGCTGTACACCTTGACAATAAGTACTCCTGTTTGAGCACTGTTGGGGTGGACAGCCTACCTGGGGGTAGCGACAGCGGCCGGGCCTCTGGTATAGAGACCGGTCCTGTTGCTCAGAAGGGTAAGGAAAAGAAGAGGAGGGCAATATTAATAGGGGACTCTATAGTTAGGGGGTCAGACAGGCGATTCTGTGGACGCAGTCGGGAGACCCGGATGGTAGTTTGCCTCCCTGGTGCCAGGGTCTGTGATGTGTCCCAACGTGTCCAAGACATCCTGAAAGGGCAGGGAGAGGAGCCCGAGGTCGTGATACATATAGGTACCAATGACATAGGTAAAAAAAGAGAAGAGGTCCTGAAAGGAGAATTTAGGGAGTTAGGAGGGGAGCTAAAGAGAAGGACAGCAAAGGTAACAATCTCGGGATTACTGCCTGTACCACGCGACAGTGAGAGTAGGAATGGAGCGAGGTGGAGGATAAATGCGTGGCTGAAGGACTGGTGCAGAAGGCAGGGATTCAAATTTCTGGATCATTGGGACTTCTTTTGTGGAAGGTTCGACCTGTACAAAAAGGATGGGTTGCACTTGAACCTGAGGGGGACCGATATCCTGGCGGGGAGATCTGCAAAGGCTACTGGGGAGACTTTAAACTAGAATGGTTGGGGGGAGGGACTCAAATAGAGAATGCTATTAGACAGTGTGTGAGGCAGGAGGCAGAGAAGGAAAGCACTCAGACCCAACATGTAGGGGGGAAAGAAGAAAACAATAATAAACAGAGAATAAGAGGTGGTGGGGTTCTTAAATGGGTGAGCAGAGAAACAGAGGGGTGTAAAATGCGGGCGGAAGCAATAGGTAGCAAGGTGAAAGGTAAAAGTGGCAGGCAGACAAATCCAGGACAAAAATCAAAAAGAGCCACTTTTCAACATAATTGTATAAGGGGTAAGAGCGTTGTAAAAACAAGTCTGAAGGCTTTGTGTCTCAATGCAAGGAGCATTCGTAATAAGGTGGATGAGTTGAACGTGCAGATAGCAATTAATGATTATGATATAGTTGGGATCACGGAGACATGGCTCCAAGGTGACCAAGGCTGGGAGCTGAACATCCAGGGATATTCAATATTCAGGAGGGATAGAGAGAAAGGAAAAGGAGGTGGGGTGGCGTTGCTGGTTAGAGAGGAGATTAACGCAGTGGAAAGGAAGGACATTAGCTTGGAGGATGTGGAATCGGTATGGGTAGAGCTGCGAAACACTAAGGGGCAGAAAACGCTGGTGGGCGTTGTGTACAGGCCACCTAGCAGTAGTAGTGAAGTTGGGGATGGCATCAAACAGGAAATTAGAAATGCGTGCAACAAAGGCAAAACAGTTATAATGGGTGACTTCAATCTACATATAGATTGGGTGAATCAAATTGGCAGGGGTGCTGAGGAAGAGGATTTCTTGGAATGTATGAGGGATAGTTATCTAAACCAACATGTAGAGGAACCAACGAGAGAGCAGGCTATTCTAGACTGGGTATTGAGTAATGAGGAAGGGTTAGTTAGCAGACTTGTTGTGCGTGCCCCCTTGGGCAAGAGTGATCATAATATGGTTGAGTTCTTCATTAGGATGGAGAGTGACATTGTTAATTCAGAAACAACGGTTCTGAACTTAAAGAAAGGTAACTTTGAGGGTATGAGACGTGAATTGGCCAAGATTGACTGGCAATTAGTTCTAAAAGGGTTGACGGTGGATATGCAATGGAAGGCATTTAAAGACTGCATGGATGAACTACAAAAATTGTTCATCCCAGTTTGGCAAAAGAATAAATCAAGGAAGGTAGTGCATCCGTGGATAACAAGGGAAATCAGGGATAGTATCAAAGCAAAAGATGATGCGTACAAATTAGCCAGAAAAAGCAGCATACCAGAGGACTGGGAGAAATTCAGAGACCAGCAGAGGAGGACAAAGGGCTTAATTAGGAAAGGGAAAATAGATTATGAAAGGAAACTGGCAGGGAACATAAAAACTGACTGCAAAAGTTTTTATAGATATGTGAAGAGAAAGAGATTAGTTAAATCAAATGTAGGTCCCTTGCAGTCAGAAACAGGTGAATTGATCATGGGGAACAAGGATATGGCAGACCAATTGAATAACTACTTTGGTTCCGTCTTCACTAAGGAAGACATAAATAATCTGCCGGAAATAGCAGGGGGCCGCGGGTCAAAGGAGATGGAGGAACTGAGTGAAATCCAGGTTAGTCGGGAAGTGGTGTTGGGTAAATTGAATGGATTAAAGGCCGATAAATCACCAGGGCCAGATAGGCTGCATCCCAGAGTACTTAAGGAAGTAGCTCCAGAAATAGTGGATGCATTAGTGATAATTTTTCAAAACTCTTTAGATTCTGGAGTAGTTCCTGAGGATTGGAGGGTAGCAAACGTAACCCCACTTTTTAAGAAGGGAGGGAGAGAGAAAACGGGGAATTACAGACCAGTTAGTCTAACATCGGTAGTGGGGAAACTGTTAGAGTCAGTTATTAAAGATGGGATAGCAGCACATTTGGAAAGTGGTGAAATCATTGGACAAAGTCAGCATGGATTTACGAAAGGTAAATCGTGTCTGACGAATCTTATAGAATTTTTCGAGGATGTAACTAGTAGAGTGGATAGGGGAGAACCAGTGGATGTGTTGTATCTGGACTTTCAGAAGGCTTTCGACAAGGTACCACATAAGAGATTAGGATACAAACTTAAATCACACGGTATTGGGGGTTCAGTATTGATGTGGATAGAGAACTGGCTGGCAAACAGGAAGCAAAGAGTAGGAGTAAACGGGTCCTTTTCACAATGGCAGGCAGTGACTAGTGGGGTACCACAAGGCTCAGTGCTGGGACCCCAGCTATTTACAATTTATATTAATGATCTGGACGAGGGAATTGAAAGCAACATCTCCAAGTTTGCGGATGACACTAAGCTGGGGGGCAGTGTTAGCTGTGAGGAGGATGCTAGGAGACTGCAAGGTGACTTGGATAGGCTGGGTGAGTGGGCAAATGTTTGGCAGATGCAGTATAATGTGGATAAATGTGAGGTTATCCACTTTGGTAGCAAAAACGGGAAGGCAGACTATTATCTAAATGGTGGCCGATTAGGAAATGGGGAGATGCAGCGAGACCTGGGTGTCATGGTACACCAGTCATTGAAAGTAGGCATGCAGGTGCAGCAGGCAGTGAAGAAAGCGAATGGTATGTTGGCCTTCATAGCAAGAGGATTTGAGTATAGGAGCAGTGAGGTTCTACTGCAGTTGTACAGGGTCTTGGTGAGACCACACCTGGAGTATTGCGTACAGTTTTGGTCTCCAAATCTGAGGAAGGACATTATAGCCATAGAGGGAGTGCAGAGAAGGTTCACCAGATTGATTCCTGGGATGTCAGGACTTTCATATGAAGAAAGACTGGATAGACTTGGCTTATACTCGCTAGAATTTAGGAGATTGAGAGGGGATCTTATAGAAACGTACAAGATTCTTATGGGGTTGGACAGGCTAGATGCAGGAAGATTGTTCCCGATGTTGGGGAAGTCCAGGACAAGGGGTCACAGCTTAAGGATAAGGGGAAAATCCTTTAAGACCGAGATGAGGAAAAACTTTTTCACACAGAGAGTGGTGAATCTCTGGAACTCTCTGCCACAGAGGGTAGTTGAGGCCAGTTCATTGGCTATATTTAAGAGGGAATTAGATGTGGCCCTTGTGGCTAAAGGGATCAGGGGGTATGGAGAGAAGGCAGGTACGGGATACTGAGTTGGATGATCAGCCATGATCGTATTGAATGGCGGTGCAGGCTCGAAGGGCCGAATGGCCTACTCCTGCACCTAATTTCTATGTATCTATGTATCTATGCGCATTGCCATACTTAACATCAACTCCAACCTCCCAGACTGCTTAGATCCACTGCAATCCTCCAACCTCTGCAACAGATCCATGCATATGCCACCCCCCGGTCCTAAATTCATCCTGAGAACATCTGGTAACAAGGACACCTATATGTTCATTGATTATAGCACTGCCTTCAACCACACTCATCCAAACACCTGCACCTGAAACTCGGCATTCACCTTAGCAATTGGATCCTTGACTTCCTGACCAGCGAGGATAGGTAACAAAATATCTTCCACACTAATTCTCAATGTCGGTGTCCCACATGGCTGCATTCTCAGTCCCTACACAATTATTTGCTCAAATTCTTACTCCATTTACAAGTTTACAGAGGACACCACTGTTGTTAATATTGACCAAATTAAAGACACCATAAAATGGAGAGTCCCTGCATTTGTCAGAATTGCATAACCTTTGTCAGTGGAAAATTACAGGCTTTGGATGGCACCGATTAGTCTGAGCCTCAGAATGATATGCAGAATGGTGGATCCAGGTATTCTCCTCATTTCCCCTTAATTGATAAAATGTATAGAAACTCTGCAAACAAACTTAAATGCATTGATATGATTGAATTACTGCAAAAAGCCTCGTAAATATTGTACATAATGTTGCTAGACAGTTACCCTGCTGTTTGTTGATTGGCCAAAGTGTTGAGCCCTGGCAGGTTTGTTTGAATTCCAGGGTAAATGTTGCATTATTCAAGTTAAGTTAGCTTCTTCCAGAAGCTTCTCCTGAAACAATGTATGGGAGATTCTGTTATTGGTTTGGGGAACTGTCAATAATGTACTGTTGTTAATTAATATGTTTGATTGGATTGTAAAGAGACCACCCCTATGTAGTTTGGCCCCTCAAGGTTTGGGGACCTATAAAAGGCAGCCCCCACGAGGTCCTTTGTCGATCTTCTGGAAGAGCGCTTGCGACTGCGTGACCTTTTGGAGTGTTTCTGCTTACAAGAGGCTGAAGGGCTTGGCCAGGCAGAAACAAGGATCGAACCCGTGGTGGTTTCGGTGTCCTATAGGGGAATTTGTTGTGCAATCCAAAAATAAAGATTAGTTGTTCCAGTGCTTGAGTCAGTGCGTTTTTGACTGAACTAGACTGGGGGGACGCTTAGAAGAGCATATTTACATTGGGGGCTCGTCCAGGATCACAACGGACCCCCAAACACAAGCTTGCGATTAAGTGTGTTGAGCTGTTCCCGATCGTGAGTGCAGAAATCGGCGCCACGGTGCGGTTTTCACATCGGTTTTCATCACCTCACTAGTCGGAGCAGATCGATCATTCACGGGCTTGGGAAAGGGTCCCAACGAGATCGTAGAACAGAGTCTAGCAAGCACTGGGGGGAAAACTGCCTTTGGGGTTAGAGGCCCTACTAGGTTTGGGTTAAAGGCCCTTTCCTTTGGGTTAAAGGCCCGTAAAACTAGGGTTGGATTAAATGCTCCTCTCCTTTGGGTTAAAGGCCTGTAAAACTTGGTCATAGTCTGTAGCTGCAGCTGCTGGCAAAAAAACCCCAACTAATCCGTTAAAATAAAACTAGAGGTTCGAGGCCCTATCCAGATCGGGTATCAAATTGAGTGCATATTTCAAGACGACCTGGGTGTAACAGTGCTAAGCGGCTAAGCACTGCGTCGTTGTCGGGGGTGCAGCTTGGAAGCGCGCTCCAAAAATCGGCATCGACTGCCAGCGTGAAGAGGTTACGCTCTGTCACCCGGTGCCAAGCAGGTGGAAAGGAAGAAGCCTTTTTGATAGGGTGAGCCTATGTTGGTTAAAGTCCACGCCTGTTTGAGATATCCAGATCTCTGAAAAGATGGGGGAGGACCCTCGTAAAGGCATCGGGCTCTCGGTGGTTAGAGTATAGATTGGTTGAGAATACTCTAATCCATTCGAGACTTTTACATCCAAACTAAATTTGAATTGGAATTTGTGTATGTCGAGTTACGCACCAAAAAGCTAATTGGTCAGATCAGAGCGAATTGAAATTTTTCGAGTCAAATTCCCTAAATTCAGAATCTCATATTGAGGTGCTGGACAATTTAAAGTGTGAACATATATTGTAAGATTAATCTGCGTATATAAAAACTTCGAAGTGTGTATAGAGTGCTAAGATCGATTCCGAATCGTGGCTGATCAACCAGGAGTTCGTACTCCCTCTGATTGTTCAATAGTACCTGATAGCGAAGAGTAACTGCGAGGGGGAAAGTAATTTTTAGTAAAGAGTAACCCGAAGGGAAGGTACCCCTAAGTCTAAGCATTTAGGGTGAGGAAAAAGTCCCTGAAGGTAAAGAGTAGTTAATAAAGAACTAGTAGCCCTCAGCAAAGAGTACCCTAGGAAGGGGAAAGTCTTCTGTATCGGAGGGAGAGGTTCACTGGTTGATAGCAGTGCGACGCGGGATTGAAATATTATAAATTGCTTTCGAAATTGTATATTAAAGACAGCTGTTGTTGCATTGTGTATCGTGTATATCGTGTATTGCCTGTGATTTAGATTTCGAGTGTTAAATACCCTGTTATGGTAATAATTTAAATCGGCTGTATAAAAATATAGTTTGATCGGGATTGTTGTCATAATCGAAGTCCGACTCGTGATTGTTCGGCCATGAGTTCGTATCCTTCCCATCGTTGTTTCGTGGGAGGGTTGTTCCGTTGACCGAGCACACCATGAGGAGGGATTAAAATATATTGTGATTTATTTTTAGAACTGTACAGTTAGCGAATGCGATATTAAATGAATGCTTGTGTTTTATCTAGGATGTGGTGGTGTGTGATAATAATAAGTGGTATAATTTCTTTTCTGTATACGATTTTGCTTGCGTGTCTGGAGCTCATTTGCATGTGTTTAGATTGAGGTTGGTCTGGATATAAGAAACAGGCTGCGGAAACGTGTTTGATTGTGTTTGATTGTTCCCTGGGGCACCTTAATCTTCGGGTGATTGAGGATTGTTAAAATTGTAGAGTTGGAATTGCGTGGATTTGTGGGAAACGGGAAGAATTTGAATAAGTAGTTTGGTAAAATTGATTGTGCGATTGCGTGAAAGAGGTGTGAGGCTGCTAGCGCGACGGAGCTGTTGACCATTGTTCAGGAGTGACCTTGGTAGTCTCGGAGATTAAGATAAGGGGTGAATTGTTAAGAAGGTGTGAGTGGCTTAGGAGTTGCTTCCATTGTCCAAAAGAATGGGGAATCACGTGGATAAAGATATGACTGCCGATTCTGAAAGTCCGTTACAAGTAATATGCAGCGAGTTTCCACAGAGAGCAGAACGATTGAGAAATCTTTCCGGGGTATTACATAAAGATTTAGGGAGAGAATTATGGCCTGAGGGAAGTGTTAGTACATTAAAGGGATTGAAGTACGTTGAGCAAATTATATGGCAATGCAGCGATAGTGAAGAGGCAAGGGAATTAATTGGATTGGGGAAAAATTATTACGAGGAACAGAAGGCAAATAGAGACGCTGAAAGAATGGCAAGTTGGAAGGAAGCAACTCTGAAGCGGGGCATAGAATTGGAGGATACTGAAGAGTACCGACCTCCAGGCATCTTGAGAGAGGAGCCTGAAAGTATTAAAGATAAGGGGAGAAGAAAGTCTTTGAAAGGGAAACGGGCACCACTAAATCTCGAGCTTGAGGACCCGATGGTTGGCGTTAGTTTTGAGGGGGACGATGACGATGAGTATTTGGAAGAGTGGGGAAGTGTTAGAAGTAGAGATCCATGACCACCACCTTATTCCTCTTGCGATCCCCGCACTTTAGATACGCATTGTGTAGCTTGCAAACGGAAAACACAATCAGATTCTGTGGCATAGGATTCCTTAACCTCGACTGCTCCATTAATAGTAGGTAGTCCGAGAGTTCACGGTACAAGAAGCCAAACTAGAAAGAAAACTCAAGTAGTTAAGGACAAAGAAGGTAGCAGAAGGGTACAGACACCAGGGTATTCTTGCGAGCTTAAACCTAGACGAGTTGAACGAGTAGCGAGAGAAGAAATGGAGTCATTTAGAAAGCACCGTGAACCCCTTAGTGAGGGGAAAGATACATCTGGGGGTGAGACAACAATTGAAGATGCCGAGATAGATCTTGATATGGCAGAAAGTACAAAAACTAACAGACAACCCGTAGACAGTTCCCTGTGAGGGAAATGCCTAATCCTTCTTTTGATCCAGCCAATACAGTGAGTGCAAATAATCCCCGTACAATAAGAGTATATTCCCCATGGAAGCCCAATGTGATGATGGCCATATTAAATCAAATACCCGATCGTAGAAAATCACCTGCTTCCTTTGTAGATCACCTGAGAACTACAATGCGCATTTACCATGCAGAATCCTGAGATTTATGGGCAGAAATCCAGCAAATAATTACCCCAAGCGAACACACCAGGTGCCTAACAATTCTAGGACATCCGTCACATGAAGCTCTAGCGAATATAATAGCGGACAATAGTGCAAAGGAAGAGGCTGTTTTAATGGCCCTTGCAAGCACCCTTCAAAAGCCGATTGACTTGGTCAGAATCCTAGATGTAAGACCAAAAAAGGGAGAGGGGGCAGATGAATTTTTTGAACAATTCTCCGAATTATATATGGATCAATCGGGTGATTTAAATTATCGAAACGGAGTAAATTCCCCTCAATATTGTGCCATCCTATTGAATTGCCTGCCCACCAACGTAGCGGAATCCATTAAAACGAATAACATGGACTGGACAGAAAATAGTGCCAGCCAAATGGCTAGGGCTGTAAGGTATCACTGGAGGGACATAAAGAAGCAGGAGAGTCCGCCTGCAGTAAATCAAAAGACTGAATACGTAATCAGAAAAGAAGTGCCAAAATCTGATCCTGAACCATGGATCCCCAGAGTACCAGCAAATTACAGATTGGGAGAAATTAGAGTCCCGGAATATTTGGACCGATATCATAGAGAAATACCTGCCCTAGAGCCAGTCTCTCAGAGACCATGTTTAAGGAGATACCATCATCAGGAGTGGGCCAGTGTTATACTTTTGGAGGGATAGGTCACTGGAGTAGGGAGTGCCCAAATAGAGAAAAGAACGAAAGAGGGGGTCACAGAAGAAACTTCAAGACCAAAGAAAATAGAGGGATCAACGGGATCCTAGAGAGGACAGAGGGAACTGGCAGGAAAATCAAGAATCAAGGGGGCAAATCTCCTTTTCTCGGAATAATCCATTTCCATGCCTATGATCAGCAAACCTAATGGTGACTGGATGCAAGTCTGACGAAGAACCTATGTTGTCTCTACAGGTAGAAGGAAAAATCTGCACCTTCTTAATAGACACAGGTGCATCCATGTCATCCCTTCAATCAATTTATAATCTCCCAGAATCAAAAGAAGTTCAGAACCTGTCTGGGTTTCAAGGACAAGTCTGCCAGTATCCCATCTCTGAGCCAGTAGAAGTAGTATATGAAGAAAAAGCAATCAGACACAGATTTGTGATAACCACCGGATTAGATTGCAATTTAATGGCTGGAGATTTGCTCTGTGCTTTCCAATTAAAAATAGAATACGGCGACAGAGGCATAGTAGTGACCCCCTGGGCTCCCTTACAGCAATGTTACTCCATAGTGACCCCTCAGTGGTGGTCCTTAGATCTGGATGAAGAACCCCCATTTCACATTACACTGGCTTACGGCAGGAGTGGGAAGAATAAAGAGCTGGAAACCTTCTTTAAACCACAGGAAGGACAGGATTGGAAGTGTTGGCACTAGTTGAGGGAAAAGAGAGAGGTGCTGAATATATCAAAATACCAGCACAGTTATGGAAAAGAACAGAAGAGGTTGCTCCTTACATCACCCGAAAGGTGAACTACCCGGCAAAAGCTAAAGACCTAGGAGCGATGGTAAGAAAGTTAATCACCTTGGCAGACCCGAATAATTATCAAAAGCAAAATTTGTCTAATCAATATGTTGTTGAATTTTTATCAGGCCCCAAGGACAATTGTTACCCGCTTACGATATCATCTGGGGAGTGAGGTATACGAGTATGTGGACCCTGAGGTGTGGGCGGAGGACACAGCTCAGGTAGGATGCGTGAACATCAATCCCATCCAAGTAGCTCTCCAGAAAGGGGTAACACTTCCTTCAATACAACAATATCCACTAAAATTACAGGCCATCAGCAGCATTGACAAATTAATTCGGGGTTTGCTGGAACAAGGAATACTGGTGAAGTGCCAATCGATTTGTAACACCCCTATTCTTGCCGTTCCAAAGCCAGGAAAGGAGTGCCAATATAGACTTGTATAAGATCTGAGAGAAATCAACTCTGTTGTAGAACCGCTCCATGCCCTAGTGCCAAACCCTGCCCATATCCTAGCCCAAATACCGGCTGAAGCAAAAATGTTTTCGATTGTCGACTTGCAACATGCATTCTTCTCTCTGCCTCTCCACGAAGACAGCCAATATTTGTTTGCTTTCACATACAGGGGCCAACAATATACCTGGACCAGATTGCCTCAAGGATTTATCAACTCGCCAACTTTATTTTTCAGGTGTTTACAGGACCAATTGAGTACTTTAAAATTCAAAATGAATTCTAGTGCAGTATGTTGATGATTTATTAGTGGCATGAAAAAAAGAATCCAGTAATCGGCAAGATACTGCTCAACTACTAAACCATCTAGCTGATTTGGGATATGTAGTCTCCCCATCAAAAGTACTGATGGCCCAGGAGAAAGTAAAATTTTTAGGGATAATAATTTTGGCTACCGAAAGGAGTCTCGAGAAAAGCAGACTTTAACCCATCTGCGAATTCCCAATTCCAAAAGAAGCCAAACAAATGAGGCAATGGCTTGGCATGGTCAATTATTGTAGACCTTGGATCCCTAACGTAGCTCTGGAAACCAAGGAGCTAACACCTTATACCAGCATGGAGGGTGAATTTAAATTAACAAAGAAAGCACAAGACGCCTTTGAAAACGTAAAAAGATCGCTGATGCAAGCTCCGGCATTGGCAACTTCAGTCCTGACTCAAAAACATGGGGATAGACATAGACCTGATGCGTATTACTCCTCTAAATTAGATCCGGTAGCCAGGGGACATCCACTTTGCACTCAAATTTTAACTGCAATATATAATAGTTTACAATCAGCTGCTAATTTGACACTCCAGCAGGAGATTGTAGTGTACAGTTCACATTCGGTATCAGCATTGTTAGGGCGGCTTCAAATCCAGCACTTAACAATGGCCCGCAAAAATAAGTATGAGATCTATCTTTTGAACAACCCGAAACTGCAATTCAAACATTGTACATTGATTAACCCAGCCTCTTTTCTTATTTCACCCCCAGAAGAGCAATCAGAAGCAGGATATGACTGTCTATTTGTCATAGAGGAGGAAATCTGTCAGAGAGGACTTGAGGGATGCACCCATAGAGGACTCTGACATCACATTATATGTCGACGGGAGTGCATCTATTGGACCGTGGGGTGAGACCGTCTGGGTATGCAATTATTAATCAGAAAGCAGAAATTGTAGAAGCAGCCGCCCTTGAGTCACCCTATTCAGCACAGCAAGTTGAATTATTCACTTTAATTATTGTATTATTGGGGAAAATTTAAAAGTAAATATTTACACTGATTCTCGGTATGCATTTGGAGTGGTGCATGATTTTGGACAATTATGGAAAAATAGGGGATTTCTAAATTCTGCAAGACCCTAAATATCAAATAAACAATTGGTGACAGATTTGTTGAAGGCCTTAATGCTGCCCAGACAAATTTTGGTTATGAAATGTAGTGCCCACACTAGAGGACAGACTCCAGTAGATATCGGGAATCGTAATGCTGATTTGGTAGCCAAGAAATTATTGTGGGAACGTAAGATGGTGGTGCTCAAAATGATGAGGCAGACTAAAAGTATAACATAGAAACATAGAAACATAGAAAATAGGTGCAGGAGTAGGCCATTCGGCCCTTCGAGCCTGCTCCGCCATTCAATATGATCATGGCTGATCATCCAACTCAGTATCCTGCACCTGCTTTCTCTCCATACCCCCTGATCCCTTTAGCCACAAGGGCCACATCTAACTCCCTCTTAAATATAGCCAATGAACTGGCCTCAACTACCTTCTGTGGCAGAGAATTCCACAGATTCACCACTCTCTGTGTAAAAAATGATTTCCTCATCTCGGTCCTAAAAGATTTCCCCCTTATCCTTAAACTGTGACCCCTTGTTCTGGACTTCCCCAACATCGGGAACAATCTTCCTGCATCTAGCCTGTCCAACCCCTTAAGAATTTTGCACGTTTCTATAAGACCCCCCCTCAATCTTCTAAATTCTAGCGAGTACAAACCGAGTCTATCCAGTCTTTCATCATATGAAAGTCCTGACATCCCAGGAATCAGTCTGGCGAACCTTCTCTGTACTCCCTCTATGGAAAGAATGTCTTTCCTCAGATTAGGAGACCAAAACTGTACGCAATACTCCAGGTGTGGTCTCACCAAGACCCTGTACAACTGCAGTAGAACCTCCCTGCTCCTATACTCAAATCCTTTTGCTATGAATGCTAACATACCATTCGCCTTCTTCACTGCCTGCTGCACCTGCATGCCTACTTTTAATGACTGGTGTACCATGACACCCAGGTCTCGTTGCATCTCCCCTTTTCCTAATCGGCCACCATTCAGATAATAGTCTACTTTCCTGTTTTTGCCACCAAAGTGGATAACCTCACATTTATCCACATTATACTGCATCTGCCATGCATTTGCCCACTCACCCAGCCTATCCAAGTCACCTTGCAGCCTCCGAGCATCCTCCTCACAGCTAACACTGCCCCCCAGCTTCGTGTCATCCGCAAACTTGGAGATGTTGCATTCAATTCCCTCGTCCAAATCATTAATATATATCGTAAATAGCTGGGGTCCCAGCACTGAGCCTAGTGGTACCCCACTAGTCACTGCCTGCCATTGTGAAAATGACCCGTTTACTCCTACTTTTTGCTTCCTGTCTGCCAGCCAGTTCTCTATCCACATCAATACTGAACCCCCAATACCGTGTGCTTTAAGTTTGTATACTAATCTCTTATGTGGGACCTTGTCGAAAGCCTCCAGATATAACACATCCACTGGTTCTCCCTTATCCACTCTACTAGTTACATCCTCGAAAAATTCTATAAGATTCGTCAGACATGATTTACCTTTCATAAATCCATGCTGAATTTGTCCAATGATTTCACCACTTTCCAAATGTGCTGCTATCCCATCTTTAATAACTGATTCTAACAGTTTCCCCACTACCGATGTTAGACTAACTGGTCTGTAATTTCCCGTTTTCTCTCTCCCTCCCTTTTTAAAAAGTGGGGTTACTTTAGCTACCCTCCAATCCTCAGGAACTACTCCAGAATCTAAAGAGTTAAAAAAAATTATCACTAATGCATCCACTATTTCTGGGGCTACTTCCTTAAATACTCTGGGATGCAGCCTATCTGGCCCTGGGGATTTATCGGCCTTTAATCCATTCAATTTACCTAACACCACTTCCCGGCTAACCTGGATTTCACTCAGTTCCTCCATCTCATTTGACCCCCGGTCCCCTACTATTACCGGCAGATTATTTATGTCTTCCTTAGTGAAGACAGAACCAAAGTAGTTATTCAATTAGTCTGCCATGTCCTTGTTCCCCATGATCAATTCACCTGTTTCTGACTGCAAGGGACCTACATTTGTTTTAACTAATCTTTTTCTCTTCACATATCTATAAAAGCTTTTGCAGTCAGTTTTTATGTTCCCTGTCAGTTTTCTTTCATAATCTATTTTCCCTTTCCTAATTAAGCCCTTTGTCCTCCTCTGCTGGACTCTGAATTTCTCCCAGTCCTCTGGTAGGCTGCTTTTTCTGGCTAATTTGTACGCTTCATCTTTTGTTTTGATACTATCCCTGATTTCCCTTGTTATCCATGGATGCACTACCTTCACTGATTTATTTTTTTGCCAAACTGGGATGAACAATTGTTGTAGTTCATCCATGCAGTCTTTAAATGCCTTCCATTGCATATCTACCGTCAACCCATTAAGAATCAATTGCCAGTCTATCTTGGCCAATTCACTTCTCATACCCTCAAAGTTACATTTCTTTAAGTTCAGGACCCTTGTTTCTGAATTAACAATGTCACTCTCCATCCTAATGAAGAACTCAACCATATTATGGTCACTCTTGCCCAAGGGGCCACGCACAACAAGACTGCTAACTAACCCTTCCTCATTACTCAAATACCCAATCTAGAATAGCCTGCTCTCTCGTTGGTTCCTCTACATGTTGGTTTAGAAAACTATCCCGCATACATTCCAAGAAATCCTCTTCCTCAGCACCCTTGCCAATTTGATTCACCCAATCTATATGTAGATTGAAGTCACCCATTATAACTGTTTTACCTTTGTTGCACGCATTTCTAATTTCCTGTTTGATGCCATCCCCAACTCCACTACTACTGTTAGGTGGCCTGTACACAACTCCCACTAGCGTTTTCTGCCCCTTAGTGTTTCGCAGCTCTACCCATATCGATTCCACATCCTCCAAGCTAATGTCCTTCCTTTCTATTGCGTTAATCTGCTCTCTAACCAGCAACGCTACCCCACCTCCTTTCCCTTTATGTCTATCCCTCCTGAATATTGAATATCCCTGGATGTTCAGCTCACAGCCTTGGTTACCCTGGAGCCATGTCTCCATGATCCCAACTATATCATAGTCATTAATAGCTATCTGCACATTCAACTCATCCACCTTATTATGAATGTTCCTTGCATTGAGACACAAAGCCTTTAGGCTTGTTTTTACAACACTCTTACCCCTTATACAATTATGTTGAAAAGTGGCCCTTTTTGATTTTTGCCCTGGATTTGTCTGCCTACCGCTTTTACTTTTCACCTTGCTACCTTTTGCTTCTATCCTCATTTTACACCCCTCTGTCTCTACGCTCACACATTTAAGAAACCCTTTCCCTTTAACTCCATCCTCAACTATCCCATTCGACACCCCACCCCCCTTATTCAGTTTAAATCTAACAAGTCCCCTTCGGAGAAACTGATGCGAACCATTCAAGAAATTGTTTGATTACAGGAGGAGGCTACATAGATACATAGATACATAGAAAATAGGTGCAGGAGTAGGCCATTCGGCCCTTCGAGCCTGCACCGCCATTCAATATGATCATGGCTGATCATCCAACTCAGTATCCCGTACCTGCCTTCTCTCCATACCCCCTGATCCCCTTAGCCACAAGGGCCACATCTAACTCCCTCTTAAATATAGCCAATGAACTGGCCTCAACTACCCTCTGTGGCAGAGAGTTCCAGAGATTCACCACTCTCTGTGTGAAAACGTTTTTCCTCATCTCGGTCTTAAAGGATTTCCCCCTTATCCTTAAGCTGTGACCCCTTGTCCTGGACTTCCCCAACATCGGGAACAATCTTCCTGCATCTAGCCTGTCCAACCCCATAAGAATTTTGTACGTTTCTATAAGGACAGAGATAGGGAATGCTGGAGACAACTTGGGTGTGTACTGGATTGTATGACTGGATTGTGGACTACTCCAGCAGGGCAGACCTGCATGCCAGATGAATTGTCAGTATGGGTTATAGAGTGCATGCACTATGCAACCCATTGTGGTGCAAGGGCAGTAGGGGACACTCTATTGGCAACTTGGTGGCATCCAAAACTACAAACTTTAGCTCAGAAAGTAAGCAGTAATTGCTTGGTCTGCCAGAAATACAATCACAGGAAAGGAATAGGATGTGAAGGAGGGAATATACCATTGCCTATCAGTCCATTTGAGACATTGCAGATGGATTATATCGAATTGGAAAGGTGCCAGGGGTATAAATACGTACTTGTCATAGTCGATGTATTCAGCCGGTGGATCGAAGCTCACCCAACCCTTGATAACAAAGTGGCCACTGTTGTCAAAGTGTTAATGAGAGAAATTGTCCCTAGATTCGGTATCCCCATTCGACTTAGTTCAGATAACGGTCCACACTTTATTGGACAAATCAATAAAGAATTTTGTGAACAGTTGGGGATCCAGCAGCAATTACACTGTGCTTATCGACCGCAGGCTGCTGGACTTGTAGAAAGTGAAAATCAGACCCTTAAAACTAAATTAGCCAAATTGAAGGCAGAGACTGGACTTGGATGGATTAAATTACTCCCAATAGCTTTATTTCAGATGAGAGTCACGCCTGTAGGGAAATCTGGATTAAGCCCAGCTGAAATTATTTATGGTAGACCCTTGAAAACACCTTGGAACCAGAATGCGATGAAAATAATCAATTTCCACCATATGACTGCAGAGATGTCTGACTGTATTCTAGCGTTGACTAGAGCTTAAAGGATTCATATAATAGAGTAAAAGCAGCCTATAGTGAAATGCCTGTGTTAGAAACTCCCATTAAAGTAAAACCTGGAGACTATGTCCTTATAAAGAATTGGGTGAGGAAAGCATTGGAGGTTCGTTGGAAGGGACCGTACCAGGTTCTTGTAATAATAATAAATCCTTTATTTTGAACAGACTAAAAATATAAAAAGCAAGTATGAAACAGCATACAAAAAACAAAAAAAACAAAACAAGAATATTTATAAAGTGTCATAAACAATATTTATAAATAAATGAATCGTATGTGTCTGAAAAGGAGCAGGAAGAAGCCAAAGCTTATTAATTCCCACTCCTTATTCAACTGCTTATAATTATCTTATACAAATTTTGCAGCTATAAACACCTATTTCCATATGTACACCAAATTATTTACATTTATACACTAATCAAATATTTGCAAAGACATACAAAAAAAAGGAGAGAGAAAAATAAAAGAAAAAAGAAAAAAACCTCCTGTACTATACAGTATCTCTTAGTCATATATATACAACCCATCACCCTATAATCACCCTTCCCAATACAATCAGTATAACAAATATCCCACTCAAAATCACCTATCCTCATCCCAATATCCTTTAAAAAAAAGTGTTATTGTACATCTTTTTAAACTGAATTATGTTTGTGCTAAGTTTTATCTCCTGTTCCAAACCATTCCACAAATTCACCCCGCAGATTGCTATGCACATACTTTTAAGAGTTGTTCTGACATTGAGTTTTTTTTTAATTAAGTTCCCCTCTCAAATTATACCCGCCCTGTCTTTCCATAAACAGTATTTGTATATTTCCCAGAAGTAAATTATGTCTTGCTTTGTTCATGATTTGTGCAGTCTTAAATTTAACCAGATCAGTGAACTTCAGTGTATGTGACTTTATGAATAATAAATTGGTATGTTCAAGATATACAACGTTATTGATGATTCTTATTGCTCTTTTTTGTAATGTGCATAACGGCTGTAGGTTGGTTTTGTAGGTGTTACCCCATATCTCCACACAGTAACTCAGATATGGCAATATGAGTGTATTATACAGAGTAGGTAATGATTTGTGCTCCAGAATATGTCTTGATTTTCCCAATATTGCTATAGACTTTGCCAGTTTTGCTTTGATATGGTCTATATGTGGTTTCCAGCAGATTTTGTGGTCTAAGATCACACCAAGAAATGTATTTTCATATACTCTTTCTATACTTATGTTATCTATTATCAATTGTACTTGAGGGTTTGTTTTATGTTTTCCAAATAGCATAATCTTAGTTTTGCTTAAATTTAGAAACAATATGTTGACATTAAACCACTGTTTTAATTTATTCATTTCTGATGTGATGACCTCCAAAAGCTGCTTCAAATTGTCACCGGAACAAAAAATATTCGTATCATCAGCAAATATAATCAATTTCAGTATATTTGATACTCTGCATATGTCATTATGTATATTATGAAAAGCTTTGGACCTAACACAGGCCCTTGAGGTACTCCACAAGTTATGTTCATGTAAGTTGATTTATGTTCACCTATTTCTACAAATTGTTGCTTGTTTCTTAAATAGCTTCTCACCCAATCCTATAAGTTTCTTATAGAAACTTACAAAATTCTTAAGGGGTTGGACAGGCTAGATGCAGGAAGATTATTCCCGATGTTGGGGAAGTCCAGAACAAGGGGTCACAGTTTAAGGATAAGGGGGAAGTCTTTTAGGACCGAGATGAGAAAATCATTTTTTACACAGAGAGTGGTGAATCTGTGGAATTCTCTGCCACAGAAGGTAGTTGAGGCCAGTTCATTGGCTATATTTAAGAGGGAGTTAGATGTGGCTAAAGGGATCAGGGGGTATGGAGAGAAGGCAGGTACAGGATACTGAGTTGGATGATCAGCCATGATCATATTGAATGGCTGATCATCAAATTTGCAGGCTTGAAGGGCCGAATGGCCTACTCCTGTACCTATTTTCTATGTTTCTATGTAATCCAATCCAACCCCTCTGATGCCATACCTATCCAGTTTCATGAGTAAAATATTGTGATTTACAGTATCAAATGCTTTTTTTAAGCCCATTGCAAGTTTTTTATTATCTATGCAATTTGTGATTTCCTCGATTAGTTCCATTAGTGCCATAGATGTTGATCTGTCTGTCCGGAATCCATATTGACTGTCGACCAAAAGCTTATGTTTTTCAATGAAATTGTCAAGTCTTTCTGTAAAATGTTTTTCAAGGATCTTGGAGAATTGGGAGAGTAAAGGCTCTGTCTTACCTGTTTGCGGTCATCGGCGGTGAAGCGCGGCGTCGCCAGTAGCGGGGACCGCACGGCAACGGCGAGAGCGCCGAGCCTATCCACTGGAGCGCCGCACGGATGCTGCGCGGGGGCCGAGTAATTCAAATACGGCTGGTCCCACGTGCTTGCGGTAAGTAAAAAAAAGGGCGGGCCGACTGCGATGACGTCAGCCCGCCGCACGTGACTCACGAGCGGCGGCTGTGGCGGCGGCCGTCCTGATCGCGGCGCTGTAGCGGTGGCTGTGCCTGCAGCCGTGCCGCACATGTGCCTCACTGGCGGAGGCTGTGGCAGTGGAAGTTTGACGCACGGCGCTCGAGCCACACTGGCGGCGGCCCGTGCGGGCGGCCGTGCCGCACTCGTGCATCACTGGTGGAGGTTGTGCGGTAAGAATATAGTTTTAAACAGTGTAGGTTTTATTTTAGCACCGTGCGGTGTTGGGAACTCCGCCGCACGGCCCTGGAATTGTGTGTTCTCACGAGTGCGCGGTCTATGGCGGCAGATTCTTCCCATTTCACCACCAATGACCGCAGACTCGTGAGACACGCCTTTAAAGAAACAGGCCTGTAATTTGTGAAATACTATAATATGCCCAGTATTACTTTTGCTATTTTCATTTTGTTCAGAAATTTACCAGATTGAAAAGACAAGTTACAGATATGAGTTAATGGTTCTGCAATTTCTTCAATAATGTTTTTTATTATAATCATATCAATATCATTCCAATCAGTAGAGGATTTGCTTTTACATTTTCTTACAGTGTCTATGATTTATTTTCCTTCGACTGCTCTAAGGAAGATAGAGCTAGTATTTCTATCCCAAAGATCAGTATCCGCCCCTTCTTTTGTTTCTGGGTCATTAACTTTTTCTGCCAAATCTGGTCCCACATTTACAAAGAATTTGTTAAAACCATTAACCGCATCATCCATATTATTTATTGTCTTGTCTTTCTCAATAAAATACTCAGGGTAGCCTGTATTTTTTGATCCATTTCTAATAATACATGGTAGGCTGCAAGACCAGCCTCACGCAAGGGAGATACACGTGGCGGCATAATCAGGTACTAAAAAGCCTGGCATCAGCCCTTGAGAACAGGCGGTGTGCGACCAACTCGTTGCCTCCGAGAGCAAGCAACCCCCCTCCCCTAAGGGTAACAACCTTTGTCCGAGAAGGACAGAAAACTTCTAAACTTCCTTCCACCAGATCAGAAGAAGGAAGCCAATGCAGGGCCCGTGACTGGAGGATGCTGGCGGACATCGGCCGACAACTAATTTTTCCACCTGAAATTGCTTCCACCAACCTCAGGCCAGACTTGGTGTTCTGGTCCCCTTCACAGAAGACTGCTTACATCATAGAGCTCACAGTTCCATGGGAGAACTCTGTTGAGGAGGCCTATGAGCGTAAGAAGCTGCTCTACGCAGAGCTTGCAGCAGAGGCAACGCAGCGTGGCTGGAACACCAAAGTCTATCCAGTTGAATTGGGATGCAGAGGATTTGTTGCGTCATCTACCATCAGACTGCTGAAGGAGCTTGGAATCCACGGTCAGGCTCTGCGGAAGACCACAAGATCACTCTCAGAGGCGGCTGAAAGAAACAGCCGGTGGATTTGGCTCAAGCGGAAAGACCCATGCTGGGCCCCAAGTATGTCGGGGTGAATCTTTGGGACGGTTTGACACGGGACATGCGCTGAGGGTTGATCTTCCTGCAGCGGGCCGCCCTTGTGGAGGGTGTATAGTGTTAAAAGGCCGAAACACCCAGTGATGCAAGGGTACACTACTGATGATGTGTCCTGTGCCCAACTGTCCTGAAGGTTACCCCCCCCCCCCGATGTTGAGCGTCTACCACTCTCAACAATCAACGAATGTCGTGAAATGCTCCCCACCTATTGGCACAAGGGACTTCTTAACATCTTGTCCTGTGTATTTGATTCTAGCACGTTCCATAAACCTTTCATATTGTCTTTATTATTCTCTAATATTTTATTATAGTATTCTTTCTTACATATCCTCATAATATTGGTTAATTTATTCTTATATTTTTTATATTTATTTTCTGCTTCTGAAGTTCGATATTTTATAATTTGTCTATATAGTGTGATTTTCTTTTTGCAGGCATTTTTGAAACCCTTAGTGATCCATGGACTATTTGTTTGTTTTTGTCTATCACTATATTGTTTTACAGGACAGTTCTTGTCATAAAGTGATTTAAAAATATTTTGAAATCCATTGTATGATTTGTCGATATCTTCACCCTCATATACTACCCTCCAATTCTGTTTCAGTAATTCATCCTTAAATGCATTTATGTTTTTTTTGGTTCTCACCCTTTTGTATTTGAAATGACTGGTGCTTTTAGGTTTCCTATAACTACAATGATAAACAATAAAAACAGGTAAATGGTCACTGATGTCACTGTATAATAGTCCACTTACTGTATTGTTTTCCATAATGTTTTTTGAATATGTTGTCTATTAATGTTACACAATGAGAAATAATTCTACTAGGTCAGTTTATTTTAGGATATAAACCCATACTGTACATAGTATTGATGAATTATTCTGTCATTTTGTGCTTTTTTGGATTCAACAGGTCAATATTGTAATCCGCACAGATGAACATAATCCTTTGTAATGATTTTGTAAACATGTTTTCCATCCAATCTTTAAATATATATATATATTTTTTAAAATTATTAGAAGCAGTGTACAGTAGTATAAAGCGTGGCATAGGACGTAATACATTTCGTGTACAACTTCTATTTTTAATTTAACAAAAGAAAGATAACACAAGAAAAAGAAAGCGAGAAAAGGAAAGAGTGAAATAAGTTATGACGTGTAGACCCCTGGAGTGCCACTTCAGGGGTTAACAAGTGATGGCTTGTAGAAAAATAAAGAAAAATAAAAAGAAAGAAAGAGAAAAAAGAGAGAAAGAAAACCCCCCCCAAAAAACCGAGAGAAGGGATATACCTACTTCATATCTCACCACACCCATCACCCAGTTCAGAAACAGTTAATTTCCAGCGTTGTGTTGCACCATACTATACTTGTATTAAATCAATGAAAGGAGACCATATCTTTAAAAATTGCTCTGATTTTCCTGCTAAGACGAGTCTCATATCTTCAAGATGTAGCGTCTCAGACATGCTTGTTATCCACATTTTGAGCGTTGGGGTGGGTGCATTTTTCCAGAATTTGAGTATTAGTTTTTTTGCCATTATCAGGCCATATTTAAGGAAACGTCTTTGAAATGTAGTTAGCTCAGAGCAGGCTTCTGTTGTTCCAAAAATAATCAATTCTGTATGGGGGTCCATTGTTATTTTAAATAATTTTGTGAAGATTTCAAAGATTTATTTCCAAATTTTATGGAGTTTTATGCAAGAGACGAAGGAGTGTGCTATAGTTGCTTCTTGAGATAGGCATTTATCACAGATGGAGGAAACATTTGGGGAAATCTTATTCAGTTTAGTTTTCGAATAATATAGTCTATGTAATATTTTTAATTGGATTAGGATGTGTCTTACGTTAATCGAGCAGTTATGTACATATAGAAGGTATTTATCCCATGTCTTTAGGAATTTTTAAAGTTAATTCCTGTTCCCAGTCTCTTCTAATTGCATCTGACGATGGTATTTCTATATTTAGAATGATATTATACAAGTATGATATTAAGTTATTTGACTCCGCCTTTCTATTCATAGCTTCATCTAATATATCTGACATCAGAGTTTGGTATTCTTGTGTATGTTTTTTCAAATAATCTCGAATTTGAAGATATCTAAAATATTGATTATCTTTCAGATTGTATTTGGATTGTAATTTTTGAAATGATGAAAGGTTTCCCATTTCATACATATCTCCAAACTTTATAATTCCTAGTCTTTCCCAGTGAGTAATCGTTTTATCTATAATAGATGGTTTAAACGATGGATTATTAGCTATAGGAGAAGAGATAGGTTTCTTAATTTAAGAGTAAGTTTTACTTGTCTCCAAATTCGTAAGGTGCTATGGATAATCGGGTTTTTCTTGTATATTGTATTCTTCAATTTTATTGGGGAGAGAAGGTGTATGTTAAAAGGCGAACAATCCTCTCTCTCCATTACTATCCATTCTACATGTTGGGCAGAATTGTCCAACCAGTAAATTACATTGCCCAGTAATAATACAAGAAATTGGGGAGTGTCAGTCCACCAAATTCTTTGGGTTTACATAAGTGTCGTCTATGAATTCTATGTGATTTATAGTCCCAAATAAAGTTTGTGATGTGGGAGTCAAGTTTTTTGTAAACGTTTTTAGGTAGGTTTTGATTGAAATAAGTATAGAATTTGTGGGATAATTTTTTTTTATGGCATTTATTCTGCCTATTAGAGACATCGGGAGTGTTTTCCAAAATTGAATCAAAGCATGTAGTTTAGTAAGTAAAGGCATGAAGTTTGCATTAAATAAAGAGTTGTATTTTCTGGTTATTTGGATACCCAGGTATTTACATTTTTCTGTAGCAATTCTAAAGGGGAATTTTAAAAGGTGTGTCGGCTCTTGAGGTTTTATTGCCATAATTTCACTTTTGTTCCAGTTTATTCTATATCCTGAGAGGGAACCTAATTCCTCTATTAGATTTAATATGTTTGGTATGCTAACTTGCAATTTTGTAATATATAATAATACATCATTTGCATATAGTGATATTTTATTATTGGTATATTTAGTATTACAACCATGAATATTCGGATGCATTCTTATACTTTCTGCTAAGGGCTCTATCACAAGAGCAAATAGCAGGGGGTCATAATGCACACCCCTGTCTATTGCCCCTGGATAGTTGAAATTTCGGAGGCAATATGTTATTGGTCAGTATTCTAGCAGACGGCCTGTCATATAGTAATTTTACCCATGAAATAAAATTCTCTCCCATTTGAAATTTTTGCAGTACTTTGAAGAGGTATTCCCATTCTACTTGAGCGAATGCCTTTTCTGCATCCAATGAAATTGATAAATCTTCTTCAATTTTGTGTGAGTGCATTATATTAAAAAGACGTCTCAGATTATTGGATGAATGTATCTTGGGTATAAACCCCGCTTGATCCGCATTTATTAATTTACTAACGTATTTGCTTAATCTTCTTGCTAGAGTTTTCGCTAGTATTTTCTGATCTGTATTTAACAATGCAATAGCTCTTCTAGGTCTTTATCTTTTTTGGGTATAAGTGTGATAGTTGATTCCGCTAATGTTTCTGGTAATGTCTGTTCTTTAAAAGCATATGTATAAAGCCTGGTCGGAGATGCGGTTTTCCTCCGAATCGCGTCTCCGGTCTCCCCATGCGGCCTTCCATCGGGCTGGAGCGGCGTTTCCTGCCGGGGACCACAGCTTCGGCGGCACAGCGCTGGGACACCAACGGGGAGCGGGCGATGCCTTGTCGGGTCGCCGCTCCGGAGTGCTGTGACCGCCGACCACCAACATCGAGCAGCCGTGGTCTGCGGTCTGCGGTTTGAGGGCATCCCGCCACGGGCGGGCGGCGCTGGATCAAAAACACCGCGGAGTCGAAGCTCCAACCGGCGCGGCCTGAAGTCCGCGGGCGTCGCAGTCTCCGGGGAAGGAGCGGCCGCTCCAGACACTTCCAAGCCGTTGAGGACTTTCCACCCGATGCCGGTGTTCCAGCTTCCCGGCGGGTGAGTCTACAACATCGGGCTGCCGTTGCGCCGACTGGCTGCGGAGCCCTCAGACTGGCCCCGATCTCGGGTGGACTAGGAGGAGGACTGGACACTTTGGTGCCTTTCCCTCACGGTGGAGAGTGTCGACTCTGCTGTGGGGGGATGTTTATGTTGAATCTCTAAATAGTGTGTCGTGTCTTTTTTATTCTACCTTTTTATTTTTTATTTATATGGTTGTCTGTAAAGCGCTTTGGTTTCAGTAATCTGATTGAAAGGCGCTATATAAATAAACTTACTTTACTTTACTTTACTTTACTTTGTGTAACCATGGTGAGATTATCTCATGTATTCTTTTATAAAATTCATTACTGAATCCATCTGGTCCCGGTGTTTTACCATTCTTCAGTGAATTTATTGTCTCTTCTATTTCTTTAATTGAAACCTGTGCTCCTAGTTCCTCTTGTTCCAACAGATTAAGTTTTGGGAGATTGCAGTTGTCCAAAAAATGTATAACTTTAATGCTATCTGTTGTTGTTTTGGATGTATATAAATTTTGATAGAATTAAGCAAATCTATTATTAATGTCTTTAGGAAGCGTTTCGCGATTCACCTTTATCTGATTTAATTTTTGGGACCATATGATCCTTTTCCAGTTTTTTCATCTGACGTGCCAGAAGTTTATGTGGCTTATCGCAATATTCGACATTTTCCTGTTTTGTAATTTGAAATAATCTGATAATTCTTGCAGATAAGATTCTATTTAGTTTAAATTTCAGTATTGTTATCTTGTTGTGTTTGTCTATGGTTGGCTCTTTCGCATTTTCTAAATCCAGTTGTCTAATTTGTTCTTCTAGTTGCAATTGTTCGGTCTTATTCTTTTTATTTTGAAAAGCTTGGTATGAAATTATAGAACCTCTGATAAACGCCGTAAACGATTCCCATAATAGGGAGGGTGAGATGCCAGGGGTATCGTTAGTCTCAAAGAAAAGTTCCATCTGTTGTTTTAAGTATGTACAACCCTGCGGGTTGTTTAAAATTTGGGGATTGAACCTCCAAAACGATTTTTTATTGGGCATTTCTTCTAGTTTTAGAAAGAAAGTTAACGGAGAGTGATCAGAGATAATACTATTATGATATTTAGGATTAGTTGTAAAGGGAATTAATTTCGTGTCCACTAGGAAATAATCAAGGCGTGAGAAGGTTTTATGTACCATTGAATAAAAGGAATATTCCCTTCCAGCTGGGTTTGCAATCCTCCATACATCTGTTATATTTGTTTTTTTTAATATATGTATTGAAAAGTTCACTGGATTTTGATTTTATATTAAGTCTCTTTTGTTGTGCAGATTTATCCAGATATTGATCCAAAACGCAATTGAAATCTCCCCCAATTATCACATTTTGATAATTAAACTCGGAGATAATATTCAGGATTTTATTTAGAATTTGCAGATTATCAAAATTAGGCGCATAAATATTTACCATAGTGAGTGAAGTAGAGTATTTCTCTCCCGCAACTATAACATACCTCCCCTCTTTATCTACTATTGTATTCTTTAGTTTAAATGGTATGCTTTTACAAATTATAATTGCGGTACCTCTAGATTTAGAGAGATAGCAGGAATGATATGTTTGGCCAATCCAATTTGCCTTCAGCCTGGTCTGAGCTTGGAGTTTCAAGTGTGCTTCCTGTAAAAAAAATTATATCGGCATTAAGTGATTTTAATTGGGCAAGAATCTTACCCCTTTTGATTGGCTCGTTAGCACCCCTTATGTTCCAGCTACAAAACGTAATTCCTCTAATTTTCTTTTGCGTATCGTCTTGCATTATGAATTACCTTGGTACCTTTATGTCATATGGTGCAACACAATACCTCAAGCTTCTGGGTGTTGGGTGGGTACTCGCGGCTACTAGACTCTGTTTGTATATCCCTTGTGAAGGTTCCCTTGGAAAGAAATCAGAACAAGTGTAGAGTGACATAGAAGTAGTGATATTACAGTATCTAAAAAGAAAAATACTGCAAAAAAAAACCCACCAAATGGTGGGAAAGAAGTTCTTGAAAGCTTCCGTCGATGTTAAGTTACATTGAGCTCTGCTCCCTTAAACAGATATTATAAAAAGAAAGAAGGACCAGTTCGACACCGGGTAATATAGAGAGAAAAGTTAAACATGTCGATCTACTTAAATCTTCAAATGAACAAGTATTTACTATATACTGACAATTACTGTATTTAACTTCGCAGTCAAAGCCCAATGTCTTTAAGTGAGAAACTGCTGGTTGGAAGGGGTTAATCAAAGTTACACTCTTGGCTACTTGCCAAGTATTTAATTCACTTCCCTTCCAGCTAGTTTCATTGTTAGGTTATCTTGAGCATAGCTGGGAATTTGTCTTCCCGAATCAATTATGCGTATTTTAGTTTATTAGTATAATTATATCATATATCGATGTATTTAACTCGCAATCATAGATCTACAAATTCATTATAGATTTAAAATAACCCCGTTCCCTCCCGGAAAAATGATTCATTCTAGATGAGTGTACCTGGGTTAGTTCAGTTATTTATGTGTTAGTATAAAATGATGAATATCTTTTTATTAGTAAATTATTACATTCGACTCCATTTAATTTAATTTTTCCATGCTGCGCGACTCCCCTTTTTTAAAAAGTCTTTCATTCGAAAAAAAGTTTGTCCTTGAATTAACATTCCAGAGTCGATAAAATGACTAGACCTCACCACGTGTAGTGTTCGGCCATCTTAACGAGAACATTTATAGTTACATTTATTTAAGAAATCATATTTTCTCAGCTTCCCCTCTCCAGATGTATATAACGGATCAACCTCCTGATAGCCGTGCTGTTTTACTTATCCGTTAATGTCCTTTATTAGCTCTTGTGCGTATTTATATGCTTCTTCTGGATCAGTAAAGACACGTTCCAAATCCTTGTATGTGATCCTCATTTTTGCAGGGTAAATTATCCCCTATCTTAAGTTTGAAATTCCTTTCAGGATCAATCTTGTCTTTGTAAACAGGGCCCGTTTCTTAGCCACTTCTGCTGGGTAGCCTCTAAAGAATCGAACGGTTTCAGCTTCAAACATCAGATTTGTTGCAAATAGAATTTTTTTCATAATGTCTTCTAGAGCAGCGATGTCATGAAATTTCACTATAATCTGTCTTGGAGGGGCTCCTGGCCTCGAATGAGCTCTTTGAACCCGATGTGCAACATCTATTTTCGGTTTGTCAGGCAGGTTGAATACTTGTTTAAGTAAGTTGGCAGTGAACTCCCTGGGGGTCAATTCCAGTCTCCTTTCCTTCTCTCACTCCAACTATCCTTAAATTCTGCCATCTTGACCGGGCTTCCAGATCAAGGCATTTGTCGGTCATTCTAGCCAGTTGCCCCGAAACACGGTCTTGGTCTTTTCTCATTCTCTTCATCTCTTCAGACATTTCCTTCATCGCAATTTCCAGATCTTTAATAGCAGTGCTGTATGCTTCAGAAGTGGTGAGAACAGAGTCCAACTTTTCATTGCACTCTTCGTCAACCCGTCCAATTTCTGCTTTTAACTCAGACTCTACTTCATCAATACGTTGTTTTAGAGTACCGACTGTCTCGATAACTTCCTGATTCCCGAGCTTCATCTTTGTAGTCAAACTTGTATCCAGTGCAGAAATCTCCTTATGTAGCATATCAGCAAAGTCTTTTAATACAGCTGCTCTTATAGATTGTTCCATTTCTTTTGCCTTTGCTTTTGCTTCCATTTCAGCAGCTGATCTTCGAGCTTCAGTTTCTTCTTCAGAGCTTTCTGATGTTGTTTGGAGAGTTTTTCCCAGCTCTTTAACAAAGAGTCTTGTAACAGGTCTTGCAGTGGGTATTTGGGGAAGATTCCTTTTACTCATTTAAAAGTCCCGTTATTCCCCGTTATTTTGCGGCGATTTCTGATGACGTCACTTACGCGACATCAGGCACCCTGGTGAGTATTTTTAGATCGGTCCCGTTTCCCTTGAAGGCTTTTTCAGCGCTTTTAGCGCATTAGTCGGGAGCGGAGCTGAAAGCTGCGCCTCTCACAGCTGCATGGCGCCACCGGAAGTCCAATCTTTAAATATTTCAATACTAGATCCGGGAGCTCTGTATATACAGCTCACAGTAACATTTTTGGTCTTTTCCATACAAATTTCTACTGTCATACATTCCAACAAATCATCAACAGCTGTTGTCATGTTCTCCACCACCTTATATTTCAGTCTTTTATCCACATAGATCGCCATACCTACTCCACTTTTTTTCCTTCTGTTTATATAATTCAGTTCATAGCCATCCATGTCAAAGTCCATACCTTTCTCAATGCTGATCCAGGTCTCTGATATTGCTATAATGCTAAATGGGTTCTTGAACTGTCTTAAATATTCTATTATGTTGCGGAAGTTGGCATATAGACTTCTGCTATTTAGGTGGATAATTGATATGTTACGTTCTGATTGGAAAGTTATATTGAATTGCTCATCTGTGTAATAACTGCAGCTGTTGTTGATATTGTTAAGTAAGTTATTTTCCGGATCAATATCATTTTCTATGTACACAAAAATGCTGGAGAAACTCAGCGGGTGCAGCAGCATCTATGGAGCGAAGGAAATAGGTAAAGTTTCGGGCCGAAACCCTTCTTCGGCCCGAAACGTTACCTATTTCCTTCGCTCCATAGATGATGCTGCACCCGCTGAGTTTCTCCAGCATTTTTGTGTACCTTCGATTTTCCAGCATCTGCAGTTCCTTCTTTAACTCATTTTCTATGTCCTGTGTGTTATGCTCTGTATATGCAAAGGTTTCTAGCCCTGATAGAGATATATGTTTTTTGTCAGGAATTATCATGGTTGTGTTTTTTATTTTATATATTCTTTATTTGTATACTACTAAGTGTATTCCATTACCTTGTTATGGTTTGTCTCATTGGTATTTATCCAGTTCATCCAGGTCCCTAATGACTAATACTTTGGCTTGTTCTGGTGTTCCGTTCAGCTTGATGAATATTTTGCAGTTTGCAGTCCATGTAGATTGAATTTTCTTCTGCTTTCTCAGGAGTCGGGCCTTTCTGGCGATGTCAGCACTTTTCTTTGTCAGGTGTTCATTGAAATACACATCCGAGCCCTTTAGCCATCTTCCCTGTTTCAGCAGTTCGGTTTTGTGTTTCCTGTTAGCAAACCAAATTATTATGGCTGGTTTATCCGTCTTGCCTCTCCATGAGAGCGGGTGACAAGCCTCGATGTTGTCCATGTCCAACTCAATCCCTTTTGAGTGGAGGAACGCCGTCACCTGTTGCTCCACAGATGCAGCGTCCTGCTCGCTCGTCTCCCCTTTGTTCCGCGTTGTCACTGCCCGTGCATATGAGCAGGGTTTCGTCTCCAGACCAGTGACAATGATATCGTTCATTCTGGTGTACTGCTCCAGATCAGCCACCCGATTCTCCAGCAACATAATCTGCTTGCCCTTCTCGGAATTTTGTAGCCTCAGGGCTTTAACTTCCTCCACCATTCTCATAATGGTTTCCTGCTGTTGTCTAACAACAGAAATGTCCTCCGTCAACATGTCGAGCGATTTCTTGATATCGTCAACCTCCTCAGCAGATGCGGGATTTTTTTTTTATGGCATGGCATCTGTACGCCTTCTGAGCTCAAAGGCCTGGAGTTCCGGAGTAAGCCCGAAGCCTCGGGCTCGCGTAGCCGGCGCCGGCGTCTCCCCCTCTCCCTCCCTCTCTCTCCCTCTGTGTCTCTCTCTATCCCTCTCTGTCCCCTCCTCTCCTTCCTTCCACCTTCCCCTCTTCCTCCCTCTTCTAATGACTCCAACAGCTGTGAAAGTGGATGGACAAAATGCATGGGTACATCTCCATCACGGTAAAAGCATCAGTGAAGGTATGGATTGCCAACTTATTTCATCCCAGGTTCTCTTACGAACTGTAGGCTCTATTATGGATCAAGCACAGATGAACTATCAAGATTGATGGTGGGTTTCGCACCCACAAAAACTCGGGAGGTGCAGACTCATCAGACAGGAATCATGAAGCTATGCCCATGAAAACTCGGGAAGCTTGATGAAGTTCCGGGAAGATACATCAGCATCTTTTTGTTAGAACATTTGTTAAAGTAAAGAAGTTGTTATTGTATTTTGAGTTATCATTAATGATGAGGGTTATCATAAATGATAAAACAGGGGAATGTTAATATTGACCAAATTAAAGACACCATAAAATGGAGGATTGCTGCATTTGTCAGAATTGCTTAGCCTTTGTCAGTGGAAAATTAAAGGCTTTGGATGGCGCCGATTACTCTGCAAACAAACTTAAATGCATTGATATGATTGGATTACTGCAAAAAACATTGTAAATATTGCACATAATGTTGCTAGACAGTTATCCTGCTGTTTGTTGATTGGCCAAAGTGCTGAGCCTTGGCAGGTTTGTTTGAATTCCAGGGTAAATGTTGCATTATTCAAGTTATGTTAACTTCTTCCCGAAGCTTGTCCTGAAACAATGTATGGGAGATCCTGTTATTGGTTTGGGGAACTGTCAATAATGTATGGTTGTTAATTAATATGTTTGATTGGATTGTAAAGAGACCACCCCTATGTAGTTCGGCCCTTCAAGGTTCGGGGATCTATAAAAGGCAGCCCCCACGAGGTCCTTTGTCGATCTTCTGGAAGAGCGCTTGGGACTGCGTAACCTTTTGGAGTGTTTCTGCTTGCTCGAGGCTGAAGGGCTTGGCCAGGCAGATACAAGGATCAAACCCACGGTGGTTTAGGTATCATATAGGGGAATTTGTTGTGCAATACAAAAATAAAGATTAGCTGCTCCAGTGCTTGACTCAGTGCTTTTTTGACTGAACTAGACTGGGGGGAAGCTTAGAAGAGCATATTTACATTGTAGTGGACCAAATCTCGAACAATGGCGAGACAAAATGTGTGTTTTTTGGTATAATTTAGAGTTTTGTCAGGGTTAGCAAGAAATTCCATTGAGATATTCCCTCTGTAGCTAAAACAAAATCATAGACTAAATGCCAATGACTGAGTTAAGAATAAATGTGGCAAAAGATGGAGAATTGGAAATGATAACCTGGTATTTTCTCAGTCAAGACAATATTTCCAAAGAGAACCATCAGCTTTCTTCTCTGTAAATGTCTGGATGTTCAGAACTCTTATTGAATGCATTCGAGTGTTTGTGAAAGTGAAACCCTGAATTATTAAGGACATCGCTAAATTAAATTGATGTCAATTTTGCAAAAACAATATTAATGTTGCATAACTAAAACTGTACCAGTACTGCATAATTAAAGAGCAAATGAATACAAAATTGTGAATAAAGATTACTTTTGTCCATATCATTAATTTGATTAATCTAATTTCCAAAGGTAATCAAAACTGCCTGGATTTTGAATATATTAGGTGCATTCGTGGGAATTATTTATTAATCAACTATGAATATACATAGTCAAAGAATTTGCAATGCCAGATTAATCATTGCTTTTGCTAATCATTATGTTGTACCAGGTTGTACCAGGTTCAAGACATGAGGGTTAATGTACTGAATATGGTTATCATCTGAGCTGCTATGGTCTTGTATAGGAGTGCAGGAGGATTTCAAACAAGCTGTTGGAGTTTCTAACTATTATTCAAAGACACAGATCATCATTTGGAATCTTGTGTTGATCCAAAACTTTCATAGCAACTCGGAATTAAACCAGTGTATGCAAGTCTCTCATTGAGCACAATGGGTTATTAAATTCTGTCCCAGTATCCCTGAGTTTTATTCATCACAATAGTAGATTCATTACCCTATGAAGATTTTACATTACAGGAATGGTATATTATTATTTGTTCTAAAATTGCTTTATTAATTTATTAACAATATGAACAGACAATAAGAAGGGTATCGATCCAAAACGTCACCTATTCGTTCTCTCCAGAGATGCTACATTTCCCGCTGAGTTACTCCAGCATTTTGTATCATCTTCAATATAATACAAACCTCTGTTAAATGTATTTATCTAGAAGATGTATTCAACATTACCATACCTTGCTTTGTCTATTCATTTATGATCCCAAGCAATGATTGCACCTTATGAGTCAAAGGCTTTGCATTTTTATTTGGAAAATATAAAATTAGAACTGCATGGTTATAATTCTTCTCCTCTGATGAAGGATAAATAAGTCGTAGACAAATAGAAGATAAAGTATATCAACAATCTCACACAATAAAAGGTAAATCCTACTGTAAATAGGATCAAGTGATTATTTTCTATTTTTAATGTATGTGCCGGTGCTTAACTTTTCTGGGAGTGTCAAATCTGGATTTTAATTGGGCATTTCTCTTTCAATACTTGTCTCTGGTTCTTTGTAACTTTGCAGGCTACTTTGTGCATTTGTTCTTCTGTTTAATTACCATATTTCTCACCATCCCTCTACATCTCACTGAAATGCCTTCCCACCACTCCTCACCTATCTCCCCTAGTTATGACATGTTTCCTTTTAAACTGGAGGGAATGTTTTGTCGAAAATTCGCCTAGCAGCATTTGTGTACATTTGGAAAGACAGGGATTGACTAGGGACAGTCAGTATAGCTTTCTCAGTATAGTCCCCATTAATTTTCAGAAGGTAACAAAGGAGATCGATGAAGGTAGAGCAATGGATGTTGTCAATATGGTGTTCTGTGTGGCATTTGACAAGATCCCACATGCCAGGCTTCTCCACAGAGTTAAAGCACATGGGATTGAAAGAGAGCTGGTTAATAGGATCCAAAACTGGCTTAATGATAGAACACAGAGGATGGTGGTGGTAGGATGGTTTTCTCTTTGCAAACTAGTGGTGCACCACAAGATTGGTGCTGGGACCTTTGCTGCTTGTGATATATATTAATGATTTGTTTGTGCCTGTAGGAGACATGATTAGTGAGCTTGTAGATAACACAAAATTGTTGGTGTTGTGGATAGCGGGGTAGGTTTTCTATCGGTGTAAGAGTATATAGATTAGGTTGAAGTTTGGGAGGAACATTGGCTGATGGAATTTACTCCTGAGAAATGTGGTGATGCATTTATGGAAGTCGAATAGAGGTAGGAAATGTACGGTAAATTAAGGATACTCAGGAATGTTGATAAACAAAGAGTCCATAATTCCCTGAAAGTGTCAATACAAGGTAGTAAAGGATTCATACTGAATGTGTGCCTTTATAGATTAGGGCATAATTGGGAGGTTACGTTCCAATTTTAAAATCACTGGTTAGGCCACAGAACATGAACCGTGAGCAGTTGTGGTCGCCACACCATAGAAAGGTGATATTGTGCTGGAATGAGTTCAGAGGATATTCAAAGGGATGTTGCTTGAATTGGAGGATTTAGTTATGGGAAGAAATTGGATCTGCTGGGCTTATTTTCCCTGCAGTGAAAGAGGCTGCGGGGTGACCTGATGGAAATATATTAAATTATGAGAGGCATAGATTGGGTCCTTTTTTTAATGGCGGTATGGATATCAAAAACAAGTGGGCATAGGTTTGAGGTGAGAGGAAGGACTTTTAAACAGGATTTGAACAGAGTGTTTGAAAGTGGTTGAAATTTGGAATTGATAGAATCAGATACAATTTCTACATTTAAGAGGAATATAGGCAGATAGTTTAAAAGCAAGGCATGCAAAGTCCTAATCCAGGCAAAAGGTATATTGTAGATGGGCAAAAAGGTTGACAGACATGTTAGGCCAAAGGCTCAATTTCTGTGCTGTGCAATTCAATGACTCTATGACGATGAACTGGAAGATTTGGAAATGCTGCAGTAGGAAATGAGCTCTGACAGTGCAGAGGGAAAATGAGAACTGGGAGCATGGGTTGACAAATGCAAGATTGAGGCATACTGAGTCAATATGGGACAAGTGTTGATCTCCAGAAATGGGATTAAAGTAATCGTAATAAGTTTTAAGAGAGAAAAGACCCAAAAAAGTGGCTGTAAATAAACACTGAAAGTAAAGCTCAGTACAATATTAGGAGCTTGAGGAAATAATAAATTCAAGATTCAAGATTCAAGATTCAAGATTTCCTTTATTGTCATTCAGACCTTTCGGTCTGAACGAAATTGTGATGCCTGCAGTCATACACAGAACCAATAATAACAAAACAGACAATAAACACAAATTAAACATCCACCACAGTGAGTTCACCAAGCACATCCTCACTGTGATGGAGGCAAAGTCTTAGTCTCCGTCTCTTCCCTCCTTGTCCTCCCTCTGCGCTGAGGCGATCGATCCAGGCCGAAGATGCCGCCCTCCAGCCAGCGGACCTCCGTGGTGATGTCGCCGCTGCCGAAAGCTGGAACGCCGTCTCCGCTCCGAGACGGCCCGCCACAGCATCAGCTCCGGATCCCGCAGAATGTAGGTTCTTTATCCAGAGGAAAAACGGAATCAAAACCTGACGCAAATATTTCTGCCAAGTGGAGAAATGTCTTTCTGTTATTTGTAAAACATGCGGAGAAATGTTGCTTTTTTCTTTGTAAAATAAACCTTCATTTACTTATCTTTCAAAAATGTATTCTGGATGCATATGATTGACTAACAAAGCAAACAATATGTTGTCTATCATTAATAGGCTCTGTTAGATAATGAATTTTCAGATGAAGTACACACAGGGTATTAATTTTGTATATGTTTTGTATAAATATTTCACTGGTAACAGAAGGCAAATTTAAATTCGATTGCATGGCATCCACAGTTGGACAGCACCATATAACCTACCACGTAATAAGTTTATTCATTAATTCATGTCTCATTATTACATTAGAGATTTGCTTCTTGAATGTATGAGTAATGAAATGCAGCCCTGTGCAGTGTGCAGTCAGCTTTCAATAAAGACTTAAAGTCAGGCATAAGCCCCACTCTGTACGGGTTCATGGCCCGGTCACTTCCATTATGCTAATTCTTTGATAGTTGTAGAATATTTAAATGCAAGGTCACTGGCACGGTGACATTTAACGCAATGGCCTATGTCTAAGCATCAATGAAAGAGGAAAACCCTTGTTCATTACACCTGACTAAACTCAACAGCTCAGGAAATCTTAAGTAATGTCCAGTTGAGTGTCAGGCTCATTGTGTTCATTCCAATAAAGATCCAATGTGATGCTATATTTTTTCACAGGAATAATAAAAAGGCCATTAATGTCCAATCTCAGTATTAAAAATCAATGAAAACTATTGAATGATTTCATATTATTAGAATGTTTAAAAGATTAAAATGCTCTAAAACACTTCAAAATATTTTAGTGAACAGTCAATTAAAGGAGCAAAAGCAAAACAAAATGAAAACATTCTGGAAATGCTCTTTGTTATTGTAAGATATTACGGCTTCTGCATGTAGATAGAAACAAGCACAGGTTTTCAGTACACGCTGTTGCCAGTGTGGGTCTTTTTTATTTTGCCAAAGTACACTGTGCATGCTCACACATATTCATGAGACTGTTAAGATATTGAATATATCACATGGCACAAATCAAACCATTCTATTACACAGTTCTTAAAGTTACAGTTCCCATTATATACACTACACTGCTCTCCCCTTAGAAAGTAAATAACTTGTAAATTAGACAAACAAGAATAATTTTATAAATTTAATCTAACGACTGGTTTACACACTCTTTCTGATCTCCTGAGTGGTTTAGGGGGAGTGTCAGGTTGTGGTTCTAAAGGAAAGTCGTTCAGGATCATTTACCTTTGTCTCTACTTTCTTTGGAGATTCTGATTTTACATCTGCACTTGGAATAAAACCGAAGTCTGACAGATCTGCTTCTTGGTCTATGCTTTGCTCTTGTACCGGTTCATCCCTTGCTGGGATCGTATGGTTTATGTACACACTTCTAACACGTCCACCAATTTCTACCAAGTACCTCCTAGTAACACACACTTCAACTACTGTTCCCAACTGCCATTTGTTGCTTTGTAAGGGGGGCTGAGAACACGAATCTGATCACCTTGATTGCTCAATGTGATGTTCCTTGCAGAATTTTGTCCATTGTAGCTTGGAAGATTTGTGGTGCTGATTTCACACCATAAGGTAATTTTGTATAGGAATACAGCCCCATGTGTGTGTTTATTGTGAGGTATTGCTGGCTCTTACAATCAACATTTAGCCGAGCATATGCACGTGACAGATCTAGCTTTGAGAATACCTTGGAACCAGCAAGGTCAGCGTAACTTGCTGTGTTATTGTCCATTGAAAGAGAGATAGGGTAGATAAGTGTAGTGTATATAATGGTAACTGTAACTAAGAAACAAACATAGAAACATAGAAACATAGAAATTAGGTGCAGGAGTAGGCCATTCGGCCCATCGAGCCTGCACCGCCATTCAATATGATCATGGCTGATCATCCAACTCAGTATCCTGTACCTGCCTTCTCTCCATACCCTCTGATCCCTTTAGCCACAAGGGCCACATCTAACTCCCTCTTAAATATAGCCAATGAACTGGCCTCGACTACCCTCTGTGGCAGAGAGTTCCAGAGATTCACCACTCTCTGTGTGAAAAAAGTTCTTCTCATCTCGGTTTTAAAGGATTTCCCCCTTATCCTTAAGCTGTGACCCCTTGTCCTGGACTTCCCCAACATCGGGAGCAATCTTCCTGCATCTAGCCTGTCCAACCCCTTAAGAATTTTGTAAGTTTCTATAAGATCCCCTCTCAATCTCCTAAATTCTAGAGAGTATAAACCAAGTCTATCCAGTCTTTCTTCATAAGACAGTCCTGACATCCCAGGAATCAGTCTGGTGAACCTTCTCTGCACTCCCTCTATGGCAATAATGTCCTTCCTCAGATTTGGAGACCAAAACTGTATGTAATACTCCAGGTGTGGTCTCACCAAGACCCTGTACAACTGCAGTAGAACCTCCCTGCTCCTATACTCAAATCCTTTTGCTATGAAAGCTAACATACCATTCGCTTTCTTCACTGCCTGCTGCACCTGCATGCCTACTTTCAATGACTGGTGTACCATGACACCCAGGTCTCGCTGCATCTCCCCTTTTCCTAGTCGGCCACCATTTAGATAATAGTCTGCTTTCCTGTTTTTGCCACCAAAATGGATAACCTCACATTTATCCACATTATACTGCATCTGCCAAACAATTGCCCACTCACCCAGCCTATCCAAGTCACCTTGCAGTCTCCTAGCATCCTCCTCACAGCTAACACTGCCCCCCAGCTTAGTGTCATCCGCAAACTTGGAGATATTGCCTTCAATTCCCTCATCCAGATCATTAATATATATTGTAAATAGCTGGGGTCCCAGCACTGAGCCTTGCAGTACCCCACTAGTCACTGCCTGCCATTGTGAAAAGGACCCGTTTACTCCTACTCTTTGCTTCCTGTTTGCCAGCCAGTTCTCTATCCACATCAATACTGAACCCCCAATGCCATGTGCTTTAAGTTTGTATACTAATCTCTTATGTGGGACCTTGTCGAAAGCCTTCTGGAAGTCCAGATACACCACATCCACTGGTTCTCCCCTATCCACGCTACTAGTTACATCCTCGAAAAATTCTATAAGATTCTATAAGAACTGAGTACTAGAATGGTATGATTTGTGTCATGTGATATATTCAATATCTTATCAGTCTCGTGAGTATGTGTGAGTATGCGCAGTGTACTTTGACAACATATAGAAGACCCACAGCTTGTACTGAAAACTTGTGCTTGTTTCTATCTACACGGTGAAGCTGTAACATCTTACAATATTATAGAGTTTGTGAACTCAACCTTTAAATACATTGCAGGACTGTTTTGCAATATGCAGTATTGTTTAATATTTTAAACAGCAAATACAAAGCTGTGCTGCAGTTGTTTGCAAACTGGACACGATAGGCCACAGATTCTTCTATGCATAGGACTGTAGTTTAAAACAGCAGCTGTACAAATCATCTAGAGTTTGTCAGGCTATCTTTGAGTTGTGACTATGGGATGAGATGGCGTCCTTAGGACACAAAGGCCGACTAGGGACTTTCACAGTGGAGATAGAAACAAGCACAGGTTTTCAGTACACGCTGTGGGTCTTCTATATTTATCATATAAGGATTTCTTCCCATTCTCTCAGGAGCATAAGCAAAAGACTGAAGCAGGAACATGGACTTCCCCAGTTGATGCCTCAAAAAATGAAAAGTGATGTTACAGCCATCTGAATATGTTCACCCCATATTATTAAAGATAAGTATCGCCTGGGAAAAGTTGTCAAACATAAGGAACAGTGGCGCAGCTGGTAGAGTTGGTTTCCCTCAGCAATAGAGACCCAGATTTGATCCTTGCTCCGTGTGCTGTCTGTGTGGAGTGTACACATTCTCCCAGTGCCTGCGTAGGTTTCCTACGGGTGTTCCAGCTTCCTCCCACATTCCAGAGACCTGTGGGTTTGTAAGTTACTTGGCCTCTGTAAATACCCATTAGTGTGTAGGGAATGGATACGAAAGAGGGACAACGTAGAATTAGTGTGAATGGGTGATGGATGGTCGGCGTGGACTTGATGGGTAGAAGGGCCTGTTTCCATGCTGTTATTTTCAAATCAATTCAATTAACAACAAGGCCTTAACAACAAGGTTTCTGTATTCACCCAGCTTATCTGTCTCTTGCCTCTGTTTTGATGATGCTCCCTTTGATACCAGTGCTCCCCAAGTCTTCTTTTTCCTTAACCATGCAACCCCACCCCTTCTGCAAATTATGACCTTAATCATATCTGTTCCATTTCCCATTCCTTCCCACTACTTCCTACTCCAAGATCCAGGATAGAACTTCCCTCAACATCCCACAGCCTTGCCCAACTGCACATTTAATATCCTTCACAATTTCTGACATCCGCAATGTGATGCTATACTTTTTTGGGCCAAGATCACAGAAATGTTCGAAAAAACTTTAATGCCCATCCTTTACATTTAAAGTCTATTAAAACTAAATGAAAACTATTAAATGATTTCAACTTATTAAAATAAAAAAAAGATTGAAATATCTTAGTACACTTCAAAACAATAAAGTGAACTCAATGAATTAAAGAAAAAGTAAATTATTTAAACCATACTTAGGTAGTTTGCTTTCCATTGAAACAAATGGAGTTGTTAATGATAGGACTGGTTTAACTAATGCAGCTTTGGTGGGTAGATTGCCCAACATGTATGTTGACAAGTTAAATGTCAGCATTTCTCAGGAAGGGGACTGACATTCTGGCAGGCAGGTTTGCTAGTACTACATGGGTGGGTTTAAACTAAAAAGTGGGGATGGAGTCAACAATGTGGACGTGTATCTGTGCAGCTAACGGGAAAGAGAGTGTAGGAAAGGTCACGTTTAAACTAACAGGGCAGGGGGATGGGACCCAATGCAAGGAGACAGAGGGCCATAAAAGAAGCTCAGAAGCAAAAGGTAGAAGGGAGATGAGAAAAACTAACCTGAAAGCTTTGTGCCAATGTGAAGATCATTCGAAATAAGGTGGATGAATTGAATGCGCAGTTAGTGGTTAAGGGATATGAGATAGTTGGAATTATGGAATTACGGAGACATGGCTCCTGGGTGACCAAGACTTGGAGCTGAACATGCAGGGTATTTAATATTCAGGAAGGATAGACAGAAAGGAAGAGGAGGTGGGATGGCATTGCTAATTAAAGAGGAGGTTAATGCAATAGCAAGGAGAGACATTAGCTTGGATGCTGAAGAATCGGTATGGATGGAACTGCGAAATAGCCAAGGCAGAAAACACATGTTGGAGTGGTATACAGACCACAAAACAGCAGTAGGGAGGGTGGGGATAGCATCAGGCCAGAAATTAAGGATGTGTGTAGCAAAGGTACAGCGGTTATCATGGGTGACTTTAATCTACATATAGATTGGGCCAACCAAATTAGTAACAATGCTGAGGAGGAGGATTTCCTGGAATGAATACGGGATGGGTTTTTAAACCAATATGTAAAGGAACCAACTAGAGGGCAGACCATCCTAGACTGGGTATTGTGTAATGAGGAAGGATTAGTTAGCGATCTTGTTGTGCAAGGCCCCTTGGGCAACAGTGACCATAATATGGTGGAATTCTGCATTGGGATGGAGAGTGACTTGGTTAATTCAGTGACTAGGGTCCTGAACTTGAATAAAGGAGACTCTGAAGGTATGAGACGGGAATTGGCTAGGATAGACTGGCAAATTATACTTAAAGGGTTGACAGTGGAGATGCAATGGCGAAGATTTAAAGACTGCATGGATGAACTCCAGAAATTGTTCATTCATGTCTGACGAAAAAATAAAACTGGGAAGGCAACTCAACCGTGGCTGATGAGGGAAGTCAAGGATAGTGTTAAAGCCAAGGAAGTGGCATATAAATTGGCCAGAAGAAGCAGCAAACCAGAGGGCAGGGAGAAATTTAGAACGTAACAGAGGAGGACAAAGGGGATAATTAAGAGGGGGAAAAAGAGCATGAAAGAAAGCTTGCAGGGAATATAAAAACTGACTGTAAAAGTTTCTACATGTATGTAAAAAGGAAAAGATTAGTGAAGACGAATGTAGGTCCCTTACAGTCAGAGACAGGTGGATTTATAAATGGAAACAAGAAAATGGCAGAACAAATGAGTACTTTGGTTCTGTCTTCACTCAGAAAGACATAAACAATCTCCCGGAAATACTAGGGGACCGAGGATCTAGTGGGAGGGAGGAACTGAAGGGAATCCACATTCGTCAGAAAATGGTGTTAGGTATACTGTTGGGACTGAAGGCAGATAAATCCCCAGGGCCATGATTGTCTGCATCCCAGAGTACTCAAGGACGTGGCCCTAGAAATCGTGGATGCATTAAGCCCCTGTCCCACTTTCACAACCTAATTGACGACCTCTGCCGAGTTTGCTCTTGACTCATACTCGCAGCATGGTCGTCACGAGGTCGTAGGAGGTCTTCGTAACTCTTCCTCATGCTCGTGAGTGGTCTCCGCGTACTCGTGGCCTCAAGTAGGTTGCGGCGGTTTTTTCCAGCCTGATAAAAAATGTCCACGAGTAAAAAAAAGGTCGGCATGGAAAAAACTGATACTTCTTACTCGTAGGTAGGTCGTAGGTAGGTCATAGTAGGTCGTGATGGTAGTCGTAGGTAGTCGTAGATAGTCGTGGGTAGTCGTGGATAGTCGTAGATAGTCGTAGATAGTCGTGGGTAGTCGTAGATAGTCGTGGGTAGTCGTAGATAGTCGTAGATAGTCGTGGGTAGTCGTAGATAGTCGTGGGTAGTCGTAGATAGCCGTAGATAGTCGTAGATAGCCGTAGATAGTCGTGGGTAGTCGTAGGTAGTCGTAGATAGTCGTGGGTAGTCGTGGATAGTCGTGGGTGGTCGTAGGTAGTCGTAGATAGTTGTGGGCAGTCGTGGATAGTCGTGGGTAGTCGTGGATAGTCGTGGGTAGTTGTAGGTCGGTAACTGGCCCGAGAAAAAAATGCAAACATGACATCATTTTATCATGTGATCATTTCCACTCGTAGATAGTCGTAGTTGGTCATAAGTGTGGAAGACTGAGGTCGAGGGGGGTCGTAGGAGGTCGTAGACATAGTCGTAGGAGGTCGTAGGAGGTCTTTTACTTCGGCGAGTCAACACGACCTTGACATTTTTTTCAACTCGTCTAGGGTCTAAACTTGTGGATTAGGTCGTCCAAGTGGGACAGGCCCTTTCGTCATCATTTTCCAAAGTTCTCTCATCTCTGGATCAGTTCCTGTGAATTGGAGGGTAGCCAATGTGACTCCACTTAATAAGAAAAGAGGGAGAGAAAAACGGGGAATTATAGACCAGTTAGCCTTACATCGGTCGTGGGAAAGATGTTGGAGTCGATTATTAAAGATGTTATAGCAGCGCATTTGGAAAGCAGTCGCGGGATTGGTCAGTTAGCATGGATTTATGAAGGGAAATCATGCATGATTAATCTTTTGGAATTTTTTGAGAATGTAACAAGTAGAATGGATAAGGGAGAGCCAGTGGATGTGGTGTATCTGGACTTTCAAAAAGCCTTTGACAAGGTCCCACACAAGAGATTAGTGTGCAAAATTAGAGCACATGGCATTGGGGGGAAGGGTATTGACATGGATAGAGAACTGGTTGGCAGACAGGAAGCAAAGAGTAGGAATTAACAGGTCCTTTTCAGAAATGCAGACAGTGACTAATGGGGTGCCACAAGGCTCGGTGCTGGGAGCCTAGTTGTTTACAATATATATTAACAATTTAGACGAGGGAATTAAATGTAACATCTCCAAGTTTGCGGATGACTCAAAGCTGGGTGGCAGTAATGAGCTGCGAGGAGGATGCTATGAGGCTGCATGGTGACTTGGATAGGTTGGGTGAGTGGGCAGAAGCATGGCGGATGCAGTACAATGTGGATAAATGTGAGGTTATCCACTTTGGTGGCAAGAACAGGAAGGCAGATTATTATCTGAATGGTGTTCTTGTACATCAGCCACTGAAAGTAGGCATGCCGGTATAGCAAGCAGTGAAGAAAGCCAATAGCATATTGGCCTTCATTACGAGAGGATTTGAGTTTAGGAGCAAGCAGGTCCTACTGCAGTTGTACAGGGCCCTGGTGAGACCGCCTTGGAATTTTGGTCTCCTAATTTGAGGAAGGACATTCTTGCTATTGAGGGAGTGCAGCGCAGGTTCACCGGGTTAATTTCCGGGATGGCGGGACTGATGTATGATGAAAGAATGAGTCGACTGGGTTTGTATTCGCTGGAATTTAGAAGGAAGAGAGGGGATCTTATAGAAACATAAATTTCTTAGAGGATTGGCAGGGTAGATGCGGGAAAAAAAAACCGATGATGGGTGAGTCCAGAACCAGGGGTCACAGTTTAAGAATAAGGGGTAGGCCATTTAGGAGTGAGATGAGGAAAAACTTTTTCACCCAGAGAATTGTGAATCTGTGGAATTCTCTGCCACAGAAGGCAGTGGAGGCCAATTCACTGGATGCTGTCAAGAGAGTTAGATTTAGCTCTTAGGGCTGAGGGAATCAAGGGATATGGGAAAAAGCCAGAATGGGGTACTGATTTTAGATGATCAGCCATGATCATATTGAATGGGCCGAAGGGCTGAATGGCCTACTCCTGCACCTAGTTTCTATGTTTCTAATCTGACCCAAAATGTTTTTGGATCTTTCAGAAAGATGAACAAACAAAAGTTTTGAACTGTATTTTCAATACTAATTTAATTTATAATAAAAGGTTGCTTTACTCTTGAACACATCACTGAATGGTATAGTATTCACAAATCTGTCAGAATGACAAATGCATTTCCTTACAGCTCTTGTGTTGTGAATCTGCATTATGCTTTGGTGAACTTGGATACATAAAACATCTTTGTCCTATGCGCAGCATGCTCTCAGTTCATTAAAAATTAATTATTTCCACATATCCCTTGGAACAGACTGTACAAAGGAAATCAAAAATGTAGTTTTATCAGAAATGGGACTTTTGACTATTGTTGACATCTACTGCAGTCGCCTTGCCTACATAGCCTCGCACTGTTCTGGAATCATTGCTGGAATAAATCCTGATAGACTTAATCATTTGTAGATTGTCATAGACAAAGTCCTAGAGTTATACTGAACATAAACAACTCATCAATGTCGATCAAGGTACCTCCCTGAGTTAATCCCATTTCTCTGCATTTGACCCACATCCCTCAAAACAGTTCTTATTCATCATAGTGTTTTTGTCTGTATAATTTAGTTAAGTTTAGTTTGTTTATTGTCACATGTACTGAGGTAGAGTCATACAGCAAGGAAACAGGCCCTTCGGCCCAACTTGCCCACACCGGCCAACATGTCCACATTTGGTTCATATCCCTCCAAACCTGTCATATCCATATACCTGCCTAACTGTTTCCTAAATGTTGGGGTAGTCCCTGCCTCAACTACCTCCTCTGCCAGCTTGTTCCACACACCCACCAGCTTTTGTGCGCACAAGCCATCCCTCAGATTCCTATTAAATCTTTTCCCCTTCACCTTAAACCTACAATATGTCCTCTGGTCCTCGATTCACCTGCTCTGGGCAAGAGACTGTGCATCTACCTGATCTATTCCTCACATGATATTATACACCTCTATAAGATCACCCCTCATTCTCCTGCACTCCAAGGAATAGAGTCCCAGCCTACTCAACCTCTCCCTACAGTTCAGACCTTCTAGTCCTGGCAACATCCTCAAGAATCTTCTCTGTACCCTTTCAAGCTTGACAACATCTTTCCTATAACATGGTGCCCAGAACTGAACACAATACTCTAAATGCATCCTCACCAACATCTTATACAACTGCAAAATGACTTCCCAACTTCTATACTCAATACTCTGACTGATAAATGACAATGTGCCAAAAGCCTTTTTGACCACCTTATCTACCTATGACTCCAATTTCAAGGAACCATGCACCTGCACTCCTAGATCCCTCTGCTCTACAACACTCCACACAGCCCTACCATTCACTGTGTAGGTTCTGCCGATGTTACGTCCCAAAATGCAACACCTCACATTTCTCTGTATTCCATCAACCATTCCTCCGCCCACCTGGCAAATCGATCAAGATTCTGCTGCAATTTTTCACAACCACCTTCACTATCTGCAACACCACCAACTTTTGTATCATCAGCAAACTTGCTAATCTTGCCATGTATGTTCTCATCCAAATCATTGATAAAGATGACAAACAGTAAAGGAGGCCAGCACCAAACCCTGAGGCACACCACTGACAGGCCTCCAGTCCGATAAGCAACCTTCCACCATTATCCTCTGCTTCCTTCCATGAAGCCAACTTTCCATCCATTCAGCAGTGAAAAACTTGTGTTGCGTGCTTACCAGTCAGCGGAAAGACTATTATGTGTATCTATCCTTAAAATATACCCATTGAGGCAAACCTTTAACCGATCCTGACATTGAATCATGGAATACATAAAACAATGGAAACAGGCCGTTAAGCCCAATTCATTCAGGTCATCCAAGATGCCCCTTTAAACTAGTCCCATCTGCATGCATTTATCGAATATTTATAATTCCTCCTTCTCTGGATTAGTGTAAATTTCTGTCTAACTATTTTATTGTGAAATATTTTTGAACATCTTTCTGCATGACAGCTTATTTTTAACTGCAAATAATCATTGTCTGCATGGAGAGTTGTGGATGTAGCTACATAATTAGGGTTAGAGATGGAAAATGTAGCAACATCCATCAAACATTTTAAATATTTTTTCACTCAAAGGAGAAGATGTGTCTGGTGGTGGAGCCTCTATAAAGGTACCAACAAATCCAATGTTCCCAATCCTTCTCCTTGTTTTCAAAAGCCTCAGCCCTCTGATAGAGTCTGCTGCCTGACCCATGTGGTTACTCCAGCACTTTATGCCCTTTTGTGCATTAACACTTCTTCCTACTCCCAGATGCAGGATGGAATTTCCCGCACCATCCCTCAGCCTTGTCTAACTGCACATCAACATCCTTCACAATGTATTTCTAGATAAATAACTGAGCTCCAGTTAAACAAAGAGATTGGAAAGTGGGGAGCTGAAATGAATTAGGGTAGAGTTAGTGTATAAAATAGGTCGCTGTTACTCGGTATGGACTCGACAGGCCAAAGGGCCCGTTTCCATGATGTTTTTCTTTGCCTCTATGGTCAGCCTTAAGGGGCTGTCCCACTGCGGCGACCTAATCGGCGAGTTCTGGCGAGCCCTAGGAGGTCTTTGTAACTCTCCATCATGCTCGAGGGTAGTCCCCGCGTACTCGAGGCCTCAGCTAGGTCGTGACGTATTTTTCAATGTTGAAAAATGCCCGCGAGTTAAAAAAGGTCGCCATGGTAAAAATCAATACTTTTTTTACTTGTAGGTTTAGTCGAAGTAGGTCATCGTAGATCGGCATGTTATTCGTAGATAATCAAGGGTAGTCGAAGGTAATCAAAGGTAGTCGAAGATAGTCGTAGTCTTCAACATAGTCGAAGGGAGGTCGAAGGGAGGTCGAAGGAGATCGAAGGAGTTCGTCTTCATTCTCCACTATTCGGAGTCCAATTTTCCCAAAGCTAGTCGGAGCTAGTCGAAGCTAGTCTTCAACATAGTTGAAGGAGGTCGAAGGAGGTCTTCTACACAGTCGAAGGAGGTCTTCAACATGACATTTTTTCAAACTCTCCTAAACTCTTCTAAACTCGCGAATTAGGTCGCCGCAGTGGGACAGCCCCTTTACCACGTTTTCTTGAAAGGGATGGCACATGGTGCTTAGCAGAGATTGGCCACTAGAGGGGGAATTTTATTCTTTAAACCTCTGAGCCTAGAAATTCCATTGCGCAGCATTGGTTTTTACGTGCAAATTATGCACAAAAAATATTGTGTGCATGTTTCAATAGAGTAAAGCCCACGTGAATATCACACCCATCACGAAATTTCCAAGCGAGAATCTTCACAATGCAACTAATATTTCTCCAGCATCATTCACAGATGGGAACTGGCACAAAAGAGAATTTGTTGCCATCACAGATGATTCATGATCACATTGAATGAGGGGGTAGGTTAGCTTTTCCTGCTCAAAATTTTTGGAGTTCTTGTACTTGCGACATTATCAACAAGCAGCAGCCTCATTTCAGCCTTACAGACAGAAATGGCATTGATAATGTGCAAACAAGGCCTTTGTTGTTACTTCCAGTGAAAGAAGCAAATCCTGAAGCAGGTTTCACAATGGTCAGCGTGGACTCGGTGGGCTGAAGGGCCTGTTTCCACACTGTATCTCTATACTAAACTAAATTGCAATCAAACGCAATTAGCGTTAATAACTGGAAAAAAGTTAATCCTAAAATTCTGGAAAAACTCTCCAATACCAACTATAAACATGTGGATTTCAAATATGTTTGAAACATTACACCTAGAAGAGATAAGACTCCTCCTAGCAGGTAAACCAGACCACTTCCACCTGACGTGGTCTGCATTTATAGAATTATTACAAGTATAGGGTGCAAAAGTACTTTAAAAAAAACCTGAGGTCAGGTAAAGGGGGATGAAAGCTGGAGAGTTGGTATATCCCACTTGCGTGATGCTTATAACAAAGTATTTGTTTTTCTCTTTTTTCCTCTTTCTCCTTTCTTTCTTCTTTAGGGTCTATCTTTTAATCCTTTCTTTTTAATTTATTTTCTACAGGGTCTCTGTTCTTTCTTGTTGTCACGTTTTTACACCTTCACTATTTTCCTTCACTTTCTCTTTTGTCTTAATCTCAACCTTTCCTTTTTATCAGTGTAAAAAATGACGGAGTACATTAATTGTAATAAGATATACGTGATGAGTACTAATGTAATTAGTTGTAATGTAATGTACTTCTAATAAATAAAAATAAAAAATTTAAATTAAAAAAAACTCAATTAGCTTGAATTTTATTGCAGGAACATCTGGGAAAAAGTGACTCAGAGGTTGCAGCAGCTGATGGCTCTTATTAACTGAGCCATCCATTACTAAACGGGGCTGCAAACCCGTATTCAGAGGAATGGCAACTGGAAGTGACGTCCTGATAGTGTCAGCTCTCTGGGTTGTAACATCTTCTGATCACCACTCAAGTGGAACATATGAGACCATTTTAAACTATGATGGCTGCCATTAGACAAAGGACATGATTCTATTGTTTGCTGTCAGGAGCTGAGCCAGGTCCTTTCCACGTGCTATGCTTTTATGTTTCGCAAAAAAAGAGGAAAGATAGGCCCATGTGGGTATCTTGGGGAAAAATTATGTTAACAAGTGAAGCACAGTGGTAGTGCCGTAGTCTCTGAGCTGCAGGGACCCAGGTTCAATCCTGAACTCCAATGCTGCCTAAGTCGTGTTTGCATGACCACATGCTTAGCATTGGCCTTCAACAAACAGGGTATTGAGTGAAGAAGTAGAGATGATATGTTATGTACAAGACATTGATGAGGACGCATTTGGAGGGGTGGCACGGTGGCGCAGCGGTGGGGTTGCTGCCTTACAGCAAATGCAGTGCCAGAGACCCAGGTTCAATCCCGACTATGGGCGCTGTCTGTACGGAGTTTGTACATTTTCCCCGTGACCTGCGTGGGTTTTCTCTGAGATCTTCGGTTTCCTCCCACATTCCAAAGATGTACAGGTTTGTAGGTAACTTGCCTTGTAAATGTAAAAAATGTCTCTCGTGTGTGTAGGATAGTGTTAATATGCGGGGATCACTGGTCAGCGCGGATCCAGTGGGCCGAAGGACCTGTTTCCGCGGTGTATCTCCAAAACTAAAGGCTAAAACTATTGCGTTCAGTTTTGGCCTCCCAACTAGAGGAAGGATGTCATTAAACTAGCGATTTATTCCTTGGATTTTGGGAAGCTGATCTTATAGAGGTGTCTAAAATCGTGAGGAAATTAATAGAGTGAATGCACAGTGCCTTTTACCCAGGTTACAGGAAGCAAGAACCAGAGAACATAGGTTTAAGGTGAGCGGGGCAAAAATAATAGAAACCTGAGGAGCAACTTTTTTACTGGGAGGGTGGTGGGTATATGGATTGAGCTGCCAGAGGAAGTAGTTGATGCAGGTACTATAACTGCATTTAAAGACATATGGGCAGGCGCATGGATAGGAACGATTTCAAGAGATAAGGGCCAAACGCATGCAAATAGGACTAGCTTAGATGGGGCATCTTGGTCGGTGTAGACCAGTTGGGCCTTTCTCTATGCTTTATGACTGTAGATCTAATTCACTAAATCAGTCGCTTTAACAGCCTCTCTGTTTCATGTTTCACCATGATTCAGAACGCAAACTGATGACCCTGTCATTCACTTGTAGTGCTGGATGCCCCTGGACACTCACTGTTAAACCAGCATCGGTTTGCAAGCTCCACAAAACAAAAGCAGCACAGGGTCCTAGAAAATAGAAACATTCAACTACATGTAGAAAAGGGGCCTGTTTTGCAAAAATGTATCCTAATGTTTAGAATATTGGTAATTAAATCATGAAGTTAACAAAACATTTTGATTATGTTGAGAGGGCTGTTATCCAATAAATTTGATTACACTATATCCCGATGTTGGGGGAGTCCAGAACCAGGGGCCACAGTTTAAGAATAAGGGGTAAGTCATTTAGAACGGAGACGAGGAAACACGTTTTCTCACAGAGTTGTGAGTCTGTGGAATAACGGAGGATGACGGAGGCCGGTTCTCTGGATACTTTCAAGAGAGATAGATAGGGCTCTTAAAGATAGCAGAGTCAGGGGATATGGGGAGAAGGCAGGAACGGGGTACTGATTAGGGATGATCAGCCATGATCACATTGAACGGTGGTGCTGGCTCGTACGGCCGAATGGCCTACTCCTGCACCTGTTGTCTATTGTCCTAATCATAAACATATTAGTATCTGCTTTCTAATCTCTGAGCTAATGCTTATTAATGTCCAGAAATGGCATGAATCCATTCTCTGCAGCCTCTAAGAGCCTGTGCTAAGAAATATCTAAGGCAATGACACTCCAGTTTCAAGCCTGCTGATGTTAGGTTTCTTCCTTTCTTATAATACAAGCTGGTTAATGTATTATTTATACACTGTGCTTTGTGTGCGTGTGTGTGTGTGTGTGTGTGCATTAGTATGTATATCATTATTTGATGTTACACTCTACATTCTGGGCTATGGATTTTATCTGGCCACGAAGATACTTTTTTCTTTTAAAGTTATGCACCACAGCACCATCCTGTGGCACAGTAACGTACAATCTGATGTTTAAAACAAGTAGAATTTTAACTCTTCTTCTCGACAACACGCTATTCCTATTTGTGGCTATCACATTGGCCTAATGAAATTGAAGTGTTGAGGGACCCCTCCAATAATCTAGTAAGTAAAGATAATGAGTAGCTAAGTACTGTGATTCGGAAAAAAAATATATACAAGTAGATTCTCACTTGTATAGTGTGACCATTTTGCTGCAAAATACCCTTAGGTACTAAAAGAGCAAATCTAAAAACATATTTCATATACCCTGTACATAGACGTCCAAATTAGTGTTGACATTTTCATTGGAGTGAAGCATAACATTGACCACATGATCCATGAGACCAGTAGTAACATGCAACAATGTTGTCCCTCCTCCAAAATGTAATAAGATGTAACTGCAAGTGCTAGTTTACACCAAAGATAGACACAAAGTGTAAGAGTAACTCAGCGGGTCAGGCAGCATCTCTGGAGAACATGGATAGGTGATATTTTGGGTTCTGAAGAAGGGTCCTGACCCAAAATGTCACCTATCCATTTTCAGAGATGCTGCTGAGCTACACCAGCATTTTGTGTCTATCTTTGTCAGTCCTCCAGCCTGGAGTGGAGGGAGTTAAGACCATAATCGTCTGATTTCTTTCTTATGGTACCTGGAATATTGTTTTTCATTGGTATGGCATTACTTGGCTTGGAAATACAGCAGTTAATTTGTAGCTACCCAAGTTCCCATGAATAGTGGTGCTATTTTGATCATATAGTCAAGGTTTATTAATATTGATATAAAATTTGCCAATTTATTGGGTTAACTCCCTTTCTCTTCAGAATAGTATTATGGATCTTTTCCCATCATTGGAGAGGGCAAATGGGAGTTTAGTTTAATGTCTGATAAGAAATTGGAGTGAATCTTAAACCTAGAACGTTCAAATCCAGTGGTTTTGGAATGGGAAAGATGGCACAAATTTGAAAAATTCTCAAACCTTAACCTAACCCATCTCCAATGCAATCATTTCCAAATCTAGAGTTGTTAACGGGTGAGCAGCTCTTTTAAAGTTTGCAATGAGATCAAGATCCCCTGCATGATTACCAAGTCTCTATTTGAGTTTCCAAGGTTTCAGGAAGCCTCCGTAAAGAGGTGAGATGAGTGCAGGTTGCAAGATAAATTATGACAGCCATTGGGCCAGGACTACTGTGTTTCCCACCAACCTCCCTTAAAGCAGCACTACCCCACCCCCTCACCAAGACCCTACTTGGGGCAAGGGGTACAAAGTCCCTTGGGAATAAGACCCCTACTTGAGGATAGGTATCAGTAACTCAGGCTAGACTCTCTCCTGCCCAACTTCCCCTTCCAGCTTTGACTCAAATCTGCCTGCTCTGAAGTACTTGCCAGCTGACTGAAAACCAAACCTCTCCAATAAGCACATTTCTAGGTATTGAAGGAGCTGGTAAATTAGAACTACACAGCATTGGGATATCCAAAATCCATTTGCAGAGACTTCCCTACTTCTGTACCCCATCCCTCTTGCAAAAAAAATGAACATCACTGTATTTACTTACTGGACCTACCCAGTGCATTGTGTTTCATATGTGAAGCAATGCCATATCCCTCTGTATTGCAGCACTTTGTGGACTTGCTCGATTTGAGCAATATTTTGCTTTTCCACGATCCTCAACATAATAACACATTGCGTTTTTTTGGCATCTTCAACAGTGCAACACACCCTCAATAATCAATTTTCTGTTTAGGTGTTGGGATTAAGTTTTGTAGTGAGACTTGAAACTTCAATCATGGATTTAGGACCAAGACTAATTCCACAACATGTAGTTGACAGTATTTATGTGTGTGGCATGGAACTTTACAAAAATAATGGTCATTTGTGAAACAAATGGCAGAAGATGCAATTCCATTCTCCTATTTCTTATCTGGTGCCATGCTATGCCATGCAAGGCAGAAATGATATCCTTTTCAAAACTGTTAATTACTTCTGGTTATGACAATGATGGTTCAAGCTCCAGCTTCCCATTGCCTGGAAGTGTCTTCCAGTGGAAATTGTGGGCAATGTCCACATAAGGAATATGAACCATAGGCTCAATTTAAAAATTCTCACAGGAAAATATTTAACTTGATTAAACTCTGTTGGGAAGTAAGAGGTGTCAGTCCTCCTGAAATCCTATCACACCATAGGGAAGTGCATCTCACTTAAACTGAAGGAAGGAAAATACAGGCAATCCAAAACAAAACCTGGTAAAATGTGGTTACCATCATATGACATTTGTATTTCATATTTAGGTTATGCAATCCATTGATCATTAATCAGAAACTTTATTGTAACAGAAACATATAATCAGTTAAGTATCTGTCTTGTGAATACAAGCTTTGCAAAAGAAGCAATGCAAGAGATAACATACACCATTTTACATTGCGTCTGTGAAAAAAATTAAAGTACCCAGCTATTCTCCCACAGCACGCCCGCCCACAAGTGGCATTGAATTCAATACACTTCATTTGTGGTGTGCATCTTAGCTGTGCCGCTAGAGTATTCTAAGGCACAGAGAGGGTCCCCACAAACTGCAGAGATGATTAGCTTTGTGCCAACACACAAAAGAAAGGCATTTCAACTTCATCTAACAAAAAAAATCATTAAAGATCTGTCCCTCCCAGGACAACAATGCAACAAGACATTTATATATTTAACCTTTCAACAGTGCCAGGCTTACAGAACAGGGAAAAGATAAATCAGAAGCTTTGACATTTCAACAAGCAAGTTGCACAAAAGCTGTGAATGCCCATGTACCATACTTCTTTATAACCTAACAAAAAACATTTAAGATACCATCTTTCACAGCCCAGGTATTGAATGATGATAACATTTTCAATTATTTTTATGTTGGCAAAGTAAAATGGCATCATGTTTGCCATAATACTTAAAAGGGCGGTCAATATAACTGTGCTCCCTTGATGCAGTCCAAATAAATCAAATGGGACGTGCCTCAGGTACATTAAAGTTATTTTTCACTTTGCATCAGATTCATAGATTCACAGAGTGATACAGCTTGCAAAAAGGCCCTTTGGCCCAACTCGTCCATGCTGACCAATTTGCCCCATTGAGTTAATTTCCTAGATAATGCCCTTTCGGGCAGCTGAAAACACCATTCGATCATAATTTGCATCACAAAATGTTTTCTTTTGAGAAATGTGTGTAAAAAGCAGAAGTGTTAAAATATTTCCCTGGGGTGCCTCGTGCTTTAAAAAAAAGTATGACCACCTGCACCCTACAGTTTGAAACTACATATGGGAAGAATAAGCTTATATTTTTAAAAAATAACATTGCTGAAATTGTGAAAAATGCTGAAGATCACAGATGACTGGTGTTAAGATTATTTTTTTGTTCAATAACAAAATTATTCCAGAGACACCAGTCAGTGCCTCAGTCCTTTGTTTCTTCCTCATTCTGGTATCATTTGTCCCTGAATAAGCTATCAAAGTTCTTAAATTATTACAGAAAGCACAAATATTATTAACTCCTAAAGGAGTCATATTAGATACAAGTTACAAACCTTACTCTGGAACATAATCTTGGAATCCATATATATGTTCTACATTGTTGAAACCAATAGAAATTTCTCATCAATTTTACACCCAAAGTTTTCATGTTTTAACAGTCAATGGCTTTGTGCACAAAATGCTACCAAGTTAAGTTTGTTACAAACACAATATAGGCTTACCCCCATTTTATTTGATACATCTCCCCAAACATATAGTTAAACAGTAGATACATGAAATAATGTGTAAATATGAATGGTAGAAATAAAGTACAGCATTAGCAAGATAAAGTGCATTTTGTTATTTATATTAGATAGAAAGCATTGCACTTGTATAGCACATCGCAGCCGTGGAGAAATTAAGCACTTTACACTTCAACTTTTGAAGAGTTAACCCTTGCTGCTTAGAAGTGAATGCAGCTGATTCACTCAACAGAAGAGATTCCACGAACATCAACAAAGTAATTATCAAATAATCCTTTCATTTTATGTTACTTTGAAGGGTAAACCTTATCCAGGTTAGAAGGCTTTCATTTAACATGTGTAGAGTGAATCAACTTGGAAAAGGTTCTTTAATTTCTTAAACGTTTTTAATGAACTGGTTGTTGTGGAGAAGGCAGTGGAGGCCAATTCACTGGATGAATTTAAAAGAGAGTTAGAGCTCTTGGGGCTGGCAGAATCAAGGGTATGGGGTGAAGGCAGGCACGGGTTACTGATTGTGGATGATCAGCCATGATCACAATGAATGGTGGTGCTGACTTGAAGGGCCGAATGGCCTCCCCCTGCATCTATGTTTCTAAGGCGATTTTAGTATTACAGATTAGTATCTAGATTAGAGTCTCTAGAGCATCAAGTTTGCACTATTCCTCTCACATGAAGAAATGTTAGTTGGTAATTGCAGGTAACATTACATGGAAACCAAATATAATAATAATAATAATAATAATAGATTGGATTTATATAGCGCCTTTCTAATACTCAAGGCGCTTTACATCGCATTATTCATTCACTCCTCAGTCACACTCGGTGGTGGTGAGCTACTTCTGTAGCCACAGCTGCCCTGGGGCAGACTGACGGAAGCGTGGCTGCTAATCTGCGCCTACGGCCCCTCCGACCACCACCAATCACTCACACACATTCACACACATTCACACGCAGGCAAAGGTGGGTGAAGTGTCTTGCCCAAGGACACAACGACAGTATGCACTCCAAGCGGGATTCGAACCGGCTACCTTCCGGTTGCCAGCCGAACACTTAGCCCATTGCGCCATCTGTCGTCCTAAATATGAAAACATGTTCATGTAACCAGAAGTACACAAAAGTGCTGGAGAAACTCAGTGGGTGCAGCAGCATCTATGGAGCGAAGGAGATAGGCAATGTTTCGGGCTGAAACCCTTCTTCAGACTGATGGGGGGTGGGGGGAGGCGGGGAGAAGAAAGGAAAAAGGAGGAGGAGCCCGGGGGCTGAGGGAGAGGTAGGAAGGGGAGGAGACAGCAGGGGTTAACTGAATTGTGAGAATTCAATGTTCATGCCAAGAGGATGCAGACTACCCAAGCGGAATATGAGGTGCTGTTCCTCCAATTTCCAGTGTTGCTCACTCTGGCCATGGAGGAGGCCCAGGACAGAGAGGTCGGATTGGGAATGGGAGGGGGAGTTGAAGTGCTGAGCCACCGGGAGGTCAGGTTGGTTAATGCAGACCGAGCGGAGGTGTTCGGCGCGAAACGTTGCCTATCTCCTTCGCTCCATAGATGCTGCTGCACCCGCTGAGTTTCTCCAGCACTTTTGTGTACCTTCGATTTTCCAGCATCTGCAGTTCCTTCTTAAAAACTTCATGTAACCAGAAGTTGGTTCTTTCCTTGATTACATTGCAATGGCCACAATCTAACCTCTTGCTGGGGAACTCCCATTCGTGGGAGGACTTGGTGATCAGAAAGGGGGCATGAAGGAAGTTGAACACTTTATCGTATTTTAGTATCTTTTGTTTGCCAAGCAAGGGATTAAATTCAAGGTCATGAGCAACCTCATAACTGAAAATCTGTTACTATCCTTGTTCTTTGCAGTTAAGCAGATATGTGCATAGAAACCTAAATATGTCCACTTCTGGAGAAGTAATTTAAACAGGCATCTATTATACATTGTTGTTCTTAGTGACTTTCATGTTTGAATGGACCATTTACTTTTGCAAAGACTTGTCCTGCCCATCACCATTCTCTATGGTTAGGCTGGGTGGCGAGATAGAGTGAGCAATCATACGGTGATCCATCAGTTCTAAGTCAGGATATCAATCAAGATTATTGTTTTGCAGCCTTGCATCAACTACTCTCGTTCTTGCGGGTAAAAGGTGCTAATTACCAAGCTACTGTTGACAAATGACACAGATGTCAGTATAGCATTTTAACCAGTATTAAATGAAACCATTAGTGATCTAATACACAGTGACCTTTTATACAGATAAAATGCATACACATGATTCCTTGTGTACGAGTCGTTCTAAATTTGGAGGGCATGAAATTCACTCATAGGTATAACTTGTGCACCATATTTACTGGTCATAATTTTGCTCCATTTGTAATAAAGGACATCCATGTGCCAGATGTCCCAGAATTCTGATAGTTCTCTTTTCAGTAAAACCTTCCAAAGCTCCGCTCTAATGATAGTCAATGGACAACGGTACAGCTTGAATTTCTGCACCTTTACATCTATGGTGGGTTGAACAGCTGGAGTGTCGTTCGACACAATGCTTGCTGCATGGTATTTTCTTGATGTCTGGAGATTTCTGATGAGTGTTGTTGCACCGATGGACAAGAACTGGCTCCTTATTTTCCGATTTACTCTTTAGCAGTCGCTGAAGTATTTGCTTATCAGACCTTTCCCTTTTAAAGTCATCCTCATAAATCTTGAGCTGGGAAAGTAAAAAAGAGTTAGTTTTTTATTGTACTTTACAATATATTCTGTTCCTCTCTATCTTTGTCCCTACTCTCTTTTAAATGACGACTCACACAGCTAGGTTGTACAAAGATCAACATCCTTTGCAGTAAGGGACGACCATTCACAGCAGAAACAAACATGGACAACCAGACATTTGACTTTGAAAATGCTTATCATTGCAGATTGTGGTCTTTCCCACTGAAGACAAGGTAACAATTATGCATTAGAGGTAGTTATTAGCAAATAAGAATGCTGCTACAGTTGTGGAAAATGAAGCTAAACAGGATATGTGGCATGTGGTCTCATGAATACCTCCGCACAAATGCATTATGTCATTACTACCTATATAGCCAGTCCCAGGGAATACATTTCCTGATTAGATACATTAGTTGCAAGACCTAAAGCCATGAAATATATATTCAAAGAGTACTAGGGGTGTTAGTAGGAAAATTACTTCAAACCATGAAAATAATGAAGCATATTATGCCAGCGTGGAATTTTGTTAAAAGTAATGTGTTTGGTTCATCCCTGAGGAGGAAACCATTGTCCATGTATTCTGTGTGGAGAAGCTGTGAATGTGGTTAAAGTCAGTTGGCACAGTTGACATCAGTTAGACAAGCCACCTAAAAGGTGTGTTGAGTGGAAGCAGACAGCGACTCAGGAACAAGAAACAAAATGCTTTGATATGGAGAGATAGAAGATAAAGGAGGGCCTGAGAATGGAACTTCAAGGGAATGGGATTTATGGCTGAGCACCTATAAGGATGTTGCACACGTCTACTGATTGTCCAGATCAGGAATTTCTAGATTTAGTTTTGATAGATTTATTGAATAATTTATTTGAAAGATGGCAGGGTAGTGAGTCCTGAGCACGTTCATGCCATGTGGGGTTCTCAGAAGCTTCACATCTCCTGCAGTTGTACAAGACCTGGACAGGTTGACAGGGTGAGGAGCCTGGCTCTTGGCGCAGGGCATCAATGTGAAAAAGAGAGCTGCACATTTATTATGTTCCACAAGGTTGTCCCTTAGTGGATTAAGAGTGTGTGGGCAGTGAGGGAAAAAGTTATCAACAGATGGGTAGGGAAGACAGGACAGGTAGTGCAAGAGTCTCTCGGGTGCTTTTCTCTCCATCCTTAACCAGAATGAATCTAGTTAGGAAAGAATGCGCCATGGGGTGGCAGAGCAAGAACCAAGTCTATGAAACAACTGGTGACTTAGCAGCGTAGAGGAAGAGAAGAATAAATAGTTATGATGTGGAAAATATTTGTCAGTGAGGTATTTTTGGGGCCATAGACACAATTTCAGGGTAAAGGGTAAAGGAATTTCTGATGGACATGCACAGTTAATAGTCAGAGGTCTGGATCCATGCTAACAATATGGAAATAATGTGGGAACAAAGGATGAGGACCTCTGAGCAAGTTATACAGACAAGAACAATACTAGTAAACAGGACCTCAAATAGATTGAAATCTCTGAATTAATTGCACTGCCAGGCAATAGTGACCACAGAAGTAGAGGGATAGTTCACATTACGATGTTGCTAAAAAAGATAGTGTGGTTTCTCTACTCCTCTGAATAAGGTGGAAAGTTCATTGTGTGAAATCCCCAAACAGCAAAACAAGAATAAGTCAGAGCCACAGGTTCTTTCTCTATATGGAGATACAAGGAACTGCAGATGCTGGAATCATGAGTAAAACACAAAGTGCTGGAGTAACTCAACAGATCAGGCAACATCTTCAGAAGGAATGGATAGGTGAGGTTTCATGTCAGGACCCTTCAGACATTTTTTGAAAGATCTCGACCTGAAACATGCCCTATCAATTTCCTTCACAGATGTTTCCTGATCCACTGAGTTATTCCAGCGCTTTGTGTTTTTCTTTCTATATATATTTTTGCAAACAATATATACATTAAAATGGGAATTACTCACTGAGTACATACTTTATTCCAAGAGGCAGAATTGAATATTTCTAAAATCACAAGTGAAAATGTCTTTGTCCCACTCTTCTTAATATACACAGTAACAATTTTCTCATTGAAACATTCCCAGCTTCCCACCGATTTGAGAGCTATATTATTGTGGGAGTATGGTCACATCATGGAAATGTCATTATTTTTGCCTGTGCTGCAGTGAGTTGCAATTAATAGGGAACACGCCCACTGCAAATTTAAGAGAAGCAACAACCACAGCATCTCCTCCAACACATGACACGGTATCTCATGGTCCAACGGTGACATTAAAATCAAGACCTATGCATGACTGCATTTCAGATAATATACAACTACTAAAAATAAATAGTATTTATCCTGTCCCTATTCTGTTCAATGCTCTGGTTACAATGCAGAACGAAGGGCTAGATTGGTTCGCTAAACTTGTGCATAACTTCACCGATGTAATGAAGGCAGTCTAGTTTTACTGACTGATTTTAATGCAGTTTGAAGTCACCCTAGTTTACTGGTTGTTAAAGGACTTGTACACAATGCTAAGCACAGTTAGAATGTGAGGAAAAGCAAAACTCAGTTTCTCAGCATTTGCATGAGCTCCATTTACTGTAAGTCAAAATATGAAATGGGAAATAAACTCAAGCAGTACCATAATTGAAATATTAAACCTTAGCTTCCAATGCTCCCAGTAGCCCAAAAGCGAGGCAGCTATTAATTTAAAAAAATAGATTTGCACTGAGCTTTGGTATCTCCCCAAGCAACCATGACCTGCCTGTGGAAAGGGCGTCTCACACCATTCAGAGCACAAACTAAATGCAAGATCAGTACACTGTTCTTCTGATTGAATGAGCAAACAGCACACAGCCTCAAGAATGCCATTTCTGAGGACAGGTTGTGGAAACAAGGGAAACCCCTTCACTGCTTTTACAATAACAGCTTAAACAAGGAAAGTGACTTTCTGTAAATTTGAAAAATAACGCTGCAAAGATATGGTTCAATACCTTCCAATGTTCTTGCAATTTCATCGAAGTAAGCTTGAGAAACATGTTATATTGAAAGGGAGATACAAGGAACTGCAGACACTGGTTTACAAAGAACGTGGATTGGTGACGTTTCGGGTTGACTAATTGTGGTGGGTGGGTTCAAGAAAGCTACACAACAGGAAGGGCAAGACAAACCCTGGCGAATGATAGATGGATACAGGTGAGGGCAGTTTTTAAATAGGCAGATGGTTGGAAAACAGGACAGATGAAAAATCAAAAGGTGTGAGTTAAGGATAGAAAAGTTGTGAATTGTGAAGCCAGAAGTAGCAATGTAAGTGGAAGGGAAGAAATAGGTGTGAGCAAGTTGGGCACGGGGAAGAGAGGGGGGTGAGTTTAATAAGTTATTTACTTAAAATTGGAGAATTCAATGGTGTGTTGTAAGCTACCAAGCAGAATATGAGGTGCTGTTCCTCCAGTTTGCATATGGCCTCATTCTGGCAATGGAGGAGACACAGGACAGAAAGGTTAGTATGGGAATGGAAGGGGCGTTAAGATGGTGAGCAGTGGGGAGATCCAGTAGACCGTAGCAGTCCAAGCGTAAATCTACACTGGAGAAGCCTTATCTACTCACCCCGAGGAGCAGCATTTCTAAGCCTACAATCAATGAAAATAGAATTCTCCAATTTTAGGTATCTAATCTACAAAAAACCTTGTTTTGATCCCCCCCCCCTCCTTTCTTCCCTGTTGCCCACTTGGACACACCCATGTTTCCATTTCTGCTCCATCCCACATATATATATATTCCTATATTTGGCTTCACAATTCTCAACGCTTCTATCCTTACCTCACACCTTTTGGTTTTATCTCTGGCCTTTATCCAACCATCTGCCTATCCAATCCCTCTTTTCCTCTATCCACCTATCATTCACTAGGCTCAGTTCTACCCCTCCCAGCTTTCTAACCCCTCCCCCCACCACAACTAGTCCAAAGGGTCCCAACCCGAAGCATCACCTGTCCATGTTCTCCAGAGATGCTGCCTGACTCACTGAGTTACTCCAGTACTTTGTGCCTTTGTTTATGTTATATTAAAACATTTGTGGAAAATGAAAGAAAAAATATTGGAAAAAGTGTCAACAGCCCCTTAAAATCTTTTCTTCATATTCAATATCCACTTTCTAAAGCACTTACCCATTCCTCTGTACGAGTGATACTAGTGCCTAGACATGGCATCCTGTAAGCTGAAAATGGGTATTAAGCATTAAAGATGGCATTGCCGTGTTTCATTCCTCTCTAGAAGTGCAGTGTATATTTTTTTTATCCGTGCAGCAAGTTGCTGTCCAGGTCAGGCGCTCAAAAGTGGCACGACAACAGTTTTATAGAGGGAAAGGTCCTCTTATTTGAGTTTAGGAACCCTTCGCAAAATTAGTTGGTATCCGATGACATTTTGATGGAAATTGCAAACAGAAATTTTGGTCTCCTGTCAAATATCTACTTCCGATGACCAAACAGATTCATGATGCATCAAAAGCAGTAGCCAGAATTTACTTACGGTCTGCACCATGGAGGGTGGGTGGTGATAGAGGGAATTAAAATGAGTGCAACAAACCTGTTCCTGAAGGAGGTTCATCTGCAAATACATATCTTCTGATAATTTCTTTAGTTTTTCATTTTCAGCTTGAGTATGTTGTCGATCTTTGCGCTCTGTCTTATAATCTGATTCAAAGAGCTTTGTCTACATTGAAATAAATAATGAAATTCAACATTGGATCAAATTTTATTCATTTCAATCATTGTTAATATAAAAAGTCACAAAAAAGAGAAAATTGTCCCCTCGGGTTTGAAAGGGCCTATAGTCTTTTTCAAAATGTTTAATGGTCTGTTTCAGAGATCGTCTGCAATGCTAGCATCATTTTCACTCAGTCAAACTAGACCTTGGGATCGCAAGCGAACAAGATGACAAATTTTTGAAAAACTCACAGATTTTAATCCTGAATCCCAATCTGTCCACACTTACCCAATTCATTGGAAACAGTGGGAAACTTGGTGTCAATTCCTCCCTGTAGGCTCTGCCCACTTCATTGCCATCAAGGCCAATGTGGTCTGAGGGTTACCAGAGACCCCTAGGACCTCGCCAGTCAGCCACAGTACCTGGGAGATACCTAGACACCACAATATTAGTTCCTGTTTAATCATAGATCTTGAATAGATCTTGCTGACATGGGCTTCCCTCCTGCAATCACAAATCAAGATGACCTTACATGTGAATTTACCTGCTCTGGATGTGAAGGCCTCCAATTGCACATTACTATGGCCTGGCCTCTTAAGTCCTTTAAAAGCTTTAACATAAGACAAGGTCCTACCTCTAGAGTGTTGGCTGCATGGATTTTAAAGGTTTCTGAAAGCATTTAACATGCAAAACTATTTAAGGATTAAAAGAAAGAGAACAATTTTCATGCCTTGCTCCCAGAAAGCAATTGAAATCTCACAAGGATTTGAATCCTGCACATTAGATCTAAGCTGGGTCAAAATCCAAGAGCTGATTCTCTAAAGCCACAAGGTATTGAAAGATCAAGAACTCCATATTGTTCAGCAATGCATTTAGCAGTCCCAGATTTGCCCTTGCATCAAAGTCCCAGATTTGCCCTTGTTTTGGACTGTTGCCATTTATCTACAAAAGCCAGCCTTTCGTTCATGGGCATAGGACTACTTTTGGATTTGAATTATCTGTATTCAACAGCTTACATTACTATCAGTGGCTGGTCTTGTCTAACAAGAATGCAAAGTCCATAGAGCTGTGTCTGTGCAACACTTTGTTTCTGTTACATGAATATTCCAAAACAAAAGAATTAACTGCTATAGTCAGGCAGATTCCGCTGCATGTTTAATTTTTTTTTAATTTTAGTATTCGGCATATAAAGTATATAAAGAGCATAGAGTGTTTTATTGTCAGATGTCCTGAAACAGAACAGTGAAATTCTTAGTTGCAGCAGCACAACAGGTATGTAAACATAGCTTTAAGGTAAATGAAAGGCAAGGGTGAACTAAATTCAGATGGTAAAAGAGGTCAGATTCTTTCATAATGCTGGAGAAACTCAGCGGGTGAGGCAGCATCTATGAAGCGAAGGAAATAGGCGATGTTTCGGGTCGAGACTCTTTTTCAGATTCTTTCATTGTTATTTTCAGTTGTTTGCTCCCCAAAGCAATGCTAGGCTGGAGATAGCTATCATTTTAATATTTTTTTCAGCTGCATTTTAAGCAGAGTACCACTGCAGACTGAACAAAATGAACAGACTCCTAGAAAATAAGAATGACACCCTACCTGACACACAAGAGCAGCCATTTGATCCAGAAGCTCTTTACACTCTTTCTGGGAGAACCCATAGGCAGATACGCGCTGGACCACATCCGGCTTTGTCAGTTTGCATTGATCTTGTTCCTTTGTCTTTGCTAAGACCCGCACATGTTTTGCCGGTGAGTGTGCGGCTTCCTTTTGATCTGCTTCTTGTTGTTGAGGGCCATTGGCAGCCTTTTCATCGTTTACAATTGGTCTCCATGGCTCATCTTTCTAAACAAGATGCACACACGAGCAGTTCATACGATGTCAACAGATGTAAAACTTAGCTTAGAATTTGTTGTGCCTCATGATATTAGTGGCAAATGCTACAAATTAGATTATTATTTTCCTTAATCCTCCAATTACATACTTAAGAATTGTCAGAAGAGTCAATCAAAAAGTTCATAAATTCAGAAATTATAGGAGCTGAATTAGGGCATTCGACCCATCGAGTCCACTCTACCATTCAATCATGGCACATCTATCTTTCCCTCTCAACCCAATTCTCCTGCCTGCTCCCCGTAACCTTTGACACCCTTACTAATCAAGAACCTGTTAACTTCCATTTAAAAAATATCCAATGACTTAGCTTCCACAGCCATCTGTTGCAGTGAATTCCACAGATTCACCACCGTCTTTCTAACAAAATTGTTCCTCATCTCCTTTCTAAAGGTATATCTTTTTATTCTGAAAGGACTTAGTGAGCACAGTCAAGAGCATTAGACAGGTATTCAAGAAAGCAGGGAATGAGACTAAACTGAACAATGTGTTCTGTAATAGGATCTTGTTAAGGGACATTAGCACTGATCTGATGAAGTCAGAATGGGTAGAAGTCTGTTTGGATGAAATGCTCTGGTCACATTTAATGTGACTGATGAGTTCATTCTGAAATAAAACTGAGCATATCAAACAGCAAAACCTAAAATGCTGGAGGAACTCAACGGATGAAGCAGCATCTGTGGAGGGAATGGATAGGTGATGTTTCAGATCGGAAGCCTTCTTCAGGATCTTTCCCTCCACAGATGCTGCCTGACCCACTGGGTTCCTTCAGCACTTTGTGCTTTGCTCAAGATTCCAGCAACTGCAGTTCCTTGTGACTCTGTGTGACCCTCTTAATAGTTGCTTGACTCTGAACATTTTAGAATTTTTTAATGGCTATAATTAATGCCTGCAGCACAAGCTCAATTAATATTAATAAACAAATAACATCACTCCAAGGAAAATCAAAACATGTTCGGCATTGGAACATATATGCTGTTAGTTAATCATGATCTAAAATCCAATTACGTCCCTGGAGGAAGCCCCCACCTCAGGCAATCAGCAGATCGTTTGAATAATAATTCTGGGAATCGAGCAACATCTGAATTGCTCAGAGTCTGTTGTGGATAATTCAGCAAATTCAGCCCAGACAAAAAGGAATGCGTTTATGATAACTAAATGAGCATCATTATCAGTGAGTGTTGCTAAATTTCTAGCACTGGTATGAAGGATAGAAAAGCAGAAGCTATAAACATCAGTTTCCTGGAGTTTCTGAATCTCAAACAAAATGAATGGTTTTGAATTGATGGTGTAATTTTCCAGAACTTTCAAGTCCATTACATTCAGATGTCAAAGCTCTAATCTCTGGAATTTCCCTCTAAATGTCTGTATTACTCTTCCTCTTTTAAAATGGTCTCTCTGATCATTGTTCTCATGATTTGGTGTCAATTTCTTTAAGTACTGTGAAGCTTTTGGAATATTTTTAAATGTTAAAGGTGTTAAATAACTACAACTTACTGTAAATAATCTTCCCTATAAATGCTCAAGTACTATATCAATCTTTCATGAAGTAATAATTCAGAGGTTTAAGGGCCTGTCCCACTGTACGAGGTAATTCAAGAGTTCTCCCGAGTTTCCCCTGATTTGAACTCGGAGAATTACAGTAATAGCTATTCGTAGGTACTCGGGGCTCTCGTGGACATTTTTTACAGTGCCGAAAAAACTTCACGAGTTATCGCGTTTCCCGAGTACCTGCCGTTAGCATTACGAGCCGCTACGAGACATCCACGAGCTCCGACATAGCCGCTACGTACATTCGACGTACTTAACCACGAGTGATTTTTTAAAAACTCGTGAGAGCTCTTCAATTACCTCGTACAGTGGGACAGGCCCTTTCAGTAGAATATTTGAAAATAGCTTGCAAAAATTTTAACATTGTAACATTACTAGTCTGCGCTTTTATAAAACACCGATGTATCATGTATGTATACACACACATACAAACACACACAAAATAAAAACTAGACATGCATCATCCATCTTATTTAGAGAGATGTGCAAGAGCAAAGTACAAAGGATGCTGACAATTTTGGTTTAGTTTAGAGATACAGCGTGAAACAGGCGAATTGGCCCACCGAGTCCACGCAGATCAGCGATCCCCATACACTAACACTCTTGTGCACACAAGGGGCAATTTATAATCTTTACCAATGCCAATTAACCTACAAACCTGTACATCTTTGGGGTGTAGGAGGAAACCAGGGAGAACATACACACTCCGTACAGACAGCACCCGTAGTCAAGATCGAACCTGGGTCCCTGACGCTAAGGCAGCAACTCCACCATCGAGCTACCATGCCACCCCGTGTTAAATGAAATAGATTATATCAGAAGCTAAATTGACATAATGGTGCTGATTTTGTGAGCGTGCATAGCATTTACACTAAGTGCTTTACACTAGCAGATTATGTTGTGCCGAGTCAGTCATAACACAAAACAGAAATTATTGAAATATAACTATAATTTGACAGCAACTGTTAGAAAAACAAGTCGGATCACAATATATTTTGTGGCATATTTGTTGCAACTTATGATTATAAATGAATGTTAGAGTCATGAATCACAGACTGGGCAGGCTGATGAAGATGCCCGATCTAAAGTAATCCCATTTACCTGTGTTCAGCCCATATCTCTCTAAACCTTTCTCATCCATTTACCTGTCCAAATATCTGAGTGATTATTTTTACTCCCAAGATATTGTTGCAGCCAATTCTATTACATAGCTTAAGCATATAAATTCACAGGATGTTACATTTCATCAAATCGTTTGAGCTATAATTTAGCATTAGAAATATTAAGATAATTTAAAATGGAATTCAATTAAATACTTTATGAGTTGCAAGCCTGGAGGGGATGTAGTCTTTGTCCCTAACTTGAAGCTAAATTTTCCAGTTATCCTTTGCCCAGTGTACAATTCCAGCAACCTGCAGGTTAAAGACTCACCGGTGGTGGTTGGTCTCCTTCTCTCGTGGTGCGCAATTTATTTTCTAGCTGTCTCACATATTCTTGGAGTTGTTGATTCCTTTTCATCTCTTGCATAAAGCATTGCTCATAGTACTCCCTTTTGCACTAATTTAAAAATAAATAAAAATGTGGAGTGATTGAATATGAGTATTCAGCAGTGATTAACAAACAAAATGTTTTGCATCATATAAACTGACATGAGGATGGGAAGGTGGTAACATTTCATAGAAAACCAGCAATAAGAAATATGCTCATTATGGGGGTGAGAGCACTGGGTAGAATTAGATAAGGAGGTAGCACTGCATTAGAATGGTGAAGACCAGGAAGGATTAGAGAGTAGACACAAGGAATTAGAGACGCTGGTTTACAAAGAAAGACACAAAATACTGGAATTACTCAGCGGATCAGGCAGCATCTCTGGGGAACATAGATAGGTGATGGCGATGAAGGGGAGAAAGCTGGAAGAGAGGAGGGACGGGTCAGTCTGGCAAGTGATAGGTGGATACAGGTGAGGGGGGGGGTGATAGGCAGATGGTTTGTCAAAGGGTCAGAAATGAAAAGATAAAAGGTGAGAGATAAAGATAGAATATGTGAGAATTGTGAAGCCAAAGGAACGAATATACATGGAAGCGAAGGAAAATGGGAGAAATGGGTGCGACCCCAGGTGTGGAAAAACTAGGAAGGACTATAAGGAATGCAAAGATCATTTTGTAATGAAAATACATAAATGTAAACGCACAAACTATGGTGCAAGAGGCTGACAAATTACAAGTAGAAATAGTTGACGAGGGAATATAATGAGAGGTCACTGTGAGATAAGGTTTAAATTAGTGAAGGAGAAGGCAAAGAAACAATCAAAAATAAATTAGAAGAGGGTTAACTTCAATGGAATGAGAGGATCTAGAAAGGATAAAAAGGACGACAAGATTGAAATGTAAAAATGTAATGAAAAAATAGAAGCCATTTAAAGAGGGACATGATCTAGGTACAAGGTAGGTGTATTCCCATTGGAAGAAAAGGTAGATGAACAAAAGTCTGCACAATTTGAATGATGAGGGAAATGAAGAACAAAATAAAATGAAGAAAAATAATACACATCAGGTAAATTCTTCAAGCAAGATCCAAGCCAAATACAAGTTGAAATGAGGAATTAAAAAACGACAGAATGAAATTAGTCCAGTAAAGAGAACATGTGAGAATTGAATAGGATTTAACAAAAGGGAACTCAAAAATTTTAATCTAATTCCCTTCCACAGTAAAATCCGGGGCAACATCAACATAAGGGGAATGTCCACTCAATATTGTTTTCTTTTTAAAACTAAGTTTTGTATTGTGTTGGAACAATTGTTGAGACCACAAGCCTCAAATTTCTACACAGACTTATCCGATATAAAAATTTAGATTCGGACGCATATAGAATTCCAATGATCTCGGATAATTTAAACATTGTTCACAAGATCTTCTGGAACTATCCAAAGATCAGTGAACTTCAATATCCAGCTTTTCCCATGTGAGCAAATCACTCTCATGAGGAGAGCGATTTCTCTACAGTGCCGGGGTCTACTATTATGTTTTGAATGCAGGTAAATCAATGAACAAACTTAGAAATGTAATTTCCATAATTAGTTATACTTGTCTGTGACTAAAATGCCTGAAGTAAACTAACACTCAGCAACCTGGAATGTAATTAGGAACAAATGCAAGTATAAAATGGTTTTACGTGAATGGTATTTGAATCTTTCAGCAGTTAATTGAATTTCTCCCCAACTCTCAATTGTTGGTATCAATAGTTCTGGATGAGGACAGCTGCTTGTTCTCAATGTGCCGTAAATTGCTTTAAACCAATGTAGTTGTGAAGTACAGTTCTAGTTTAATTGGAGTATCCCATGGCAGATAGTTTGAATGCAGCAATGAGATTAATCACCACAAAGACTGAACGGTGACATGGAACCCAAGAGATTTTGCCTGCTTCTCTTATCAAGCCAGTGCCAGATTTAATTTACATGTAGCAGACAGTAGTGGCCTCGGCTCAGCATCATTGCTGAAAATTGGCAGCTATGGCAGCACATCACTCCCTCAGTACTGCAGTGAAGGCATAGACTAATGCTCTGGAATGGAGCTTGAACCCTTGAGCAACAGGGCTTTCCATTAGCAACACATTACACAGGCAAGAAGCTTAATCTGATCATTACTGCCCCTTTACTGCCACATTTTGTCATCTGGTCTCACTTCTATGTTACCTAAACTAACTTATTTCTCTTTCCAATTCTGTTGAAGGATCCCAGATCTGAAATGCAAATTATTTCCCTTGCTCACTGGCTGAGCGTTTCCAGAATTTCCAGGCAAACACCATATTTTAGATCAGATTTGGAGCATTTACAGTTTAAACAAATATGTTTTTTGAACCCTCAGGCTTCTAAGAGGCAGGAATGTTACCCTGGAGTAGGATGGGTAAACAGTAGGAATCCGATGTGGAAGAATCACGAAGATAGTGTAGAACTCACTGAGCAGTTTTAGGTAGAAGCAGAATACTTAATCTGCTCAAAAGGAAAGAACTTTGTCTCTTATGTTCTTTCCTCTTCTCCAAGGGTTCCCACTTTGTAGTGGTCAAGTTTTCATATGCCCAAGATCCCGAGAACTAAACCGTCAGGAGCTATGCTCCTGGCAGTCACCCACAGCAGACGGGTCGAGAGGGAGGTTCCTGTCAGAGCTCAGCCCAACAAAAGGACCTCAATGGTGAAACTAGCAGAAGACGGTGGCTTGTCAACCAGTGAAACACCTCGACATATGAGAAGACAGAAGAAGGTTACAGCAGGGAGAGACTCCAAATCATCGTGGAAACCATGCCATTGGAGTCAGTCAAGGCCTGTGTGGTGGCTATCTGTGCACATGTCTCTGTCAAGGCCTGTGTGGTGGCTATCTGTGCACAGGTCTCCCCACATTAAAAGATGTCACAAACAGGCATTCACCAGTGTAAATGTTTATGGCTCTAGGATTGGCCACTTCAGCCATCTCAAGACCCACAGAACCACAGAAAGGACCCACCAAGTCGACTTTGAGTGATCACCAATGATATGTTCTTTCCTGATTACCATTTCATCACAAGCAATCTGCTTGAAACAGGGAAACAGACTACAGCACTACAATACATAATGCCTTTGTTTGTGCAACTGTGTTTGGTAACAACAAAGGCAGTGTTGTGTTAAATCCATCCAGCACAATGTTGCAATTACTTTTGGCATTCACCACAGACTCAGTAGCATGACCTTCATCACAACACATCTGAGATAAGTAATCTGCTATTGACTTCAGTCAAAGAGATACTTTAGAACTGCAAGATTCTATTGGTCTGCTTGTACTCCCTTTACAGTGATTGAACTAAAAGCATAACCTTTCCTTCATTTGCCAATAGATAATATAGTTAATGGATGCTTTAACAATTTAGCAATTCTGATGATAACTTTTACAGGATATATAAACTTTAAAATGTGCTTTGAAAAACTTTAAGGTGATAATGCTCAAAGTAAAAAAAAAAAAAAAAATCCAAACGAAATAATTTCCCCATTCAACTAACCCCCTTTCATTCACATCCAATCCCATTCTCTACCATCTTTTTTTTAAATGTCATTCCATATTGTAACATTTGCCATTTTTTTCTTGCCAAATATTTCTTCTTTAGCCTTGTTAATAATTCCCCCCAACCTGGCCTGGCAATCTCATTACAGGAAATGACAACTATGCAGGACTTCTTGCTCTTGCTTACAATGTTTATCTATGGTATTCTGGGCTACTATTCAGGTTCAACTGGTGTCCAATCCAGTGACCTCAAGAGATAGCTAGTGTTGCCAGTTGATGAGATTGATTTGTCCCAGAAACTGTGAAAGACAGCGAGAACCAATGCTTCACATAATTTACTAGAAACTGATGTGTTCCAGAGTAAACTTTATTCATGAGGAACGGAGGTGGATGGCGCTGTCTGTACCTGCTCACTATCTAGTTTCTTAGAAAGTGCACATGCATGTTGGTTGGTCTCAGAAACCTCCATCTGCAGTACTGCCAATCTTTGCTGAAGTTCACTGGTGTTGACTCGATAGAACTGGTCCCAGTCTTGGTTGAGTTTCATCAGCTGAAAGAAGAATGCGTATGATAAGAATGGAAGAAAATAATGCTATTAGTTTGTGTTCAGTAAGTTCAATTTGTCTTTATTGAATGATATGAATTACTGGAGAGAATTCCCAATCAATTGCCCATTATTGCCTTAGTGAGCAAAGAGGAATGATTATATGAATGATACTTCACCATCAATTCAGGTCATTGATTGCACTACTTGACAGGCGGTGTACTCTCAGTTCAGAAAATGCTTTCTCTGTATGTTCTATTAAATCCCCTTGACATCTTAAAACCTTGATTAGGATGCTTATCACTCTATGATGCATGAGAATTACCAGTCAATCTAACTTTTGAATAGAACCATTTAAGTTCTGGTATCATTCTGGAGAATCTCCACTGCACCTTTTCAACATAAATTTTGGACATAAGTCCTGGAGTGACTCAGGACATGTAGCATTTCTGGATAGGTGACGTTTCTTAGTTACTTAATTTCTTTCTCCTGCCTTAAATAATAAAGTGACATCATAGCATTTCCAATCAAACTCTATAAAAGCCTAATCTAGAGAACTGTGAAAATTATAATGAGTAATTTTGCAATTCCCACTTTTATTTTCCTCCCTTGGTTATTAAATTAGGCTCTGGATTATTATTCAAAATTACATTATTTTGTCCATTTCACTTTATTACATAGTAAATCCAGTATGTTTTTCTCTGCAATTTATTTTCTCCTGTCCTCACTGTGGAAATAAACATAAAAAATATCTTGCATGGGCATATATGTTGAGTGGTAATAACCTGTATCATTACCTTCCATAATCACCTGATGAATATAAAGTATTGTTTAGAGAACAGTAAAGAACAAAGTAAGCAATCTCTCCCAATGACATTGAACATTAAAACAGTACACTGATAAATTACCTTCTAATCTCAAGGTATAGTCAAATACAGTACTGCCATCTCAAATTGGCGAAATTGACATTTGTGTTAGACAAGACATCTGACCAATCGCTAAGTATGCCCAGTTTAAGTTGTGTATCTCTATTCCCAAGGTTATGATCAGGCACGTGCCGTGAGTAATTACTCAGGGTAGGCTTTAAAAAAATCTTAAACCGCGCATGCGCAGATTGTTCTCTCCGTAAGCTGTCAGTCGACTTTTTCAAGTCTTCAAAAGACAAATCTCTTAATAAAGTACCGTATTTCCCGCCAATGAAAATGCACCCCCAATTTGAGTTGTTAAATTTTGAAAGAAGGTTGGTGGGACATAGAATTTCTCACACTCAAAAAAATAAAAATAAAGAAAGCAATTTGCCCAAGGCTTCCAAATCTCCTTCATTCTGAATTACTGAATGGGGGGGGAGGGGGGGTGGGGGGTGGAGGGTGAAGGCAGGTGGAGAGATGGTGGGAAAAACGGGAGCACACCGGGACAAGTTGAATCAATTGTGATCTTATAGAAAGACAATACTTGTTCAAGGGACCAATTGGGGGGAGAGTTCCTTTCACAGTGTGTGGGGAATCTGGTCAGGGGTAAAGTTGCGGGGAGGGCAGGAGCATTGAGAAGATGGGGGTCGGGGATCATGCTAGTAATTCACTCACCGCTACCGCGGCGCTCCGGGCGCGGAGCCACCACATTGTGGCCGGGGAGGGAAGAAGCTCGGGTGGCTGCGAGCGGCTGCTGGGACTGGACAGCGGATGCCACCTCAGCGCCTTCTGCCGGCCCGCTCACCTCTGGCAGTGCTCTCCGTCGGAACATCTCTCATTGCCGCTCGCCGGCTTCGCTCATGTCAGCCGCCTCCCCCAAATCCTTAAATTCCGACAGCCGAGTAACCTCAATTGGTCCCTTTATCGCGCTGTCGGAATTTAAGGATTTGCGGGAAGCGGCTGACATGAGTGAGGCCGACGAACGGCAGGAGAGAGGTTTTCACACGGAGAGCACTGCCAGAGGTGAGCGGGGGCCGGCAGAAGGAGCTGAGATGGCGACCGCTCGTAGCCACCCGAGCTGTCCGGTCCCGGTGGCCACTCGCAGCCATCCGAGCTACTTCTCCCCCCGGCCACAATGCAGTGGCTCCGTGCCCGGAGCGTCGCGGCAAGTCAGTTGCTGGCATGATCCCCGATCCCCTCCTTCTCCCATCCCCAGCGGCGCTGTCCTTTTACAGCTGCTTCCCATCAGCTGCCAGCAATGAGGGATAGACTTGGCTTTCCCTCAGTACAACAACATTGTTCTTGATGTTGCTGTACTGAGGGATAGCCAAGTCTATCTTTCTTGGCTAACAACCTTCCAACTTCAGCTTCCAAGACACATGTAAATTTTGGTGACTTCTTTTTGGGTAAAAAAATAGCGTCTTCATTGCTGGGAAATACGGTATTTAAAAACATATAGCACCAAGACATCTACTTACCACATCATTTGTACACAAACTCCATTCTTTTCTCTTTGTTTCTTAAGATATTCTTAAGATAATGACAATCCATGTTTGAAAAACCCGCCAAGAAACTTGCGCTGCGCATGCGCAGTATGCTGATGCACATGCGCAGTACTGCAAAGGCAGAATTTCAGCTGTCTTCAGTCCCCTGGAAATTGACGGCTTGAAGCATCATCGACGGCACGTGGGCTGCATAGACCTTCGCGTGTTACATGCACTGCGGATGAAAGGCACGGAGAATTATGCCTACCTAAGAGATCGATCTCTTAGGTAGGCATTATTCTCCCATGCCTTTACTATTTATATTTAATAATTACCATTTTATAATTTTAGTCAGGGTAGGCAGTGCCTACCTTGCCTACCCTGACGGCACGTGCCTGGTTATGACATATTTTCACGCACTGTTAAAATCAGTCTATCTCCTCTCTTCCACTGATTTTCTTGACAATATTCATTAACAAATTCCCCAAAGTGAGCAGAATAGCTCTGCCAAACACAAGCTTCTCCAGTGGACACATTCTGCTGAAAATCACAGTGCCCCCGAAACAAAGTTTACTTTCAGTTTCAGTTTAGCTTATTGTCAAGTGTACCGAGGTACAGTGAAAAGCTTTTGTTGCGTGCTAACGAGTCAGTAGAAAGACAATACATGATTACAATTGATCCATATACAGTGAATAGATACATAAGGGAAGAAATGTTGCTGTAACAATAGAGATTTAAGTGTGGAGCAATTGTAATACGAGTTTGTAGATCTGCTTCTGTGGCTAGCATGCAAATAGTTGACTGGGTTGGGCACTTCCCTCTTACACAAAGAAGATCAACTGACATTAAAACACAATGTTGACTGTATAGCTACTCTATATATGGATTTCTATAGGATTTTAACAGGTAGAATCTGAATTATTCAAACTTGATAGAATTTCAAATATTCTAACAGAAGTATTCTCCACCAAGCTTATTTTGTTTTTCTAATCACATTTAAAATAGGTGATCTGTGAAATTGGGTTTAATTTGAAACTTGCTGTGCATGCACAGGGTGGATCCATTTTAACAACAATCATATTATGACATTCATTGATTATACCCAGCCTTAGGATGTCCTAAGGTTATTAAAGAAATTGGACATGATGGTATGGGCCTGTCATTGTCAGCTGCAGTGTGCAGTCAGCCTATAGCTTATTACCTAGTTTAGATGGGGATATCAAACTTCACTATCGCAGGGGCTGGTGATAGGCTTAGAGCGAGAGCAAAAACTGCGCTCACCTCTAATATATCTTCTAAAAGTTGGACATTTTTTACCCTTCATACTTTTTTAATAATCACCCAGATTGATAGTTTGCTTAATTAATCAGAGAAAAATAAACAGCAAATTATTCAATTAGAGAATGAAATTGAGTGAAACCAAAAAAAGAGACAAATATCTTGCTGCAACAAACATCAGCAAGCAATCGTTCCCTCAATGAGCTGATAATAATGGACTTGGCATTCCAGTTACTAATGTGCAATGATGCTGGAAATACCATTGACATCAAAAGGGCAAGCATTCAACAGTACGTCAAGACATGTGCTTGATTACTTAGCAGTTAAGAAGCAGCCTGTACTAATTATAAACCACTTTCTGCTTTGTACTTTACACAGAAGTGAAATGTCAGTAGGCTGTTACTCAATAGAATTTGCCTATGCAAATAACTATATAGTGCACAAGTTCCTTAACAAAATAGGGAAGTGCAAGAGGGCAGATACCTTTTGGTTAATACGTCTCAGTTCAGTGTTCCTGTTCAAAAGGAGTAGCTTCTCCTCATCGGCTGTTGTAACGCTCATGCTATCTGTGATGGAGGTCAGATTCTCCTCCTCTCCTATCTCAGTCCCATTTTGTCCCAACTGGAATGGCTCACTTGGTTTTCTTGCGATGCCTCCCCTAAACAAAAATATATTGTTTAATATCAGAGGTTATCAACTGGAACATTTTTGTCAATCATACAATACAAAGAACAAAATCAGTAGCACTGTAAAACTTAGGTAATCTGGATGGATTCAGAAGACAAAGTTAATCTCCAGCGTAACTAAATTCAATCAATTAATAATAATAATAAACTTTATTTCGGACTCAAGGTCCAGACAAGGGGCAACATTACATTAAAAATGCATTGCATATTAAAAAATATCATAAAATACATATAAAATCTTAGTATATCACTTATAAAAGCATCATAAATTATATATTTTTTTAAAAAACCAAAAAAACACAGTACATGAATTAAAATCCAGAATAAAAGAATGATCAATGTCCTACAACGAGATAACCAGTCTCCACAACTGGGATTCGTAGCGTGTAGTGCTAAACCTTATGTTTGACAAAGCCACAATAATTACATTTTTAGAGTCATTTATCCTGCAAATGAATCTATACATATGATTTCTTAGGATAGCTTCTAAAGTACTGACTCCTGCAGCCACAAACATGTTACTAGCATTACACCATCTAGGTTTCCTTAGCAGTGTTCTCATGGCATCATTATAGGACACCTTTACAATTATTATTGGTATTCAGCCTGTATGTGCAGAATTTTCCCTATTTGTGAGATAAACATCTTGTTCTCTATTGACGACAATGTTCAAACTCTTCAATCAAATTTCTGATCTTTAACTCAGACATTTTTCACTTCAACTTAATTTTATTTACCAAATTAACATTAGATTCCAGTATTCATCTTTCAAAGCTGCTGCTTCTCACAATAATGCTAACTGTCTTAAAGTATATGACAAAACAATTACATACTCTGCAGGAGACAAAATGTTTGTAGGGTGAAAATGAGAAGCTAGTGCAACTTGGATGGTGGAGTGATTGAGAGAGAGGGAATGCCGGGGCTACCTGAAGTGAGAGAAATTAATATTCATACCACTGGGCTGTAAGCTGCCCAAACGAAATATAAGATGCTGTTCCTCCAAATATTATGTGGCTCAACCAATTCCTCTGGTAGCTTGTTCCATATATGCATCACCCTCTGTGTGAAAAAGATGCCCTCGGGTTCATATTAAATCTTTGTCCTCTCACCTTATACCTATGCCTGCTAATTCTTGATACCCTAATCCTGGGAAATAGACTGGAATTCTCTGCCTCAGGCCGGTTCTCTGGATACTTTCAAGAGAGAGCTAGATAGGGTTCTTAAAGATAGCGGAGTCAGGGAATATGGGGAGAAGGCAGGAACAGAGTACTGATTGTGGATGATCGGCCATGATCACATTGGCTCGAAGGGCCGAATGGCCTACCCTGCCCTGCACCTATTGTCTATAGACTGTATGCATTCACCCTATTTAATGTCCCACAGGATTTTGTACACCTCTATAACCCCCGGTCTCAAATGCCCCAAGGAATAAAGTTCTAGACTGCCCAAACTCTCCCTGTAACGTAAGGGCCTGTCCCACTTAGCAATTTTTTCAGTGACTGCGGCATCATTGACTGACGTATCATGTCACCGAAAAATACGCGGCGTGACGGCGTATGACGCGGCGTGATGACGTATGACGAGCGGTGTTTTTTCAAGTGTTGCAACCACTCTTTTGTCGCCGCTGGATTTTGAAATGTTCAAAATCTTTTGGCGACACTGATATGACGCCGGCAAAATCGCCAAGTGGGACAGGCCCTTTAATCCCTCAAGTCCTGACTACATCCTCGTAAATCTTTTCTGAACTCTTTCTATTTTAATTGCACCTTTCATACTAAATTTATAGACTCCACACAGACAGCACCTGTAGTCAGGATGGAATCCGGCAGAGTGGGGCAGTAGCTCTACCGCTGCTCCACTGAGTTGACCTCTTGAATAAACTACTGTGTACACACAGTTCAAGCTGTTCATGTCCCTCCTGCATGAATATGTATATTCAGCCTAAAGACTGTGCTACAACTAAAGGGCCTGTCCCACGAGCATGCGACTGCATGCGGCAAGCACGACCTAATGTGGTCGCTTGAGCCGTAGAGCCTCGCGAGGCCGGTCCCACTTCGATCGCCGGAGCCGTATGGAGTTGTGTGGAGCTGGTCCCGACATCGCGCGGGGCTCCGAAAAACTCACACTATCCAAAAATTCCGCGCGGCAACGGCCTGCCGGCCCGTAGCCACCTCGACGCCATACGCACCGCCTCGACAGACGTGCGCAGCATCTCGACGCCGTACGCAGCGTCTTGACGCCGTACGTCACGCGCGAACTTCCCGCGGACTTCGCTCATACTTCACGTCACTCACTCGACCTCCGCGCGACCCCCGCTTCCGCTTTGGTCGCGCTCGCCGCATGCAGTCGCATGCTGGTGGGACCGGCCCTGTACAGGGATCACTCGCACTCCGCGCGACCCCCGCTTCCGGTTTGGTCGTGCTTGCCACATGCAGTCGCATGCTCGTGGGACAGGCCCTTTACACACACTTTACACTGGTGACAAGGATGTAACAGCAAGTGATCACACCAATAAATAAAGCATCCAGTAGATCCACCTGATAGTGATTATTTTGTTGCCACATTAATCTTCTAAAAAGGGAATGTAGCTTGTCTAAATGTATTGTATTAACTAACAAGAGTGCAAAGAATTCATTGTTACTATTTGTGCTGGGGATATGCGGCAAAAGTTAAATGTCTAACGTAAGTAGAGGAATAATCAGTGGTACACATCTATTCTGCTTCTCATGCTCTAGTTGATATATAAATATACAGGTTTATGATGCAATGGCTGACCCGGTTGGGGAAAGAGATAAAGGACGATGGACAGTGCAAATCAAAACAGTAACATAGAAACAAGTGGCTAGACATTATAGGGCATTTAAAAGGTGTAATTAATGGTCACTGTCTGTTGTAGGTTTGCAAGGTAATGATGTGGTGAGGACTATTTTACATTTGGAAGAGTACTGCAAACATCAGCGCCCACAGCTGGTGGTCATAAGTCTGATAAGCCCAGCTCTTGGAGATCAGTAACAGATTCTGGGATGGGTTCAGAATGTAGAAGAGGTGAACCTGAGCTTTTAAGGCTGCAAGGAGGATATTGGCAGTCAGGAATGAGAATGGGGTTGTGTCAGGAATCAGGTAAGGAGACAGGGGTTATTGAGTGTCCTCAGGGGTGTGCAGCTGCAGTCATCAATCGGGCAAGTAAATATGGATGCTGGTGATCAAGTCCCAATAGTGGAAAGCTCACAAAAAAGGAGCTATGTGAAACCCCTGTGTTGGGAAAGATCGCGTGAAGCTCACCGTTTGACCTGTTTTTACAAAATGTTAAATGGTCAGCTCAACATAGATTACAAGACCTACACCAAACCCAAACCCATTAGGAGCAGACGAGGACATTCGATCCAATTTGAGATTCCAGCTACCAAGACAGATGTGTACAGCAATTCATTCTTCCCCCGCACAATTAAAGCATGGAATAATCTTCACCCTACCATAGTTACCCAACCAGATGCAACTAAATTTAAGGTAGCTCTTTCTTCCCAAAAACCCTTTCTGGCTTAAGTCCTCCCTCCACCACCTCCAGTTTAAATTCCATTTGGAATATTTTGGAGGACCAAGAAACCAAGAACCAAGAACCAAGATAGCGGGGGGGGGGGGGGGTAGCTCCAAAGGATAAGAGCTAACTAGTTCCCTTACCTCAATGGGCTCATAGTTATCATCATTTTATGAACAGCTTGTTATCCTAAAAGTCTCTCCCTAGACAGCATGGATCAACACTCCATCACCATCCTGCCCCCCCAACCCCCACCCCCATCCCACTTTCCATCAACTCCCAGCTATGCTCTAATAACATAGTTTAATGCAGAAATCATGTCAAGACTCACAAGTGTGATTCATGTCCGTAACAGTCTGATTGCATTTCCAAGGTAACGTGAAATGACCCAGAAATGATGTTACTCCATGGCACAACTACTGAAATAAATTGTGGTACGCAATACAACTTCCTACAGTGTACAATCACAGATTAAGCACAGCATTATGAGCTTTACTGAGGCCTATATGTCCAGCAACTGGTCTACTTTTAAACAAAACAATAATTTATTCTCAGTTATTTTCCAAACAACTTTAGTTTAGTTTAATGATAAAGCGCGGAAACAGGACCTTCGGCCCACCGAATCCGCGCCGACCAGCGATCCCCGCATATTAACAGTATTCTCCACACACTAGGGCCAATTTTCACATTTACCAAGCCAATTAACCTACAAACCTGTACATCTGGAGTGTGGGAGAAAAACGAAGATCTCGGAGAAAACTCACGCAGGTCACGGGGTGAATGTACAAACTCCATACAGACAGCCCCCTTAGTCGGGATCGAACCCGGTTCTCTAGCACTGCATTTGCTGTACGGCAGGAACTCTACCGCTGCGCTACCATGTACCCTATATATAATTTTTTACTTTTAAAAAAATTTAATTTAAAATTTTACATTTTAATATACTTTAATTTTACTTTAATTTCCAAAATAAATTATGTTTCATCAATTTTGCACTACCTGCGTTTGCTAGTGGTGTTTTTTTAGTGTGTTTTATAGTGGTGCATCTAATATACAGTAGATTGTGAGCAATAATGTTTCTTAGGTGTAATATGTTATGTGACTAACTGCTCTCTAAGATGCACATGAACATCGATGGTTCCAGAGGCCATTTGCAAGTTGCTCATAAGTTTAGTTTAGAGATACAGCACGAAAACAGGCCCTTCTGCCCACCGAGTCCATGCCGTTCATCGAACATCCCTACGCTAGTTGGGCTTGGGCACAATCTTGTTTTGTATTTGGAGTATCGTGCTCACTTTTAGTCATGTTTTAGCATGAAAGGTGCCATTAAACTAGAAAGAGTTCAAAAAAGATTTACGAGGATGTTGCCAGGACTTGAGGGACTAAGTTATAGGGAGAGATTGTGCAGTCTGGAACTTTATTCCTTGGGGCATTTGAGACCAAGGAGTGACATTATAGATGTGAACAAAATCCTGTGGGATATTAAATAGGGTGAATGCACAGTTTATTTCCCAGGGTTAGGGTATCAAGGCATGGGTACAAGATAAGGGAGCAAAGATTTAATAAGAACCCAAGGGCAACTTTTTCACAGAGGGTGATTTATAAATGTAACAAGCCACCAGAGGAATTGGTTGAGCTACGTAATATTATAACCCATTTGGACAGGCACATGGAACGAAAAGGTTTAGAGGAATATGGATCAAAAATGGGTGAACTAGCATAGATGGGCATTTTGTCTTGCATGGGCAAGTTGGGCTAAAGTACCTGCATCTATGGCATTAGACTATGACTCAGTAGTGATGACAAATTCAAAAGCCCTTCCATATGTACATAAAGAAATGGGCCAGGACAAAATGTTCAGAATGAGGTTAAGATACAAATATAAGACAGAAATCCTACGACCACATATACAGCCAGCTATGATTAACTTTTGGCAGACTCATGTAAGCATTGTGGGAGATTGATGTTCCATGCAACAAACCAATAGAAAAGCTGCAATACAATCTCAACTCAATAAGCACGAATCTCAACCACATAGAGGTGAGAGGAGAAATGATTCATGCTTACGCAGTTAAACATTCCCAAATGCTAATGCGGCATTGAAACTTCAACAAATTCTTGGATGGCATGTTGATGGATACATTTGTGTGCAAATTAATGGACATTAATATTTTGTCAGTGCAAGAGCCAACATTAGAACGGGTATGTAAGAAATCTACATAAAGGGAAATCACCTCTAATGATGTAAAGGAGATTTTGCTGGCACAGAATGTTAACAAATACCACAAGTGCCCTATGTAATGCTGTGAAATCCAACACTGAGTCTAGATTGATAGAGAGCGAGTAAAGGGCCTGTCCGACTTGGGCGTTTTTTGCGCGTCACGCAGGTGGTGCGTGAAGATTTTGTGAATCCTAAAATCCTGGGGCACCTCGCGCAACTGCCTATGCCACCACGTCTCACCACGCGCCATGCGCGCCATGTAAGTGTGCGGGAATCGCTGGTCGGTATGGACTCGGTGGGTCGAAGGGCCTGTTTCCACACTGAATCACTAAACCAAAATAAACAAGAAGGTCAGTTCATAGAAGCGAGATGTTTTAAATGTAGAAATGAAGACCACATGACCTCTACCTACTGGGCTAAACTGTACAGCAAGCCAAAGTAGTGGCACTTGATGTGCCTCATACATTGAGAACAAATTGGTCTGAGTTTTATCGTCACAGGAGAGGCTAGACAGTTTGGTTCTGTATTAGTTGGAATTTAGAAAACTGAGAGATGACTTTATTCAAATATATATGAGACCACGGGGGGGGCTGTCAGGATGGATATTGCGATGTTTTAATTGATGGGGGAGTCTATGGTTTTCAATTCGGGAGACAATTATTTAAAACTGAGATGGATAGAATTTTTTTTCTTTCAGATCGCAAAGACCTCAACATTTACCTAATTCTGGACATTTGTAGAGATGAATCAATGCCAGATTTCTGCGCAAACCTTCCACGGTACCGAACCACTTCATCCAGTGTTGAAGTAATATGAAGCATATCAGTGAAGGATAGATTAGCAAAAGGCCCCCAATATGTGCATGAAACGTGCGAGTCCTGATTGGTGCATTATCACACCATTTGCATGTTTAGCTTACAGTTGTTCAAATTATCAAGTTGTGGTGGTGATTGGTCACGTCATATACAGCGGTCATGAAAAAGCTAGTATTTGCGCTTCAAGCACATTGAACAAAAATTAAAAAAATTGTAAAAACTCATAATGAGTTTTATAACCGAAAGGTTTGAATGACAATAAAGTTTCCAAGATGAGAAGGGGCCACTGGTAATTATATATATATATATTTGCAAGGTTTTGCTTATTCTTACTGGGAAGACTAGTGATGTTCGGTTTTGACCATTGTTTGCCATTCTGAAACCAGTCAGCAATTCCCATAATGGTAATGTCAAGGATACAGATCTAGGCCTCCAACTGTTCCAATACGGCTGTGACATTGAGTTTGGAGTATCCAAGCAAAGTGCAACAGTAGATGCCTTGTTGAAACTCTTTACAAAGGAGCCATGATGCAAAATTAAAGCATCTCTGGAGAGAAGGAATGGACGCGTTTCCTTCTCTCCAGAGATGCTGCCTGTCCCGCTGAGTTACTCCAGCATTTTGTGTCTACCTTCGACCTGAATGAAGATCCCCATCAACCCATTGCCTCAGGTGCTATGACTTATTCAACAACCATTGTTATTGCATTAAGTGGGAGCCCTTGGTAAGGATACTAGAGGAATTGCAAAGCAAGATTATGGAATAACTTGGAGGACACTTGGGGATTAGAAATATTGAGACCGCAGCTGTGGATTTGTCCATTGGTTTTGCGTGGACATTGATACTGAAGATCTTGTCAAAATCAGCAAAATATGGGGCGTTCCAAAAGGAATCTTCTGAAAACAGCATTCTAATTGTGGACATGACCTGCAACATCATTCGTGTGTGTCATTGTAATTTTTTGTAAAATAAGCAGGGACAAACATGTTAGTATTACTCAACAGCCATTCAAAGCAGTTAGAAATAAAGCATGTGGAGTCACCACCACTAAACATCTGAAAAAGGAATTAAGATCCATCTTTGTGCTCTTATGGCTAACGGAACCAAGGGATATGGGGAGAAAGCAGGAACAGGGTACTGATTCTGGATGATCAGCCATGAAGAGCCAAATGTTCTGCTCCTGCACATATTTTCTATGTTTCTATGTTGTCACCATGGTTTTCTGGAAAACATTATGCCCAACAATAGTTTACAGCTCACGGTGGTCAGTCTACGATGAGCAATGGAATAATGACAGTTTCACTTCTCCTTCCCATTCAGGTTCAAATGGGGAAGTGGGAAGATGAGTTTACATTAAATTAGACATCAATAAAGCAACTTATGAAGGCCGATCATAGGTCATGCTGTGCTGCCTTGCACCATTTCTTCCACGCTTGAGAATATTGCCACGTTCCTTAATAGTTTACACCTCTCCAGAAACTCAGGTGCCAAGACCCACTGTAGCCCGTTTGAACATAATCCATATCCCCTCATTCCTGCATATCTATGTGCCTATCCCCAAGTCTCTTAAATACCACTATCCTATCTGCCTCAAATACCACCCCCAACAGGCGCTCACCACACTCTTTGTAAAGAAAACTTTCCCTGCACATCTCCTTTAAACTTTGTCCCTCTCACTTCAAAACTACACCCTCTAGTATTTAATTTTCTAATTGATCCATCCTGGGGAAAAGGTTCCGACTGTCTACTCTTCATTTTATATTCTTCTACCAGGTCCCCCCCACAACCTCTGGCGTTCCAGAGAAAACAATTCAAGTGTGTCCAACTTCTCCCTGTAGCTGATATCCCCTAATCCAGGCATCATTCTGGTAAACCTCCTTTGTGCTGTGGGAGGAAATCAAAGTTCTCAGAGGAACCCCACACAGACAGCACCCGTAGTCAGGATTGAAACCGGGACCCGGGTGTCCGACGCTGTAAGGCAGCAACTTTATGGCTGCGATACCGTGCCGCCCTTTATGAGATGTTGTTCTTCCAGTTTGTGCTTAGCCTCGTATTGGCTGTGGAGAAGACCAAGGGCAGACAGTCGGTGTGGGATTAAGAAGGGGAACTGAAATAAGGGCTCACTGGCTTGATTTCAAGAATTAAGAAATTTTCCTAATAAAGAGATTAGTCATATATTCTCCAAAGTTTTGGTGAACTTCTTAAAACAGATAAATCACCGAAGGGATTTTTTTTACAGCATAGATACGGAAAGCATGTTTTCCCCAAGAAGCCCAATTTGAAGAATGTATCAGTCTTACATAAAAGGAAGCCTGTCGCTTACAAATGAAATAATTATGTTATTAACGCGAGAGAGTTATGTCATGTCACTTGGAATTCTCTATCCTAAAGGATTGTGACTGCGACATTATAGAAGTTAGTAGATTTTACAAAAATAAGAAAATGAAGGGTTATGAAGTGCAGGATGATGCAACTGGGGTAGAAGACCTCCCATTATTGTGGGATGATAAATTTTACTTTTTAGGCTGAAATGACCAACTTCTGCCGATGATCTTGGTGTGCGAACACTTTCAGTCCTTGATAATGCAGTAAGTAATGTAGTGAATTGAATATCTGGTAAAGCAACATATTTTAATAATTACTAGACAAAGAATACCAGCATTACCGTAACTGAGGCGGTTTTCTGTAGACTTGGGGGTTTAAATATAGGTGCAGATCTGCCAATATATTTATAGTACAGCTCAAAATTATAAAGTGAAGAAAAAATTACTGTTAAAATTGGAAAAGTTCTCCCGATTTAAATCATACCTATCTTGAGAATCTTTCAACATCTTATCCATACTATGCAGAAGTGAGGCATTAAGGACTGTAAATCTCACATATTTTTCTAAAGCAGGATCAAGTCACATGCTTGGTTGGCCAAAGATAAATATTTACAATGCTTCCCTGGTGACAATTCTAACAATATTGACTCAATTTTCTATTGTTCTCTCTTGACTGTGACTTGACATGCTTTCATTGCCGTACTGAAGATGGTAAAATGAGAACTCAGAGATTTGTGTATCACTGATAGGCAATTTACTAACGATTTTTTTATGACCAATTTTTGAAATTCATGGAATGTTTGGTAATCTCAATTTATCAAACAATTTTTATACAAAGTTTCAGTTCCCTCGTATTATCTCTGGCAGTATAGAATGTACCACATCTCCTTTATATCTGCTGGAGAACAAATCATTTTGTTGTAATTTTTGCAGTGACCTTTGCTTAATATTCAATGATGGGTGACATTATAATTTATTCAATTTCAGGACCCAATTCATATTTTAAAAGCCTAACGCAATAATAGGTGTAACATTTTCCAGAATTTATTTTCCCGTTCAAGTGGTTTATTGGCAATGCATAATTGGCAATTTGCAGGAATACAGATAGATACTTTTGCTTCAATGTAAATCAAATTACAGTAGCAGTATTAAGATAATTTCTTTACAGATCAAAATAAACTTTAGATTTGTCCATAAAATAACATGCAAATTGGTTAATCTAGGCTGTTTTATATGAAAAATCATCACAATAATCTTCTAGCAGGAACTGCTGATCAATTTAGAAAAGTCTTTTAATTTGTAATTTTTCTCCATCCACACATAATGTTTAACTGCCCTTTAAGTAAATATTAGCTAATAATTTCATTCATGCATTATATCTGGTAGTCCATAATAAACCACAAACATTACCTCCATTTTAAAGGAAGTCACTTTGGAAATGATGAACACCTCAAAAGCCACAAAGAACCTTTGCAATTCATTCCCACAAATGGTTTAAGTACATATCTGATACTCTTTATTCAGGCACAATTATCTACAGAGGAAACCAAAATCTTAAAATTCAAGATTCCTTCAAAATGGTTACTTAGATTTAAACCTCCTCCAATAACAAGATATAGTTTAACTTCACTTAGTTGAGGCTCTCAGAGATATTTTTTTGTTGCACAATCTGAGCACATACAGTATGCCTAATTTCTCCAGACTTCTATGTTTTACCTAGGAGGACCAGCACTTTCTATCACAACCTTTCATATCATTTATTTGTATATAAAAGTGTATGAACGAGAGAGAAAAACACCGTGATTACACATTTTAGTTTAGTTTATAGAAACAGTGTGGAAACAGGTCCTTTGGTCCATCGGTTTCATGCCATCCAACGATTGCCCAGACACTAGTTCTATTTACAGAAGCCAATGTAACCTACAAACTTACACGTCTCTGAAATGTGGGAGGAAACCAGAGCACCTGGAGAAACCCATGCAGTCACAATGAGAACATACAAAGTCCGTACAGACAGCACCTGTAGTCAGGATCAAATCCAGGTATCTGGCACTGTAAGGCAGATCTACAACTGTGCCAGTTTAAATTGTTTAATATGTACAAATTGTATAGCACATTATGCAGAGGGGGATGGACACAGAATGGACAGGAGCTAGTGAATGAAATCATTTTTTTTTTTTAAATTGAGTCCAATTTTCAAAATTTAATTCCAGTAGACACCAGTTCCCTCAATGTTCATAGAATTATTTAAGCAGTTAAATTCTAAGTGCAACTGAGATTCTTATCAATAACGTTCTAAAATGGAAATAAAGTGACAGAAACATAAGGGCAAGTAGAAAAGTTGAGATCAAACACAATCTCCAGCAGACAGAAAATGAAACACAGAGAAAAGCCAGTTTGACATTCTAGGCAGTGGGTCTTCCCCAGCTCTGTATCTCTGTAAATCGCTCCAGCCCCAGAACCTTCTTTAAGACTGTGAATTTGACCTCACAAGTGCTCCACCCAATTCTTATTATTCCATGCTAGCTGTAGCATCAGCTAACTAAAGATAAAAGTATGCAATAGCTGTACAAAGCCATAGTTAGTCAACACTATGTTCACTTCTTAGTTAGTTAGTTTAGTTACAAACAGGAAGTGACACAGCTGGCATCCTGGTGCCATTGCAACAACCTGGAGCTCAATGCTCTTAAGACAGTGGAATTGATTGTAGACTTTAGGAGAGCTCTCCCTCCCCTCCCCCCAATCACCATCAACAACACCAGAGTCACATCTGTGGAGTAATTTAAGTTCCTTGGAACCATCATCTCCAGGGACCTTAAATGGGAGGCCACCATCGACTCCACAGTCAAAGGCCCAACAGAGGATGTACTTCCTGCGGCAGCTGAGAAAACACAATCTGCCACAGGCAATGATGGTCCAGTTTTATACTGCCATCATAGAGTCTGTCCTCACCTTCTCCATCATGGTCTGGTTTGGCTCAGCCGCCAAGCATGGCATCCGGAGACTGCAGCGCATCGTTCGATCAGCCGAGAAGGTTGTTGGCTGCAACCTTCCCCCCCATCGATGAACTGTACACTGCAAGGGCCAGGAAGCAAGCGAGTAAGATCATCTCTGACCTCTCTCACCCTGGCCACAAACTCTTTGAAGCACTTCCCTCTGGAAGGTGACTCCGGACGGTCTAATCCGCACAGCCAGACATAAAAACAGCTTTTTCCCCCCATGAGCAGTAGCTCTACTCAACAGCCAAAAATCTGTAGCCTCCTTTTGCTCGGGTATTTTATTTCATTCTTCACATGTTTAAATTATAATGTTTTACTTTTAATTGTCTACCGTATATCGTGTTGTTAGTTGCGAGCAAAGCATTGAGGCAAATTCCTTGTATGTATACATATTTGGCGAATAAAATTTATTCAATTCAATTCAATTGTCACGTGTAACAAAATACAATGAAAATATTTTGTTGTTGTGTGCTGTCCAGTCAGTGGAGAGATTCTACACGTTTACAATCAAGCCGCAGTGTACAGATACAGAATAAAGGTAATAACGCAAGGTGATAGTCCCCATCTCTCACCCTGTCCATGCCAGCCATCAAACACCCACATTTACATTAATCCCAACCTAACCGATTTTATTCTTCCCATACCCCTCCCACAACCCATCACAAAGATTCTATCACTCATCTGCAAATTAGGGGCAACTTACATTGGTCAATTAATCTGCCATAATGCATATTTCTGGGATATGGGGGAGAAACTGGAGCATAGGGGAAATTCACAGTCACACAAGAGCATTGGAAATTCCACACAGACAGCATTCAGTGTCAGCAATGAACCAATGTTGCTGGTAATGCGAGACAGCAGCTCTATAAGCAGCACCACTGTGCTGGGTTCAATTTATTCTAGTAGTTTAATGTTTTTTATTTTAATAATTTAATGAACTACCTGATGTCATCAGGGCAGTGTCGGTAGAGCATCAGACAACTCTAATCAAGACATTCTTGCAAGTCACTTTACTTCACAGAACAGTTATGATGGCCCGGTCACAAAATCGTCAGGAACGCAAAGATTAGTGCAGTGCAGGAGACAGGAGTGGAGCAGAGAACTGCAAGGCACAGATCTGAACACAGTAACTTCAAATAGGCATCATTCTTTTGTTAATGTTGCAAAAAGTGAATATCATGTGAAAATATTAAAACTTTGTTACAAATACTGTACATTGTGATCACAGCTTCAAACATTGTCTGCAATTTCAATGCGTACATTTCAACAAACTGATAACACTGCTCTACAAAGCACTTTTACTTCCATTTTAATGTGTCATTACAAATAAAGGAGCAGGAGATATTATTCTGCCATAAAATCCTGAATTATTTTCTTTAGCTCCAAGTAGAAATGGAATCGTTAATTGGAACATCCTTGGTTTTATCCATTCACATAAAAGTGTTAACTGGCACAGTAGGTAATATGTACTGAAGTTTGGTCGGTTTTGCCATAGCACTTGTCGAACTCAACAACTATTATTATTATTTTTTTAATTAAGAATTTAAAAAGCATACTTACTTTACAACTTTATCCAAGTTTTCGCTAAACTAAACCTAACTTGCCACCATGACCATTAATATAATTTAACTATAATATCAGACTTTTGAATGAGTTGAAAACAAAGAATCTTTAATCAAAATTATTTAAAAGGTTATCTTTCTGGTACATCTTAAGAATGGAACATGGGAGCTTGAAAAAAGATGTGATACTCAAAAGAGCTTAATGTTCATTTTCAAATGACAAATAAAATGAAAAGTTAAATTAGCTTTTACAAAAAAAACAAATATTAAAATTAAAACAAACAGAGAAGGGCTTGCATTAAAAGGTTTGTCAGAGACTAGAATTATATATTATTTATAACATTTGGCTTATTTTACGCTCATATAAGACAAACCTTGAAAGGTATCAGCATCTTTACCGGATCCACACCGACCATTGATCACGTTAACACTAGTTCTATGTTATCGCACTTTCTCATCCACTCCCTACACACTAGGGGTATTTTACAAAGACCAACCTACATCCTGCATGTCTTTTGGGATGTAGAAGGAAATGTCTACATCCCACAGTCGTAGAGAGAACATGCAAACTCTACACAGACAGCACCCAAGCTCAGGATTAACCCAAGCCTTTGGTACCATGAGACAGCAACTCTACCAACTCGTGACGTCAGTGATTTAGCGGATTCAGTCACAGACTTCATCGCAACAATAGCCGACAATATCGTCCGCACGGTAAGGGTTAGCACCTTTCCAAATCAAAAACCCTGGGTGGACAGGTTCGTGTTGCCTTGAATGCTCGCACCGCTGCCTACAGCTCGGGCCTGGCATCCGGAAATATGGATATCTACAAGGTAGAGTCCTACCGACTGCGAAGGGCAATGAAGGATGCAAAAAGGAGGTACAGAGACAAGATGGAGTCACAGATGAAGCAGCAGGACACCAGACGCCTGTGGCAGGGGCTACGGACTGTAACCAACTACCGGAGCTGCCACCCCTCAACCGGAAGTGCCGGCACCTCCCTAGCTGATGACCTGAACTCCTTCTACGCTCGTTTCGAGACGGGCAACATCACCCCAGGTCTGCCGACTAACGACAACATCGCCAGCGTGCTGGCTATCGAAGCTGAAGGGAGGTCCATCGCTGGGGATGTGCACACATTCTCATTGTCCGAGCACGACGTGAGGAGGGCTGTGACGCGTGTGAACATGAGGAAAGCTGTAGGCCCAGATGGCATCTCGGGGCGAGTACTTTAGTCTTGTGCCATGCAGCTAGCTCGGTGCTCACTACAATATTCAACCTCTCCCTGGCCAAGTCCGTGGTCCCTGCCTGCTTCAAAAGATCCATCATTGTACCTGTACCTAAAAATGCCTCCCCAGCTTGTCTGAATGACTACCGTCCAGTGGCCCTCACCTCGGTAGTCATGAAATGCTTTGAGAGGCTGGTCAAGAAACACATCTGCGCCTTCCTCCCTCGCAACATGGACCCGCTACAATTCGCATACCGTCCAAACAGATCCACGGACGATGCGGTCTCCCAGGTTCTGCACACCGCTCTCTCTCACCTTGACAGCCAGAAGGGGGGCTATGTGAGGATGCTGTTCATAGACTTCAGTTCAGCCTTCAACACGATAGTCCCCACAAGACTTGCTGAGAAGCTGCTGGAATTGGGGCTCAACACCTCCCTGTGTGCCTGGGTCCTGGATTTTCTCACCGCCAGGCCCCAGGTAGTCAAGATGGGAGGAAATACATCGAAGTCCCTCACCCTGAGCACAGGATACCCTAGGGTTGCGTCCTCAGCCCCCTACTGTACTCCCTGTACACACATGACTGTGTGGCTAGGTTCAGCTCCAACTCTATTATCAGGTTTGCTGATGACACTGTGGTGGTGGGCCTGATCTCCGATAATGATGAGAAGGCCTACCGGGTGGAGGTGGCTGATCTGGCTCTCTGGTGTCAGGACAACAGCCTCCTCTTGAGTGTCAAAAAGACGAAGGAGCTGATCGTGGACTTTAGGAGGGCACAACATCCAAGGACGTACACACCATTGAAGATAAATGGGGATACTGTGGATAGGGTAGCTGCTTTAAATACCTGGGAGTCCACATCTCAGAGGATCTGACATGGACATCACACGCTGCAGCACTGGTGAGTAAGGCAAGGCAGCGCCTTTACCGATCCTTGCCTCTCTCCACTGGCTCCCTGTGCGGTTCCGTATAAACTTCAAGATCCTCCTCCATGTCTACAAAGCCCTCAATGGGCTTGCCCCCACCTACATAAAAAGTCTTCTCACCCACCACTCCACCTCCAGGCCCCTCAGATCGGCCGACTTGGGGTTGCTGAATATCCCACGGTCTAGGCATAAGCTCAGGGGCGACCGCGCCTTTGCGGTTGCAACCCCTAGACTGTGGAACAGCATCCCCTTTCCCATCAGAACCGCCCCCTCCATCGACTCTTTTAAGTCAAGACTAAAGACTTATCTATACTCCCAAGCATTTCCTGACGTCCTCTGAGTGAGGGCTACATGTATATATGTATGTAGCTTGTTTTGTTTTGTGCTATTCTTATAACAAATGTAAAGCACTTTGGCCAACGAGAGTTGTTTTTTAAATGTGCTATATAAATAAATGTGACTTGACTTGACTTTACCACCTCAAGCAACTGAGGTAGTTCAGAGTGTCTCTGAGGATCCTCCACTGCTTCTACTCAGCGGCTGTGGAAAGCATCTTGTCCGGAAACATCACGATTTGGTTTAGGAACTGCTCTGCCCAGGACAAGAAGGCTCTGCAGAGAGTAGTCCGTTCGGTCGAACACACTATGGGAACTACACTCGCCCCCCTGCAGGAACTATGCATCACAAGGTGCAACTCCAGAGCCAACAAGATCATGGGAGACCCCTTCCACTCCAGCAACGGACTGTTCCAGCTGCTACGGTCAGGCAAACGCCTCCGTTGCCATGCTGTGAAAACAGAGATGATGAGAAGGAGTTTCTTCCCAGAGGCCATTAGGACTGTAAACTCCTATCTCACCAGGGACTAACTTTACTGGACCAATTTACTGTTGTGTGGTGTCTTTTTTAAATTGCTGTTTTTTCTTTTTTTTCCTCCCACAAATATGTAATATGTGAATATGTGATTCTGTTCCATTCTGTTTTGTAGTTTGTTTGTTTTTTGGTTTTTTTTTTGCACAATCCGCAAGGATTGCCACTTTTCATTTCACTGCACATCTCGTATGTGTATGTGATGAATAAACCTGACTTGACTTGACTCTCCCACTGTGCCACCCGAGAAATCGCTAACAGGTAAATATCTGATACTAGGTTAGAGACAGGATTATCATTCATCTTGTTCAATAATGTTCTTCAAGGGAAGAAATCTGCTGTTGGTTCTTAACCTGTATGGGATTCCAGACAAAGTGCAGTGGTTGTCTCTTAAGTGACCTCTGAATTAGCCCATAATAATAATAATAATAATAAATACTTTATTGATCCCCTCAGGAAAATTCAGATGTCCAGAAGCCAACAACCAACAAACCCACACATTCAGAACGAAAGCAGACAATAAATACATAAAATACAATATGGACAATACATGAAAGCAATAAATATTTAAAAAGACCCAATAATTAACTATTAAAAATGCCAAGCATCCCCATACAGCCTAGTATTACAGTATTATATAATCTAATGGCTGCAGGGGTGAAGGATCTCCTGAACCGCTCCGTTCTACAGCGCAGGGAGAGGAGCCGGTTGTTGTTCCGTGTGCTCCTTTGACCCTGCAGGATTTCATGGAGGGGGTGCCCGGAGTTGTCGAGGATGACCTGCACCTTGCTCCTCATATGCCTCTCAAGCACATCCACCACAGAGTCCACATAAAGTCCTTTAGTTGTACCAAAACCTCCATGTTCAACCAGAAACAACAACAGCAGTTCATGAAGCACCATCACCTTCAAGAGCAAATGAGGATTGCCAATAAATGCTGGCAATGCCTATGTCCTGAAAAATGAATTTCTTTGAAAAATAATAGACAATAGACAATAGGTGCAGTAGGCCATTCGTTCCTTCGAGCCAGCACCGACCGCCCTGGTCTAGATATAAAATTTTAAACATTGTCATGGACTCTGATATTAGTAACACCTTTTTCATTAATGTTGTTAACAAATGGTCCAACTGTTTTCTGATTTGCAGGCCTCTCTCACTGGTGCATCTTCAATGACAATTCATGCATTATGATTTTGTTTGCTGTAAAATTTCTAAGAACTTATTTTTAGTGGATGGGAGATGTTTAGAGGGATATCAGTCAAACGTAGGCAAATGGGACTAGCTTAGATTGGGCATCTTAAACACCATAATCCTCTCTGCCTCCATTGCACTCCATGTACCCACCACGCTGTGTAAAAAAATCACCCTGTACATCTCCAAAAAAAAGACACAAAATGCTGGAGTAACTCAGTGGGTCAGGCAGCATATATGGAGAACATGGACAGGTGACGTTTTAAGTCAGTCCCTTTTTCCTACCTTGAAGAGATATTTAAAAAAGAAAAGAAAAAAGGGACCCGACCCGAAACATCACCTATCCATGTTCTCCCGAGATGCTGCGTGGCCCGCTGAGTTACTCCAGCATTTTGTGCGTTTCTTCGGTCAACCAAAGAACTAATTAACCCTCTCAGCTTAAAGCTAGGCCCTCTAGTCATCGACATTAGATGAGGAATTTCGTTAGTCAGAGGGTGGTGAATGTGTGGAATTCATTGCCACAGACGTTTGTGAAGACCAAGTCAATGGATATTTTTTAGATTGACAGACTATTGATTAGTAAGGGTGTCAGGGGTTATGAGGAGAAGGCAGGAGAATGGGGTTGAGAGGGAAAGATAGATGAGCCATGATTGAATGGCAGAATAGACGATGTGCCGAATGGCCCTATTGTGCTGCTATAACTTATCAGCTTATGAACTTCTGAACTTCCACCCTGGGGGGGGGGGGTCTCTCCCGCTGTTCCCGTACTCCCCTCCACCTAGGGCGTCCTACATCCAGGGTAATGAGGAGCTTGGTATTCGAAACTGGGATCTTTTAATGTCCAAACTGGCCGGGTGACGGAGAGGAACAGACGCTGCTCTCTCGATAAAGTGGAGCAATCTCTCCGACGACTTACCCAAAAGCAGCTTCGGGTGCCGCGGTGCCTTTGCTTATGTCCAGGCGCTGGAACTGAAAAGGTTTGTCCAGTGTGGGCGACATCGCCAGGTTAGGAGCAGAGTGGGGCATTAGCGCTGCCCCTGTATCCATCCTCCACCGATCACTGCACAACCTCTTGTCACCCGGCCCGGCCCGGCTCGACTCGGCCCGGCCCGGCCCCGCTTCGCCCGAACTGATTAAAAAGGGGAAGCGTTGCGTTTACTCAAGGTCGGGTGCAGCTTAGTAACCGCCCGGTAGTTGGCAATCCCAACACTTAAACTTTTATATGAAAAACAATCCGCTCATTAAAGTGACCATCAACCATCAACGTGACTGGAAATGACTCGCTCCACATGATGGATACATTCGCTCTATCTATCGGGCAAGCCTGACTCACAGCTCAAGCCGATTTAATTTTTAAGGGAAAGTACACCGTTTAAGGTTTAAACAACGTGTAAACGTCTCGGAAAGTCCAGCTCCCCGTCGTTAGGGTGGAGGGGGCACGAAAGTAGTTGTCATGCAGCGGCCTGAGGCAGGATGGAGGTGGGCGGGGAGGGGAGGGGAGGGGAGGGGAGGGCTACCCATGACACGCTCTCTCGCCCCAAGCCACCACTACTTGTTCCAGCAAAAGGCGGCGCAAACCCCCACCGCCCATCCGTCCTAGTTCCCCTCCTTCCGCTTTCCTTTATGCTTTGGAAAGTCCCCCAGAGGTTTCTGTGAACCCGAGGCATTGCATCTGCGCCTCTTATATAGGGGGGGGGGGGGGGGGGTTGCACGCAAGGCCATCGGGTCAAAGGGCGTGACACACGTAGCAACTCAATGCTTCTGGAGGACATGGCAGCCTCGGCATACACTGTTAACACACGAAAGGCGTACTTTCTTACCTGTTAAAAAACACCAAAATGGTCAATTTTTTCGCTGTAAAAAATTGTGGAGGGTGATCGAGCGTTCTGAACCAAATGCTCTAGTATCTTTGCTCTGAACCCGAGCAGCAAGGTGTAAGCGGCTGAAGGAGCGCATCCCTCGGGCCAGCCCCCACTCTCCCCCCGGGGTCAGCGCTGTCCGGCCACGGCCGCCTTCCTCCCCGTCCCCCCTCCCAGTGCGGCCGTACTGTCACGGGCTGTGGGTCGGCAGCGCCCACACACGGGGCCGGGTGGAGCGGGGACGCAGCTCCGGGCAGCGTACACACGGGGACGAAAACGCGGCCAACGTCCCCGTCAGCTGCAGCAGAGTTGGGGACAGTCTGTTCCCTCCCCCCACCCAGAGTCACTGACCGTGCTGCACCGGCACCCCAATACGGGGACAGAAGATGGGCCCGCTGCACTGGAAGCCACGGTACGTGTTTACCTGCAGTTCACCGCGTGTACTCCAGAAGGCGTTGCATGGCAACAGTACGGGTCACCTCGACTGCCGTGGTGGGTGCATACAGTACCATAGACATCTTGCGGACACTGTAAAGAGCAGCACTGTCGGTGGATGGATCTTGTAGGACATGACGTAAGTGCTGTCGTGGGTTGTCGCCATGTTAACGTAGGTTGTCTCCAGGTTAACATGGGTTGACGCCGGTGCTGACTTAGGTGAATTCCATTGGCGCATTGGAAAATCCCGTCCACAGCTCCATGTGGTCAGGCGACTATAGTGCGTGGACATTGTGCATTTTGTGTTGAGGACATTGGATAGTGCAACATGGCTCCAAGGAGAAGGAAGGGGCAGCCCAAGGGCAGGGCCCAACCCCCATCCCCCATCCACCAGCCAGGTGAAGACTGAGGAGGCCCAGGAGGAGGAGGCCCAGGAGGAGACCAGGGAGGTGGCCCGTGTCCCCACCACCACCCCTAGCCCAGGCTGGCCGCCCTGCTAAGACTACAGGTACTGCTGCTGCTGCAGCTGACCCAGACTCACCATCAGATGATGCTCAGGACAATGATGCCTCAAGTGAGGTGAAGAAGGGCAGGAGACCCAAGGTAGTTCCTTATGAGTTCAGCAGGGAACAAGAAGGAGAGCTGGTCAAGTGGTATCTGTCAAATCCAGGGTTGTATGACAAGAACTACCGATATGATTGAAAGAGGGACAGGAAGAACTCACTACGTGACTCCAAGGCCAAGTAGTTCCCCAACTGCATCTGTAAGTACCTACTTACTGGGTTGTTTGTGTGTGTATTTCCGGTCCAGAAATTTGCAACTTCATGTGTAGCAGCCATAAAAATAAAATGAAAACTACTGACTACTAATACTACTGCTGCTGCTGCCTCCTGATCCAGAATCAATGTAATGGAACTAAAAATGTGTTTATCATCTTGTTTACCAAGACATGAAATTGTGGATAGATAATAGTGCCATAAGACACCACCAAGTTTGCCTGTACATTTTGCCTACCAATTGCATTTTTGTATTTTTGGGGTTATTTTTTTTCTGTTTTTTTTGCCATATGTGCTAACATGTACAGTCTGTTAAAACTTGCAAGTTTCAAGCAGTAGCTCTTCCATTCTCTTGCAGGCAGGCATTTCACACTGCTCTTTATTTTATTTTTTTCAGATGCCCAACTCTGTCAGTGGTTCAAAGGACAGAGAACAAGATATGGCAAGCTGTCTCATAGTGGGACCAAGTCAGGGTCTGCTGGCAAAAACTTTACCCCAAGGCAGCAGTGGATCATCGACAAATGGGACTTTATCAATTCACATATAGTGCGAGTGGAGAGGAGACAGAGCACCAAGAAGGTAATTATTATAAAATTGTTATTGTAAAATTGATAATTTGATTGTCATCTTGCTTGCCATGTCCTGATGGTTTACAAAGTTTGTAAAACACATTTATTTTCTTCCAGTTTGACAAGAAGAAGCCACTGCCCAGTATGTCCAGTGAAGAGGAGTTTGACCCACTTGAGGGAACCTCTGGATCTACCTCCTCCACCAGTCAGCAGCACAGTACCACTGCCAGCTCCATTGCAGGCTCCACCCCAAATGCAAATGAGGTAGGGGAGAGAGGCAAGTCGCTCTGAGCTGATCAAGGCGGTAAGTACTTTTGGGAAAAATTTTGGCAGATTTCTCTTCTCATCCATCCTTCCATCCGTCTTTTTTTCCCAAATTTCCTTACCTGTATCATACTCATTTATGTTGCAGCTCATGTAAGAGAGGCCAGACAGGCCATGACACCACAAGAGAGGGCTGTTGACACCTTCCAGGAATTCTTAAAGACTGAGCTTCTCAAGATACCAGTGAACGTGTGGTTCAACTACACCCTGGCTGCCATGACAATGGCCCATAACTTCTCCCAGCCGGTAATTTTTAAAAATAATTTTTGTGGAATTTAGGGAACATTTAACTTTAATATTTGACCTTAAAATGTATGTTTTTGTATGAAATATTCACAATGAATTCATGTGTGTTGCAGACTTAGCAGCAGATGGGACACATGGGACAGCAACAGATGGGACAGCCACAGATAGGGCTGATGGGACCACCTCAACAAATGCCACTTATGGGACCACCACATCAGCAGGCTCACCAGGTACCTAATTTTATAATACTTTTTGGGAATTGGACTTGAAATTCTTTGTCACACACAGCTTGTGAAAAGTTTCAATTTATTTGCCTGCCACTTAATATTGATATGTTTCTGTGTTGCAGCCAAAGTCACTGATGGGACCACCACAGATGCCACCACCAATGATGTCATGCGCACCGAGGGCCACCGCACCCATGGGCAGGTCACCCAGTTCCACAGGACAGCAGCAGCCCTACTCACAGCAGCAGTACTCGCAGAAACAGCAGCTTCTACTGAAAATAGTAGCTTCTCCACATTCTCAGCTGCATTCACAGACTACCCCAGCCATGACACACCCAGACCTGCACCAGTGCCCCCAGGGGGTGCCCCCAGAACAGAGACCCAGGACGCAAGCGGGGACTTGAGTTTGAGTTTTACAGGATTAATGGGCACAGATCACCCATCAGTTTAATGTGTCCATAAATGATGTTAAGTCATGAATGTTTTTGTACGTATTATGTTTGAAGTTTATTGAAACTCAACAACCCTCCTTGGGGTATGGCAGTACATAAATAATTGAAAATCAATACATATACACTATCTCATTAACAGTACAAGCAAAATGAAGAAAGAAGGAAAGATAACCCGAGTATTGAAGTGTATTCTAGTTTTGAATTTTTGTTTTTTTATTTGTATCTCACATCTTTGTAATGTAATGTTTGAGCTTTCTATAATCAGTCTTTTTGTAAAATGTTAGTTAAAGGTATCTGTAACATGCCTGCCAGACCTGTTGAAGTTGCAAGTTTTATAGAGAGAAATACAGGGAACGTTGTGAATAGATGTAAATACAATGTCACAGATGTGCCATTATTTGATATTATGTATTGCCTTTTCTAATAATAAATCACTTTTTTTGTTGTTAAAGTGATGATTCTTATAGATTTATTATAGATAATTTCAAATTTTATGTGATTATAATATTTGTATATGCACTGTTGTATGTTCTTATCAACCTTTTCTTGTTGTTAAAACTTTTGTTTATTTCAATATCAATAAAGGAAATGCTTGACATTTTGACGTCAAATTGAGGTGTGAAGATATTATATTTCAGAGTAGTGTCTCATGGAATCACTCAATTATTTTAACTTCATATATTTTGATCAATAAAACAAACACAAACACAAGCATTGTACTGCATTGAAAATTAAACTCTTTTGGGAAGATGTGGGTGGCCCTGAAAAGGGCCTTTTCTTATGGTCTGTTGTGGGCTCTCTTCCTGGAGTGGGTGACTTCTGTTTGGGGTGTGGGCTGTTTGCTGCTGGTCTTCAGATCATGTCGTTCCGCCATGGTACACTGCCTAGTTTGGAGTTGTGGTAAGTGCAGAGATGGTCTCTCTGGTCCTTGGCTCTCTTGTTGGAGGTGTTTCCTGGCAATCTCTCCAGTCCCACCATTGGTGGAGCCTGTCCTCCAGTTCTCCATGAGCCTGGTGTGATGTTGCCTGTAATGTCCGCTGTAAGACCCTGTTGTGACTAGCACAATGAATACACGTCCGACATCTTGTAAGAAAGCTTTAATCTGAAACACCAACTGAAACTTCTAGAAGGTCACCTGACCTTAGTCACGAGGCACAGGCACATAAACCAGCTTCTGCTCTTGGCCTCAGGGGGCACTGGCATTTACATTACATTACATTACATCTCCCCCTTCACTTTATTTACATTACATCCCCCCCATTCACTTTGGGGTCAATACAGCTTATTTTCAACACTAATAACTTGAACCTTTAATCAATTAATGTGGATAAAGTACCACAATTAACACAGTGCATACTACAAACTATAAAATCATTGCCTAACTATTTTACATAACAAGTTGAGTTGGGGGTTTTGACAATCGCCCAATTCTCGTGCAAGTCATATTTCTGACTCGTTCTGTGTTGTATTTCTGGCTTGGCACGCTTCGAGCAGGTTCCCCCACCACATTACCTTGTGATGCGGGCTGTGATTGTTCTCTTGAGTCTGGGAGACTAGCTCCTTCTGGGAGAGGGGCTCCTCCGTCTGGGAGAGTTTTCGCGCTCGTTTGCTGCGTGTTGCCAGGGCATGGCTCAGCTGCTTCGTGCGCAGGTCGTATGTCCTTCCTGTTTCTGCGGTAGTCAGTACTGCACGGTGTCGAAATGGAGTAGCTCCGAGGGGCCAGGTTTTCTTGTGCAATCCGGCCATGTTGCCACTCAGTTGGTTTGGCACGAAACTACACCTGTTGTTGTCACTCCAGGCACGGCAGCGGCTCGACGCATGCCTTCTCATTGAAGTAAGCTGCCTGTTTTTCTTGTCTATTTTTAAATTTAAAAATTTTAATGAAAAGAAAACAGAAGTGATAGTGTTTGGTCCCAATGGCCCCCGTGAACCTCCCCCTGTTGACTTGGGTCCCTTGGCACTGTATGTGAAGCCAACAGTTTTAAACTTGGGTTTTAAGATGGACAGTGATTTTAAATTAGATCGTCAAATAGGCGCGGTAGTTAAGTCCAGCTTCTTTCATTTAAGGCAGCTGGCAAAGGTGAAGCCCATTCTTGAACGACAGCATTTTGAAACAGTAATCCATGCCTTCATCACGTCTCGGCTGGATTACTGTAACGCACTATATTTTGGAGTTAGCCAATCATCCCTTGCACGTCTCCAGTTGGTTCAGAATGCCGCTGCTCACCTTTTAACTGGAACACGTAAGAGGGAGCACATAACGCCTATTCTGGCCTCCCTCCACTGGCTGCCTGTGTACTTTAGAGTTAATTTTAAGATTCTTTTATTTATTTTTAAATCTTTAAATGGTCTTGCCCCGCCTTACCTCTCTGAGCTGCTTCATCCCTACGCTCCTGCTCGGTGCCTCAGGTCAGCTGATCAGCTGCTCCTGGAGGTACCGAGGTCTAAGCGGAAGCTCAGAGGGGATAGAGCCTTCTCTGTTGCTGCTCCGACATTATGGAACACTGTACCTTTGCACATTAGACAGGCCCCTTCACTGTCCATTTTCTTAAAACCCTTTTCTATTCCTTGGCTTTTGACCCTGCATGAGACTTTGCTCCTGTTTTAGTGTTTCTATTGTTTTTTATTGTTTTTACTGTCTTTAATGTTTTTATTGTTTTGTTTCATGTTTATGATTAGTCATGTACAGCACTTTGTTGCAACAGTGGTTGTTTTTAAAGTGCTCTATAAAGTTCAGTTCAGTTCAGTCTACGGCCAGTTGCGGTCCCATGGGAGGGACATGATGTGGCAGTAGGTGCGATAGAGGCGATGGCAATTTGCTTCTTATCAGTCTACTGTTCAGTATCTGTGAGGGGGCATAACCGCATGTCCCGTCAAGGGGGGTGTTGCGGTATTCGAGGATGGCATATATCGGGTCACGGTGGCTGCATTTGGCTTTCTTCATGATATTTTTCATGGTTTGCACACAGCGCTCCACCTGCCCGTTGCTCTGTGGATATATGGGACTTGAGGTGACATGGGCAAATTCCCATTCATCCTGGAACCTGTGAAACTCAGCACAGTCAAATCGTCTCATGTTGTCAGTCATCACCAAATCAGGAATGCCATTCCGGGCAAACATGCCCTTCATCTCTCGTATCACCGAATGTGACGTCATGTCTGTCAGTTGCGCTATTTCTGGATATTTGGAGTAATCATCCACTACAAGCAAATGGTCAACTCCATCCAGATAGAAGATGTCTGCCCCGACCTTAGACCAAGGTCTGCTGGGGATGAAGTGTGGTTGTAGCAGCTCACTTTGCTTGTGCTTTCCTAGTCGCCTGGCATATCGAGCAAGTTCCCACTGTGTCCTCGATCTGTGCATTCATTCCTGGCCACACAAATAAATTGCGGGCTCGTTGTTTCAGTTTCACTACTCCCAGATGTGATTCATGTAGCGCGTTCAGCAGCTGCCGGCGCATGCTTTGGGGGACTACAATTCCGTTTTCTCTTAAGACTAATTTATCTACTTCAACCAGCTCGTCATGGTATGCAAGAAATGGAATCAAGGCCGAGGGCAGATCACGCCTGTTACTAGGCCAACCCTTTCTTATGTACTCGCACAGCAGTGTTAGGGTTTGATCTTTTTCTGTTTCAGCTTTGAACTGCGCAAGGCGCTCGTCTGACATGTGTAGGATGGCTTCTACAGCATGTATCACGTTTGGCAGTGTGATGTGCTCTTTCGCAGGCGTGTTTGCACTGGGCAGCCGGCTCAGGGCGTCGGGGACAAACATTTCACGTCCCGGCTTCCACCGTATCTCCAGGTCGTACCATAGCAGGTGCATTCGCATGCGCTGGAGTCTAGGACTTAGTTTGTGTAACGGCTTAGCGAGCAAGCCTACCAATGGCTTGTGGTTAGTAAGGATTACTTTGCGCTGACCAACAATTAAGTCATGAAACTTTCTGCATGCGTACAATATGGAGCAAAGCTCGTTCTCTATAGTCGCATAGTTGCGCACGGCCGCGTTCACACGTCATGATGCGTATGCAACAGGTCTCTCGTCTTGCGTTAGGATGGCTCCAAATCCGCTGTTGGAAGCATCTGTTGCAATTGAAACGGGCGCGTTCACATCGTACAGTTTGAGCACGGGTGGCGATGTGAGAAGACACTTCAGCTGGTCTACTGCATGTCTGTGTTTCTGCTCAAAATGCCACGCTACTCCCTTTTCTGTTAGCTGTCTAAGTGGGGCGGTGATCTCCGAAAGGTTTGGAATAAACTTGGCCATGTATGTCACCATCCCCAAGAACGTTTGCACTTCAGCCTTGTTTATCGGGTATGGCATTTGTAGCATGCTGCTGACACGAGATGGGCTTGGTGACACGCCTGCTTGCGAGATGACGTGTCCCAAATATTCAATCTCGTTTGAGCGCATTACCGATTTTCTGGGATTGAGCTTTAGGCCGGACTCTTTCACAGGCGCATGTAGGGCTTTCACCCTTGCATCATGCTGGGCTGCGTTCTCACCCCAAACGAGAATGTCATCAACGACTATCTCCACCCCTTCTAAATCATCGAACATTTCCTGCATCGCCCGCTGCCAAATCTCACTTGCGGATGAGATTCCAAATGGAAGCACGAGGTATCGGTATCTCCCAAAGGGAGTATTAAATGTGGTCAGACGCGAGCTGTCATTGCTCAGTGGGAACTGCCAGTACCCACTTGTAGCGTCAAATTTCGAGAACCATTCTGCCTTCGGCATGCGGGCTGCAATGTTCTCGAACGTCGGCATCGGGAAATGCTCCCGGCAAATGGCCACATTGAGGTCACGCAGGCCAAGGCATATGCGGACTTCTACATTAGGCTTGTTAACAACAGTTATTGAATTCACCCAATCTGTCAGTTCGCTCACGGGCTTTATGACTCCAAAGCTTTCCATGCACTCTAATTTGGCTTTGATCTTATCCCTGAGCTTATAAGGGATATTGCGGGGCGGGTTTTGCTTAGGTTGCACGTTCTCTTGCAACGCTATGTTGTACTCATATTTTTTTAGCCTTCCCAGCCCTTGGAAAAGCTTGAGGTTTTCCTCAATGATTTTCGCAGTGTATGATGGGCTCGCACTCACACCATCAACCGCCTCATTTCGCAAAAGAAGCCCTAACTTCTCACACGTCAGTTTCCCAAATATGGATTTCACATTCCCCCTCACTATTTGAAAGACAACCCTATATTCCTTCCTTACCTAATTTAATGTTCCCCTTTGCCTGTCCCACGGGCTTCATTGTATGTCCAGAGTTTGACCTTAGTGTTACATTAGTGTTCATTAAGTCAAGACCAGTCTCTCTGAACAAGTTCTCTGGCAGGATGTCAACTTGAGCTCCAGAGTCAAGTTTGAACTCAATGTCCACATTGTTAATGCTGCACATCTGTCCCCATTCACACGTCGAATCAATCACGGCATCAATCATGGCGTCAATGTAGAATACATCAAAGTCGTCGTTTACTGGCTCAGGCAGTGGTGAAGCGGTCATCTCGAACTCGATGTCGTGGACGTCACGGCTCCTGTCCCCGGCCTTTTGTCTGATTAGCCGGTCATGTTGTCGGGAACGGGGGCGACTGTTGGGCGCTCTATTTCCCGTGCACCCGGGGGATCTGGAGAAATGTCCGATCTCTCCGCAGGTGTGACATCTCATGTACTGAGCGGGTCAATAGTTGGTTTTATGCTCGCGGGTGCATGACCGGCAGACGGTAATCGTTACCAGAATTACGGATTTCTGTGTGTGGTTGTCTGGGTCGCGAATCCCTGCCTCTGCCCCATGGCCGACTGGCGCTGTCCTGTTTCAAGTAATCAACTGTCTCTTCGGTGGCGATGGCGGTTGGGGCAATCTGCTTCACGTGCTCGGCTGATCCTTCGGCGATCATACACATGTCACTGCGTTAAGTCGTCGCATTGTAGTAGTTTCCCCCGGAGCGGCTGGCTGGTGATGCCGCAGACGATTCTGTCTCGCAGCAACGCGTCATGGAGACTGCCAAACTCGCAAGCATTAGCTAAAGACTTCATTGCAGTTAGGTAGCTGGAGAAGGTCTCCCCTCACCGCTGATTACGTGTATTAAGGATGTATCTTGTGACAATTAAGTTCTTTTCTGGTTCACAGTATGTCTGAAACATTTTCTTCAGCGGTTGTATTTTGTCACATTCCTAAGTCGCGACGATTGGGTCGCCGGTTGTCGGTAGCTTGCCGTAGCTTAACGTCGACTAGGTGGTAGGTTGTTGTAGCCTGTTGTAGATATTGTCGTAGGGCGGTCGAGTTGCCGTTTTTTCGGCAAATCGCCTAAGTGGGACAGGCCCTTTACGCAAACGCAGACCTGATCAAGACAGATTTCTATTTCTCTTCAAATCTTATAGTGGCTTTCCATTCTTTACTTCCTCTGGCCTTGTGTGCATTTCTCTCTGCATTTTGCCTAAACCATTCCTTGAATAAAGGAAAATAGATACAACATGCTGGAGTAACTCAGCGAGCCAGGCAGCATCTCTGGAGACCCTTAGACGAAGGGTCGAGACCCTTAGACGAAGAAGGGTCCCGCTGACTTACTCCAGCATTTTGTGTCTATCTTCAATTTAAACCAGCATTTGAAGTTCTTCCCTACACCTTGAATAAAGGAGATTGCTTTTTAAGTACCTACCAGTTGGGTTTAGAAGTGTTGAGTCCCCTTCCTTCATCCTGTTCCACTCTTGCAAGGTATTGCAAACATGCCTGTAGTGTCACTCCTCAACCCTCTCCATCCCGTTCAGTCTTTCTTAATGAATATATTTCCAGTCCTGATTTCATTCTTTGCAAATCTTTTTGCATTTCATCTACTTCCCTGTTTGAATGTGGAGACCAGACCGGGCTGTACCAGACTGTACTATTCCATACGGTACTGTGCAAATTCAGCATTGCAGGAGTATAGGACCAGAGGCCAATGCCTCAGAATAAAAGGACAAATCTTTAGAAAGGAAATGAGGAGGAATTTATTTAGTTAGAGGATGATGAATCTGTGGAATTCATTGCCACAAAAGGCTGTGGAGGCCATGTCAATGGATATTTTTAAGGCAGAGATTGACAGATTCTTGATTAGTACCAGTCGGTGTCAGGAGTTATGGGGAGAAGGCAGGTGAATGGGGTTGAGAGGGAAAGATAGATCAGCCATGATAATGGTGGAGTAAACCTAACGGGCCAAATGGCCTAATTCTTAACCTATAACTTATGAATTTAAGAACTTTCTCTCTTTTGCAATACCATCATCACTATGATTTTCTTGAAGATTTATTAATGGACAGTTTTGAGTGATTTTGAATATATCCCTGATGCAAACCTTTTCCCCTTTATATTCTTCCTCCCCAAATCCATCACTTCACAGCAACAATGAGATTAAACACAACAACAAAAAATGCGGATTGGTAGAAATCTGGGATGAAAACCTCAATGTTGTAGATATTCAGCAGTCGCTTCTAATGCCTGATCTTTAACCTGAACTATAAACTCTGCTTCTCCCTCCACAAGTTGCTGTCTGACTTGCATTTCTTGTTGAAACTAATTTGACATGTACATGTCCAATCCGCAAGTTTGTTTTTAGTTGTTCATTAGACCAAGGGGGACCCGTTGGGTCCCATCTCCTCAACGCGCGGATGCGGGGGGGGGGGGTGGGGGAGGAGAAGGGGGCGGCCTTCGGTGTCACACACACACTAACCACCCCCCTTGATATTATATTAGTATTATTCATTCGCTCCTTTTACCCCGTCCCACGCCCTATCCACTCACGCATAACCCCCAATTGCGCAGGCACAGCTAGAGAGGGGGGAGGGGGTGGAGAGGGAGGGGGAGGGGGGTAGAGAGGGAGAGGGAGGGGGGTAGAGATTGAGGGGTGGGTGCGGGGGCGCGGCATCACAGGGGAGGGCTGGTTCCCAAACGCAATACTCCACCACTCACCCATAGGTCCCAATATTCACCACTCCCTAGAGAGGGAGGGGAGGCAGAGAGGGAGGGGGGGCAGAGAGGGAGGGAGAGGCAGAGAGGAAGGGAAGGGCAGAGAAGAAGGGGGGCAGAGAGGGGGGGGGGGCAGAGAGGGAGGAGGACAGAGAGGGGGGGCAGAGAGGGAGGGCCCCTCCCCCCTTTCTCCTCCTCCCTCTCTCCCCCTCAACTCTCCCCCCTCTCCTCCCCCCTCTCCTCCCCCCTCTCCCCCCCTCTCCACCCCCTCTCCCCCCACCACCCACTCTCCCCCCTCCCTCCATCCCCCTCTCTCCCCCCCTCTCTCTCTGCCCCTGGAGGGGGTAGAGAGGGAGGGGGAGGGGGTAGAGGCAGCACACCCAGGTCATAGAGCAGATGCCCCCCTACCAGGTGCCGGACCCGAGCTAAACTGCGGCCAGCATTGACCAGAGCGAGGCCCGGAGCGATCTGAGGATGGTGAAAAGCAGCAGAGGGCCGGCCGATCGTGCCTTCCGCGAGGTTAAGCCCACCCACCAGCGTGACAGACGATCGGGCGGGGGAGACGGACTGGAGGTCTTCCCCGTCATTTGCAGAAATTTTAAGTTATTGCAATTCATGAGATCAAACCATTTATGAAAATTGTTAACCACAACGGTGCCAGCAATGATCTCTGTCAAATACCACTTCTTTTTTCTTTTCTGATGTCTAACCACCACCCTTGGTTTCTGTCTGTTCACTCTGTTACTTCATCCTGTTAGTTAATCCCTCGTGTTTGTGGATGAAATGTTTCTGTGGGTTGTTGGGTGGTTGATGAGGCTCATCATGTGGGGCCTACTGATGTTGTAGGGAGGGGGGGAGATGCCAGTTCAGGAGTGGTGCTCCTTTGACTTTTTACACTAGACGTGTGTTCTCAATTTAGAGACCTGAGATTCCTGATACCATCCTCATCCCCATGTGGTGTTACGGATCTTACACTTTTTCCAAGGAGTCTTTGAGAATGTCATTGAATGGTGAGTCATTAATTGTTTGGTAAGCCCTTTCCCCGACCAAACTTGGAATGGAGTGTTTGAAGTCAACCACGAATAAAATGGCCTGGACATAGGAGCTAGGTGACTGAGTGCCTAAGGGTCTCCTTGCTGGGTAAGGATATCCATGTTCCTTTGCTAATCTCGCCAAGGGATTTTTGCAGTGGCGGCATTGATGGCATCACTTCAACCTTTGAGGTGCCTGTGGTATGTAGACCATAACTCAGAACCATACAGGTGGGTACCAATTACCTGTTAGAATATAGAACATAAAACATTACAGTACAGCACAGAAATGGGCCCTTTGGCCCACATGTTTGTGCTGAAATAATCCCAGTTTAAACTGATCGCATCTGTGCGTACATAACTCATATCCCTCTATTCCCTGTACTTCAATGTGCCTATCTAAAAGCCTCTTCAATGCCACTATTGTATCCACCTTCACCACCACTGGCCCCTACTGCTCTCTGTGTAAAATAAACTTGCCCGCACATCCCCATTAAACTTTCCCCCTCTTACCTTATAGCTATGCCCTACAGTGTAAAACATTTCCACCCTGGGGAAAAAAGTTCTGACTCTATCTATGCCTCTCATAATTTTATACACTTCTATCAAGTCTCCCCTCAACCTCCAATATTCCAGAGAAAATAATCAAAGTCTATCCAACCTCTCCCAGTAGCTGAAACCCTCCAAGCCAGGCCGCATTCTGGTAAACCTCCTCAGCACCATCTCCAAACCCTTAAATTCTGCCCTGTAATGGGGTGACCAGAACTGCACGAGATCTTCCAAATGCTGCCTAACCAAAGTCCTATAGAGCTCCATCATGACTGTTAGCCCGTGAGTTCTGTGCTAGGTTTGAGAACTTGATCTTCAAGTACTCTTTTCCTCTGTGCTAATGGATGGGCAATGTATGGATGACAATGGCCGATTTCATCATTGCTCTTCAGTGAGTGGTGTCTCCTGGGATTTGACAAATGATTCACATTTTCTTCAGTCTCGATGCAGATCTTTATTGTTGAAAGGTGTTGTTATAAGCCTGGGAGAGGTGGGAGAAAGGTTGTGCTGAATAGTTTATAGTTGGCTGGTGTCAGAGACAGATTCCTAGTGAGTTATTTGAAATTGTCCCCCAGAATGAACTGAGACAAAAAAAATTCTGGAGTCTGAAACGAGAGCACAGTCGCAGGATAAGGAATCAGCCAATTAAGATAAATGAAAATAAATTTACTTACACGGATTGGGGTAAATCTTTGGAATTCTCTTCCTCTGATAGCCAAGGATGCTCAGTTGTTGAATATTTCCAAGACTCAAATTGATTGATTTTTGGACAGTAAGGGGAACAAGAAAGTGAAAATGAGGCATGATAATGAATAGGGAGCAGACATGAGGTGTGTGTGAGTGAGTGAGTGCGATTGTGAGTGCACACTAACCATTAAACATCCATTTACACGAATCCTACATTAATTGCATTTTATTCTCCCCACATTCCCATCCATTCCCCCAGATTCCCCAGTCCACCTGCCCACTAAGGGCAATTTAGAGTAACCAATTAACCTACTAATCCATCCTTGATAGCTTTGCAGAGATTATAGCGAGCTTTCTTATACCGCTCAGGATCATTTGACTCTTCCACATGAGCATGAAGAAACCTCCCTGCAAGGATGTTGATCCCACTCTGGTACAACATGACCCGCTTGTAAAGGTCTTAACTTCCTGAGAAACATTCCCTGTGATCCAAGAACCTAAAGCCTATCTTCTTGCAGCATCCCGTCAGCCATGCCATCATATGATCTATCCTTCTATTTTATTCCTATACTCAGTAGCTCGTTGCACTGGGAACAGCCAAGAGATTGCAATCTGTGAGATCCTGTTCTTTAAAGGGCTACCTCTCTCTGTAAACTCATGTTGTAAACTTATCCTTTCTCCTACTGTGTCATTGGTACCTAGATGTACCACAGCCACCGGCTGGTAGAAATAGTAAATAGTACTTGCAACACAAAGTAGCCCTCTAAATCAAAGATTACGATAACAGGGAAAGATGGAAATTGAATGGTTGCTTGAAAGATTTTCCATGGAGCCCCATTTCCACATAATTTCATCATGGCATGGGTCCTGGGCAGCCCCAGGGTGTCCCAGTGAGTACAAGGTGAGTAAAATATGGGGAAAGTACAAACTGTGTCTGCATTCCCCGATTGTATCTTCCAGCTAAGTTTCAACCTCACATATTTAAATTTGAGATAAAGGCCAGTAATGATGATCTTCATATTATGGGAACTAATTACCATATACATTTGCTTCGAGAAAGTTAATGCTGAATCCTTAAACAGAGAATGTGGAGGAAATAAGAATTTCATATATTCTGCTATTTCTTTGCACTTTTCTCCAATTGACTAGATTATCAAATAAGTTACTATCAATGAATTGCTGTCAATGTAATATTGATATTCCATTTTTTTAAAATCACGGAGAAGCGAGCAAATATATTTCTGCCTTCCATGTTTGCTTTTATATTTTTTCATCTGTATATGGGACCTTGAATAACCCAAACAACTTTTTGACTTTCTATGTTTCCCAGATATTACTTTGGATAATACTCCCCAACGGGAGGAGTGGTTCTCCAACTCAAGCCGATTCCGAACGTAAGATTCCAGCACTCCCCTTGTCTTCCTCAGCAGTGATCTTTAAAAAAAAAATCCAATTGCACTTGCCCTGCGTCATTCAGGGGTCATCTCTGCAGCTGAGCCATTGTGACGTCATCATTTGAAGCCGGTAGTTTTAATTTCAAAGTCTTTTGATGTTTTTAAATTTTAATCAGAAATAAGTCGAGAAACAGGAAAAATGTCAACCAGAATATGTAATAATGTTATCGTTACCACGTAGTTTTTTCATGAAGATGTAAAGACAACCACATATACACACACATATACACACTAACAAGATCAGTTGTAATAAGTATATGATATGATATAGAATAATACAGCACACATATAGGCCTTTATGCCCAACTTGCCCATACCGAACAAAATGCCTCATCTACACAAGTCCCACCTGCCCACATTAGGCCCACATTCCTCTAAACCTTTCCCATCCCTGAACCTGTTCAAATGCCTTTTACATTTTCTTGTAGTACCTGCCAGGTACTACAAGAAAATGTAAAAGGCATTGGCAGCTCAGTACATATATCTACCACCCTCTGTGTGAGAAGGTTGTCCCTGAGGTTCCTATCTTTCCACTCTCAGCTTAAACCTATGTTGGATATACTTCTTAGGGCTAATGGAATCAAGGGATATGGGGAGAAAGCAGGAAAGGGGTATTAATTCTGGATGATTAACCATGATCATATAGAATGGTGGTGCTGGCTCAAAGGGCCGGATGGCCTACTCCTGCACCTATTTTCTATGTTTCTTTGTCCACTAGTTCTCGATTCCCATACTCTAGATAAAAGACTCTGCATTTACCCTATCAATCATCCTCATGATCTTACACACCTCTATAAGATCACCCGTCAGCCTCCTGTGCTCCAAGGAATAAAGTCCTAGTCGCTCCACTGTAACCACTTTGCTGCTGGTGAAAACTCCTTCAGGCTCAAACTCCCCCAGTACTCGGAGTAAAGGCTGGCTCTTCAGTTATGAGTGGGTTTGCAGCCATAATCGAGTTCCCTTTTTTGGATGGTGCTTTTGGAGATGATAAACGTAGCCCAGACATGACCTCACAGGTAAACAAATGGAAACAGAAACACCCATTATTTGGGACAGAAATTCCCTAACTACTTCTGTGTACAACTTCAGAGAATGTTGTTTACTCCACCCCTTCCCTTATCACTCTCCACTTATCAATATTGAATATAGCTTTAGAAACTCCAAAGCTATATTAGAATATAGCTTTGTATAATTGGGCTGCCCTCTTCCTTTACTGCACACTTCATAGGGTTCCTACCCACCCCTCTCGCCAACTCATCAATTCCATGTTAGAAGTCAAGACTTTGGACAAGCAAAATCTGCATGTGGACCCAGATTAATGTTGTTGGAATATACCAGTGTTAATCCAATACCAATTATTTATTACCATTAGAGCCGGAGGATAAAGTTCTGTCCAACTCCAACTCTGACTCCCTTCTCTCTGGTCCATGGGGCGAACAGGGCTGGGCTTAGATAGATAGCGATACAATTCCTCCAATGTGGTCTTTTACCATGGCCGTAATAGAACCCAGCTTTCTCCCTACCACTACTCTCAGATCAATTTGGCTCGTGCTCTCTCCTTCAAGTCTTGGAAGATGGGGTCATATCTGCTGCTTTCGCAGTTATAACAAGATTTTTAAAGTTAGGGAAACTGCCAGATCATAGTCAATGGACTCACGTTCTCTGCAACCACCTCTTGGAAAACTTGATTCAGCTAGCATATAATGAGAGTTTGCAGGTGATAGGTCTAATGAGTTTCTCTTGCACTATTTTTGGTACTTATTTTCTTTAAGTTCCACATTGCTACCAGACTTGCTTTCCCACTGTTCCTGGAATGTATGTTTTTTTATTCTCTATGAGAGAAAGTTTCTTTTAATACCAGCCATTTCCTCATTCCACAACATAATCACTCCTGTCCCTGCCCAAAGAGAACCATTTTACTTTTGTGACTCCTCTGCTTTCTACATCTGGGTGTTGATTGATTGATACTTTATTATCACCTGTGATATGTCACAGTGAAATTTATTGTTTTGCATACTATACAGAAAGTATGCAAAGAGTCGCCATGTATAGGGCGCCACAACTGATTCCTACCATGAGAGAATCGTCCTGCCATGAACAGGTAAAAAAGTTGGACCTACTTTCTTTGGAGTGTAGAAGGATGAGGAGACATCTTAATGAAACATATAAGCCTAAGGGGACATGATGGAGTAGACACTGGGATGCTTCCTGGGAGAGTCACAAATAAGGAGACATAATTACCAGTTATTGAAACAGGTATGTGGGAACTTCTTCTCACAGAAGGTTGCGATTCTCTGGAATTTTGTACTCAAGAAGATTGTGAGGCTATATTAATGGATGTACTAAAAAATGGGTAAATACATCAGAGAAGCGGAGTTCTGGCCTGGGGCAGAGTAGTCTTATTGAATGACGGGACAGGTTTGAGGGTACTGAATGGCCTACTCCTTCACCTATGTGCCTGTGTTCTTGTATTGAGACTCATATCTGCCGTTGTTTATGTTTGCTTGTTATTTATATATATTATATCATTTAATACAAGTTCTTTTTGACAATATTTTCAGCCTCCATTTTTAAAAATGTTACAGTGTAGGTTATTTAGTTCCTGTGGAAATTGCAAGACGTTATTGTTCAGAGAATAAGAACATTCAGGTTGTAAACAGAGCTGGAGACATATTGTTAAAGAAGGAACTGCAGATGCTGGAAAATCGAAGGTACACAAAAATGCTGGAGAAACTCAGCGGGTGCAGCAGCATCTATGGAGCGAAGGAAATAGGTAACGTTTCGGGCCGAAACCCTTCTTCAGACTGATAGGGGGTGGGGAGAAGAAAGGAAAAAAGGAAAAAGGCGGAGGAGGAGCCCGAGGCTGGGGGAGGGGAGGGGAGGAGACAACCAGATGGCTGATGAAGGGGAGGGGACAGCAAGGGCTAGCAGAATTGGGAGAATTCAATGTTCAAGCCCCCAGGATGTAGACTGCCCAAGCAGAATATGAGGTGCATTTCCTCCAATTTACGGTGTTGCTCGCTGTGGCCATGGAGGAGACCCAGGAACGAGAGGTCAGATACGGAATGGGAGGGGGAGTTGAAGTGCTGAGCCACCGGGAGGTCAGGTTGGTTATTGCGGACCGACCGGAGGTGTTCGGCGAAACGATCGCCAAGCCTCCGCTTGGTCTCACCGATGTAGATCAGCTGGCATCTAGAGCAGCGGATGCAATAGATGAGGTTGGAGGAGATGCAGGTGAACCTCTGTCGCACCTGGAACGACTGCTTGGGTCCTTGAATGGAGTAGAGGGGGGAGGTGAAGGGACAAGTGTTGCATCTCTTGCGGTTGCAAGGGAAAGTACCAGGGGAGGAGGTGGCATGGGAGGGAAGGGAAGAATTGACAAGGGTGTTACGGAGGGAGCGGTCTTTGCGGAAGGCAGACATAGGGGGAGATGGGAAGATGTGGCGAGTGGTGGGGTCACGTTGGAGGTGGCGAAACTGACGGAGGATCACTTGTTGTATGTGACGGCTGGTGGGGTGAAAGGTGAGGACTAGGGTGACTCTGCCCTTGTTGTGAGTGGGGGGGTGGGGAGAGAGAGCAGTGTTGCGGGGTATGGCAGAGACCCTGGTGCGAGCCTCATCTATGGTGGAGGAGGGGAACCCCCGTTCCCTGAAGAATGAGAACGAAGAATGAGAATGTGTGCAGGCAGCACTAATAATGTCAGTCAGGAGGGGATCGAGCACAAAAGTGTTGGAAGAAACAAAAATCACACCAAAAAAAAAATTGTAGGCGACCCAATTATTAACAGAGCTGCATCATTTTCGATTCGAGTTCTGTGAATGAATTTTTATTTTAATGTTTAACTAAATTAAACCAGAAGTCTACCATAATGTGTTTCTGTTGCACAGAGGCCCCTTTACTGATTGCATTCACAATCAACCTGGTTATAATGTTTGATAATTTTGGTTCAGCTAACCAACATTTAACAGTAAATTAATTTGAGGACATTTTAAGGCATTCCATTGAGAGTTCCACAGCTCGAACAGAACTAGAAATTTTGTTTCATATGGAATTTAATTTAGATTTTTGCAAAGGAAGAATGGCAGGTTAGGTGATCCGGCAAAAATGTGGCAGAATAATTTTGTTTCGTTTAGTTTGGGGATACAATGTGGAAACAGACCTTTCTGCCTACCGAGTCCACCCATACACTAGGGATCAATTTAAGGAAGCCAATTAACCTACAGACCTGCATGTCTTTGGAACGTGTGGGAACCCAGAGCACCCGGAGAAAACTCACACAGTCAGAGTGAGAATGTACAAACTCCGTACAGAAAGCATCAATAGTCAGGATCGAACCCGGGTCTCTGGTGCTGTTAGGCAGCAACTACCGCTGCGCCACTGTGCCATGGAGTTGTAATGTGGAGAAGTGTGAAGTTATCTTCTTAGGTAGGAAAATGGAAAGCGAGAATTGCCTTGAAGTGGTATGGCAATCCTGCTGTTGTGAACTGGCATCCTTTCTTCTGATGGTGGGTTTGTTGAAAGTTTAGTACCTTGTGCCAGTCAGCGTTGTGCAGTACTGAAAATACTGATGTCATGCTTGGTGGCTGAGCCAAACCAGACCATGATGGAGAAGCTGAGGACAGACTCTATGATGGCCGTATAGAATTGGACCATCAATCAATCAATCAATCAATCAGTTTTATTCGTCACTTGCACATAAAGTGCAAGTGAAATGAATTTGCCAGCAGCGGTACAATGAAAAAGAACACACAAAAACACAATAAAATTTAACACAAACATCCACCACAACATTCATCACTGTGGTGGAAGGCACAAAATTTGGCCAGTCCTCCTCAATTTTCCCCCGTGGTCGGGACCTCAACCCTCCGCAGCTGCCGCTGCAGGCATCCAGATGAATGAAAGTCCAGGTAAGTCCTGAATCGGTGCCTCCCCCACAGGAGACCGCAGCTTCAGGTTGGTGTAGGCCGCAGGCCAGCGGTCGGAGATTTAAAGTCCCGCCGTGCCGCAGCCAGAAGCACCGCAGACTGCAGGGCCGGCAGTCGAAGCTCCCCTCCAGGGATCCCCGGCGAGGGACCCCGCTCCTGATGGTAAGTCCACGCCACGCCTGCGGTAGAAGTTGGCCGCGGGCCGGCAGTCGGAGTCGGAGCTTCTTCTCCTCTCGGGTCCCCAGCGAGGGATCCCAGGCTGCGGATGCTGCGCCGGCCGGAACTCTGCAGACCGCGGCTTCGGGCTGCCGCGGGCCAGCGAACGGAGAGCTCCCCTCCGGCGAACCCCAGCGAGGGCTCGCCCGCTCCACGCCGAGAGTCCGCACTGCGCCTGCAGCTGAAGCCCTGGGCATGTCTCCGGGAAAGGCCGCACCGATCCTTGGTGTTAGGAGGCGACCGAAACGGTTTCCCCCTTACCCCCCCCCCCCACACAAGACACACAAAGAAACATGAAAAACATACATTTACACACACTAAAAACATTTAAAAAGTTGAAAAAACTGACACGCTGCTAGCAGGGCTGCCGGCTTGCAGCGCCCCCACTGACCTAGCGATCATTGCCTTTGGCAGAACGTGCTTCCTCAGCTGCCGCAGGAAGTACATCCTCTGTTGTGCCTTTTTGACTGTGGTGTCGATGGTAGCCCCCCATTTAAGGTCCTTGGAGATGATGGTTCCCAGGAACTTAAAAGACTCCACAGATGTGACTGTGGTGTTGTTGATGGTGAGTGGGGTGAGGGGAGGGAGAGCTCTCCTAAAGTCTACTATCAATTCCACTGTCTTAAGAGCATTGAGCATGTTGTTGCGATGGCATCAGGCCGCCAACTGTGTCACTTCCTGTCTGTAGGCAGAATAGTTTACTCATTCAAGGAATAAGAGGCCACTTTTCTGGGTCTTTGAAGCTAAATGGCAGCATTAACAAAGATCACTATTTGAAGGGTATTTTCACTAGTAACTATGGATAATGTAATGATGTGGCCGTATCAGTCTAAAGAAGGGTTCTGACCAGAAAAGTTACCTGTTTCCTTTCTCCAGAGATGCTGCCTGACCCACCGAGTTACTCCAGCATTTTGTGTCTATCTTTGGTATAAACCATCATCTGCAGTTCCTTCCTACATAGATAATGTAATGAGTTCATTTAGCAATCAATATGTATATCCAACAAAATATACTTTTAAAAAAGATGGAGGCTAAGAGGTCACCATTGGGGTGCAGTATAGATTAACCATCCGGTTTAGGAGCTTTAACATTCACATTTATTCCCTAATGTTGCTGGCTAATTTGGATAAAAATAAAATTGTGCAACATTCACATTCTTCTTTTTTTCAAGTAGTGTTTTAGAAGTCGGTTAATGTTGCAAACATGGAAACAAAAATGAGGTAGGAATGTTCATACAGGAAGCAATCCTCCCATTCTAAATCCTTACCAAATAAAACTACCAAACCACAGCAACATGTGATTCAATGAACTGATCAGTCAGTCTGAGTGAGTGGTGTGGTGGTAACTAGGAAAACACCATCAAATGATTGCTTTTGAAATTCCAGTATATGAGTGTATTGCAAGGAATTTGGTGTCCTTGGAATATTTGGAATCGGGCACAACTATATTTGAATATAGGTAAGGTGAATTTATTGTAATAGACGAAAAGGTTTGAGAATTGTTTCAAGCCTTCATTTTCACTGAGAATCAACTTTTGAATTATGATCGAAATGAATGCTGCATCCTATTCAACTTCTTTTGGCCTTATTTCTTATGAATTTCCAGTTTTCATTAACCGGCATCTGTCAGCAGTGTATATAAGCTGTTTACTGGTTGCAATTTAAGAAACCAATTGATGTAATGTCACAACCGATAAAAAAAAGGTAGCAGCACTACCAATGGTGCAGGTGCGGAGAAGTAAGGTATCAAGGACAAGGGGCTGGAGACTGGGAATATAATGAGTAATGGGAAACCATAGAACAGGAGGAAACCAGGAGTCTGCAGCACACACCCAGGGGCAGAGTCTGGATCAGAGATCAAGAACAAGCCCTGGATAGATGAGAGTGAGGGACAGATACCAGGGAGAGAACAGTCACCACCAGAGAGCAGTGACCAGAGATACAGGAGCAGAACAGAGAATGGGAATTCCAATTTTTTTAAAGTCTGCTTTGATGTGACATGTTAATATCCCCCTTGTTATTTAGTTTAGTTTAGTTTAGAGATACAGTACGGAAACAGGCCCTTTGGCCCATCGAGTCCACCCTGACCAGCGAACCTGCACACTATCACTATCCTACACATGAGGGATCATTTGTACAATTAAAGAAAATCTAGAAGTCTCATTTCTCCAGAGTTGGTTTTATCAGTCCAGCAACATTCACGGTTGCACTTAGATGTAATCCTTTAACAGGCAGAGCATGTGTAGGAGACTAAATCATTATTCAAAATAACACATTTTGGAATGGTATTATGAGAGATTTTATGCTTAATTTATAAATCTGAATCTCCGGAGCATTATAAATCTTGGGAGCAGTAGACGATGAGTCAGTATAGGAGTTTACTGCTTCTCCGTGTGAGGGGAGGAGTGAGATGAATGTCTATGTGGACTGATTGTGGATCTGAAATGGATGCAGCTTAATATTCGATCAGCAAATCAATGATGCAGCCTTAAATTGAATTGCAAACACAGACCAGAGAGAGAATTGAAGGAAGCTATAAATAGACACAAAATGCTGGAGTAACTCAGCAGGTCAGGCAGCAGTTCTGGGGAAATGGATAGGTGACATTTCGGGTCGGGACAGAAGGGTCCTGACCCGAAACATCACCTATCCATTTTCTCCAGAGATGCTGCCCAATCCACTGGGTTACTCTTGCATTTTGTGTCTATCTTTGGTATAAACAAGCATCTGTAGTTGTGTGGCAGTCCCTGGGGGTTAGGCCACTCCTTGGGTCATCCACCTTGACTATTGAGGGACAGGGGCGTTGGTCTGCCACAGGGTTTCCCAAGGTCCTGCTCGGGGGTGTGTGTGTTCTCGCTGTGACGTTAAAAACTACTGTTGAACCTGCCTGACGTCTGGCCTTTTCCTGACCTCATCCAGGCCGCTACAACTGGTGACCCCAGGCCGCTCCAGTTCCTTTTTATTACTAGGAAGCAACATTTCTTGCTAGATACAAAATTATTATTCTTGCAGACGCTGGAGCTCATATTTGCAAAACAATTAAAGCAGTCCAATATTTCTTCAATTTCTACAACTTCTATCCAGCCAGGCCCCACTCTGTTGACTATCCTATGGGCCCAAATTCTTCACATCTGGTTGTGGGCTAAATCATGAATGTGCAGGGGGCAAAACTACAGGTGGAGTAAGTGTTTCATGTCGATACTTCTCAGCTGATGTTAAAGGAATATAAATAATCTGCACTTGTCTGCATTGTGGGGATATCTATGCATGTTTGTTCTGTCCATTCTAACAGTAAACAGCCCGTGAAACCAGCGCTACATGCATTTCCCCACGTGGCGATGCATTTTGGGTTTTGTGGGAGAGAAACCCTAGGCATCAAGGTAAAGAATGTTGGTTGAGAAAAGTGAACTTCAAGGGGGCAAAAAGTAACAATGCTTAAAGTGCTCTAAACATTTGATTCCTCGACTGCATAACATTAGGTGTTATTCTGGCACTCCAGCCTTATTATGGACAGAGCTTCATTTTTTATTTTAATTTTTTTATTTTTTATTTATTAGAAGTATTTTACATTACAGTAATCTGCAATAACGTAAATTTATACAGTTCTTGTACCACTTCTGTTTTTCAACTTTAATAGAAAAAAAGAATAGAAAGAGCTAGCAAGGACAGTCAGTGAGTGAATGAAAAAGTGGCCCAGGAACACACATGTGAACCTGAACCACAAGAAGTAGTTAAAGAAGAAAAGAAAAAAAAGAGAAAAAAGAAAATAAGATAGGACAATATGAAAGGGATGTACCTACTTCTTATCTTTACTCACCCCTCGCCAGGTCCTAAAACCATTTATTATCAACATTTTGTTGCACCCTATGTTTGTAATGTCGATATATGGAGACCAAATCTTTTGGAATTGGTCTTGTTTACCTGCTAGGAGGAATCTCATATCTTCTAGATGTAACAATTCCGACATATTAGAAGTCCACATTTTTATTGTTGGCGTAGGAGCATTTTTCCAAAATTTCAGTATTAATTTTTTTGCCGTTATTAAGCCATAACTAAGAAAACTCCTTTGAAACGAAGTCAGCTCCAAAGTTGCTTCTATTGTTCCAAAAATAATCAGTTCTGCATTCGGTTTCAGTTTTATTTTAAATAATTTAGTGAAAATTTCAAAAATTTCATTCCAAATTTTTTGAATTTTTATACAAAAAACAAAAGAATGTGCTATAGTTGATTCTTGGACTAGGCATTTATCACAGTTTGCAGAGGTATTTGGGTAAAATTTACTTAATTTAGCTTTTGAATAATATAATCTATGTAAAATTTTAAATTGAATCAGAGTATGTCTTACGTTAATCGAACATTTATGCACATATAATAGATGTTTATCCCAACTCTCTTTCGAGATTTTTATAGCCAATTCCTGTTCCCATTATATTCTGATCCCGTCCGATGATGGAATTTCTATATTTAAAATGGAATTATATAGGTATGATATTTAATTAGCTGATTCCGCTTTTATATTCATTATCCCAAGGTGACTTGTATGAAACTGGAAAATTACTTTCATTTCAACAATTACAAATAAAATATAAACTCGGAAATAATCAATATTTTAAATACTTTCAAATATGCGACTATTTGAAAAAATATATAAAAGATCATCATAATAACCCAGCAGATGTACTGGACGAGGCAATGCAGATAAAAGCGGAATCAGCAAACTTAATATCATATTTGTACAATATTATCTTAAATGTACAAATACCATCTACGGAGGGTATCAGAAGAGACTGGGAACAAGAGTTAGCTATTAAAATTTCAAAGGAAAGTTGGAATGAATACTTATTAAAAGTACATAAATGCTCGATTAATGTAAGACACACTTTAATACAATTTAAAATTTTACATAGATTATATTATTCGAAAACTAAAATTCATAAAATTTTCCCAAACGTATCATCTATTTGTGATAAATGTCAATCCCAAGAAGCAACTATAGCGCACTCATTTGTCTTCTGTACAAAAATTCAAAAATTTTGGAATGAAATTTTTGAAATCTTTACAAAGTTATTTAAAACAAGACTGATACCCAAAGCAGAATGGATTATCTTCGGAATAACGGAAGATGATCCAGAACTAAATGTGTTTCAAAAGAAATTAATGGATTATGGGTTAATAACTGGAAAAAAGCTAATTCTAAAATTTTGGAAGAAGGCTCCAATACCAACTATAAATATGTGGATTTCAAATATGTTTGAAACACTACACCTTGAAGAGATAAGACTCCTCCTAGCAGGTAAACCAGATCACTTCCACCTGACGTGGTCTGCATTTATAGAATTATTACAAACATAGGGTGCAAAAGTACTTTAAAAAAATAAAAAATTGAGGTCGGGTAAGGGGGGATGATAGTTGAAGAGTTGGTATGTCCTATTTACGTGATGCTCAAAAAAAAACATTTGTTTTTCTTTTTTTCTCTTTCTCTTTTCTCTTCTTAGGGCCTATTTCTTAACTCTTTTTCTTTTTGTTTTTAATTTCGCTCTCATAGGGTCTTCGTCCTTTTTTGTTGTTACATTTTCTACGCTTTTCTACACTTGCACTTTTTCCTTCACTTTCTTCTCTCTTTCAATCTTTTCTTTCTTTAGTGTAAAAAAATAAATAAAGGGAGTACATTAATTGTAAGAAGATATAAATGACGAGTATTAATGTATGTGGCTGTGATGTAATGTACTTCTAATAAATAAAAATTAAAAAAAAAAAAAAAAAAAAAAAAAAAAAAAAAAAAAAAAAATATTCATTATCCCATCTAATAAGTCAGGAGACATATTTTGATATTCCCGTGTATACTTTTTCAAATAGTCACGTAGTTGGAAATATTTAAAATATTGATTATTATTCAAGTTGTATTTAAGTTGTAATTGGTGAAATGTTAAAAAACTTCCATTATCATACATATCTCCAAACGTTTTAATTCCTAATCTTTCCCAATTTATAAAAGCTCTATCTATCATAGAAGGTTTAAACGAAGGATTATTCATTATAGGTAAAAGAAGTGATAGATTTCTTAATTTTAACGTTAATTTTATTTGTTTCCAAATTCTAATTGTACTGTGAATAATTGAATTTTTACTATATATTGTATTCTTTATTTTTGTTGGTGAGAGAAGGATCGCTCCTATGTTAAAAGGGGAGCAGTCCTCTCTCTCCATTACTATCCAATCCACCTGCTGGGCCGAATTGTCCAACAGGTGAATCATATTTTTGACATTTATGGCCCAATAATAATATAAAAAATTGGGGAGTGATAATCCACCAAATTCCTTAGGTTTACACAAATGTTTTCTTTGGATTCTGTGGGATTTATAGTCCCATATAAAATTTGTAATATCAGCATCCAATTAAAAAAAAAAAAATTTGGGTAAGTATATCGGTATTGACTGGAATAGATATAAAATTTGTGGTAAAAAGATCATTTTTATAGCATTTATTCGGCCTATAAGAGACATCGGGAGGGTTTTCCAGAATTTAATCAGTGTGTTTAGTTTATTGAGTAAGGGCATATAGTTTGCATTAAATAGAGACTTATATTTTCTAGTAATTTCAATTCCCAAATATTTAAATTTTTCTACGGCGATTTTAAAAGGGAATTTTAACAGGTGTGTCGATTCCTGAGGTTTAATCGGCATAATTTCACTTTTATTCCAATTTATTCTATATCCTGAAAAGGATCCAAATTCCTCAATTAAATTTAATATATTTGGTATACTAGTTTGTGATTTTGTAATGTATAGTAGTACATCATCTGCATATAAAGATATCTTATTATTTGAATATTTTGTATTGTACCCATAAATATTCGGATGTATCCTAATACTTTCCGCTAACGGTTCTATTACAAGAGCAAATAGCAGAGGTGATAATGAACACCCCTGTCTATTTCCCCTTGATAACTGAAATTTCGAGGACAAGATATTATTAGTTAATATTCTGGCCATAGGCCTGTCATATAATAATTTTACCCAAGCGATAAAATTCTCTCCCACTTGAAATTTTTGCAATACCTTAACCATATAATCCCATTCCACTTGATCAAATGCTTTTTCTGCGTCCAGTGAAATAATTGATAAATCTTGCTCTTCGGTTTTATGTGAGTGCATTATATTAAACAGACGTCTCAGGTTATTACTTGAATACCTCTTGGGTATAAACCCTGTTTGATCCGGATTTATTCATTTACTGACATAGTTACTTAGCCTTCTAGCTAATGTTTTCGCTAATATTTTTTGATCTGTATTTAACAGCGCAATAGCTCTATAAGAGCCCGGATCTTCTAAATCTTTACCTTTTTTAGGTATTAGAGTAATCGTTGACTCTGCCAGTGTTTCTGGAAGTGTATGTTCTTTAAAAGCGTATGTATACATTTTATGTAGTCGTGGTGTAATTATCTCATAAAATCTTTTATAAAATTCATTACTAAAACCATCTGGTCCTGGAGTTTTTCCGTTCTTTAATGTATTTATTGTTTCTTCTATTTCCTTAGTTGAGATTTGTGCACCTAATTCCTCTTGTTCACTCACATTGAGTTTTGGGAGATTACAATTATCCAGGAACTCTCTAACTTTGGTACTATCTGCTACCGCTTTAGATGTATATAAATGTTGATAAAATTGAGCGAATCTTTTATTAATATCCTTAGGTAGTGTTAACAATTCCCCTTTATTTGATTTAATCCTTAAAATCATGTGGTCCTTTTCCCGTTTTTTCAGTTGTCGAGCCAGAAGCTTGTGTGGTTTATCCCCAAATTCAAAATTTTCCTGTTTTGTGATTTGAAATAATCTAATAACATTTGCTGATAATATTTTGTTTAATTTAAATTTCATTATTGTTATTTTATTATGTTTGTCTATAGTAGGCTCTTTAGCATTATCTAATTCCAATTCTCTAATTCGTTCTTCTAACTGCCTTCGTTCTTTCTTATTCCTTTTATTTAAAAAGGCTTGATATGAGATTATAGATTCTCTAATAACTGCTTTGACTGATTCCCATAGCAGAACTGGTGAAATATCTGGGGTATCATTATTCTTTAAAAACAGTTCCATCTGTTGTTTTAAATATATTTCCCCTTGTGGATCATTTAAGATTTGAGGATTAAACCTCCAAAACGATTTATTAGAAGGCATTCCTTCTAATTAAAAAAAAAAGTTAACGGGGAGTGATCAGAAATTATACTATTGTGATATTTTGGGTTCATTGTATAGGGAATTAGTTTTGTATCCACTAAGAAATAGTCGATACATGAATACGTTTTGTGTACCATTGAATAAAACGAGTATTCCCTTCCGACAGGGTTAGCGATCCTCCAAACATCTGTTATATTTGTATTTTTTATGTAAGTATTTAAAATTTCCCTGGTTTTAGATTTTGTGTTGCCCCTACTCTGTTGTGAAGATGTATCCAAATATGGATCCAAAACACAGTTAAAATCTCCCCCAATTATCACATTTTGATAATTGAACTCTGTAATTATATTCAAAATTTTATTAAAAAATTGAGGATTATCAAAATTAGGCGCATAAATATTTACCAAGGTGATTGGGGTATCATGAATCTCTCCGGTAACTGTAAGGTATCTCCCTTCCTTATCTGTCACGATCTTCTTCGATTTAAATGGTATACCTTTTCGAATAATGATTGCTGTGCCTCTAGCTTTGGAAATATATGAAGATTGGTATGTTTGGCCTATCCAGTTTGCCTTCAATCTGGCTTGAGCTTGCAGTTTCAAGTGAGTTTCTTGTAGGAATATTATGTCCGAATTGAGTGACTTCAATTGTGCAAAAATCTTACCCCTTTTAATTGGTTCATTAGCACCCCTAATATACCCAACTACAGAATGTGATTCCTCCAAATTTCTTTTGTATATCGTCTTGCATTTTAAATTATTTACTACCTTTTAAACATGTGGTGCAAACAATACCTTAGGTCTCTGGCTGTTGGGCGAGCATTTGCAATATTAAATTCAATTATTACATCCCTCTCAAAATTGTCCTTAAGTTAAAAAACAAAAAAGTGTACATTATTGTGACATTAAAAAAAAATCAAAAGAGCGAGGTTATAGTGTCTAAAAATAACGACACTGTGGCCAATTATCTACCTAATGGTGGTAGTTACACAATTAATGACGTAGTTGTTAATCTACATTTAGCTCCGTCCCCTTGAATAATCTTACAAAAGGGAGTTGGGACCCATTCAAAGCCAAATTTTATGTGTCAGCCTTACCGTATCTACCATATCTTTATATTTAAATAAATCTTCTCTTCTCTAATCTCCTAGCTTATCTATCATTTACTTATGTTAACAATTATTACATTTTCTTCCTCCGTACTAAACTGCCTTTGGTTGGAAGGGGTTAACCCGATTCAGGCACCTGGCTATTTGCCAAGATTCTGAATCTCCTCACCTCCTTCCGCACAAAATTTGAACTACAGTTTATCATAATTTCTAAATTAATTTGTTAGTCTATTGTAAATCTATTTACTTATATTTAGCCCCCCTCCTCCCCTACCAGGGGGTGGGGGGAGGGGGGTCAATCCTTGCAATCAACTATTACATTTTATCAGTTAAGCAATTCAATTTTAAATCATTACTGTTAATGTATTAATTTCAATAACATTAATTACTATAACTATATTAGTTCAGTAGTTTTTGTGTTAGTATGGAGTTAGTGTAAGGATAACATTTTAACAGTCTTTCATTCAGGATTCCCCCCCCCCCCCCCATCCATCTTCGTTAGGTTACTCATTCAGCCACACCCTTGTTATTCCATCTTTCGCTCATGTTCAAGCCGAATTTGTCCTTGAGGAGATAAGAGAGTCTAGACAGCTGCACATGGAGAAGCTGCACCATCTTAATCCTTTTTTTTAAAGAGTTTAAAAAGTTATTTCTATCGACCTTCCCTCAGCCGTTGTCTGTAGAATAAAAACCTTGTCTTGAGGATGTGATGTTTTGCTTAAGCCTCTATTTCTTTTACAATGTCTTGAGCATATTTGTATGCAGCTTCTGGATCAGTAAATTTGCGTTCGGTATCCTTATAAGTAATGATCATCTTAGCAGGATAAATTATTCCATATCTGATTTCCCTGTGCCCTTTCAAGATCTGTTGTGTATTTTTAAACGCTTCTCATTTTTTTAGCAATTTCATAAGGATAGTCTCTAAAAAGTCTGATAGTGTTCGTCCCAAACTTCATAATCTTTCCATATTGTACTTTTTTTATGGCCTCTTCCAAAGCTGAAATGTCCCAAAATTTCACAATGATCTGTCGTGGGGGAGCACCTCTTATTTGTGCCCTTAATTTTGGCCGATTCGCCCGGCATGCCACTTCAATTTTCGGTTTAGCTGGCAGGTCGAGTATATTTTTAAGTAAGTTAGCAGTGTACTCTTGGGGATCGTTCCCCTCTTCCCCTTCTGCCACTCCAACTATTCTTAAATTCTGCCGTCTTGACCTTGCTTCCAAGTCAAGGCATTTATCCGACGTTTTGGTCAGCTGACCCACGACCTCGTCATAATTCTTCTTAATTTTCTGCATTTCTTCAGCCATTTGTAACATTGCTATTTCCATATCTTTCATGGTAGTACAACATGTTTTAACAGTTTGGTGGACCACATCAAACTTACTAGTACAGTCTGTTTCAACCTTATCAATTTTCAAAGATAATTCACCATGAACATCGTCTATTCGTTTATTTATATTACCGATTGAATCAATAACTTTCTGATTCCCGACGTTCATGTTCTGCATCATGCTCTCCATGCTCTCCATCATACTTTTATTAGCTGCCAAAAGTTCATTTTTTAAGTCACTCACCGATATCTTAATTTCCTCCATTTCTTTGAAACTTTTTCAGACATTTCAGCCTTTGATCTTGTAGTCATTTTCAGAGCTAATTCAGCAGATACTTCTTCAAGTTCTTGAAGTTCAGCAGTTACTTCTTCAGGTTCTTGAATTTTTTCAGGTAGTGACTGTATTTTCAAAAGTTGCTTGGAGACAGATCTCTGGGGGCTCTGACAGGTAGTCGTTCTTTTCATTTAAAAATAGCTTAAACCTCCGTTATTTTCGCGGCGATTTCTGATGATGTCATCAGCACCCGAACCCGACTTCCAAATCGATTTTTAAAGCAAAAATTCGCCGATTACGGGCACGGAGCTAAATGCAACGCCTGTTCAGTCCAACATGGCGCCACCGGAAGTCCAGAGCTTCATTTTAATAGAACTCCAAACCCTAATAAGTGTACAGTATGATATGATCCTGGATTACAGAAGGAGTCCTTACCAATGGTGGGATGAAGGATGTGGGAGATGTATCAGAACCAGTTGAAAGGGAATTAGGGATTGCCATAATGGAGACAAATAGTTCAAACATTGTGCAAAAGACTGAACTTTCTTGAATTGTAGACAGGCCAAGCCCTTTGCAAAGCTCCAGATTTTTGCATGTTGCTTGTATTATTTTTCCTTTAGCCTGTCTACTCCTCTCCTGCTCTCTGCCGATGTTGTGTCCCTCTCTTATTCCATTCCTCAGATAGAGCACACCTAATCTGTAACCCATGAACGTATTTGAATTCTCTGTACTTGCTCCCAAAACTCACCTTTACTGTGTCAACGTTAGGAATGAGCAGAACAGTCAAGATAAAGCATTTCCTTTAGTCTCGCAGAACTAGTTGAACAATTTATACAATGTGAGGTTAAAAGATAATCGACTGGAAATTTGGGTTTCTAAACCTGTTTTACATGTTCCAAAAAGTATTGCCAGTAACAGAAGACAATTTGTATCTGATATAACTAGAGTAAGCTGTAAGTATAGACACATTAACTCCGGCAGGCGGTCTCAAAGTTGTGCGTTCATCAGTTATCACTTCTGCAAATTAACCACTGTTTTAGTCATTCACCCAAGCCAAAATAATGTGTTCACAGTTCCAGTTCCATACCTTGCAGATTTATACTATATTTCCTCATGATATAGGAAGAGGTGAGTGAATCTGTACTGTCTCTCATAGCAATCCTCTCAGTTGCATTTCACCATTTATTTCTGTAAATGGTCATTACACACATGTGACATTATAATAGTCTTTAATAAGTATACAGAGTTAAACAATACATGAGTAGTCACTGACTCCAGTCTGCTACTGTACTGCGCAGAAGGAGAAGCAGGCGTTATTATAAATGATACTTAAGGCGGGGTTAGTAGTGGTGAGGTAGCTATGTGATTGGTTGCATGCATAAACCATCTACATCCTTCCCCTTAGAAGATTAAACATGAACACATGATTAAACATGGTGGATAACTATGGCAACGACTTAAACAAAATCACCATACCAAACAGGCGGCTTGCTGACACGGCCCGAGCGCGTACGGACCAACCCTCCCCCCCCCCCCTCACCAGAAAGACCCAAACCCGGAGGCGACGAAGCCGGAGGGGAAACAGAAAGCGGCAAGGGGGACAAACATGCAGGAGGGCTAGGAAAACGGTTAGCAATGGGCGACCCACGCGAAGAGCCAGGACCTTCAATTATGCCCCAGCGGTCCTGGGTGCCAACAATCAGGTACTGGTACCCATGGAAACTGCGGAAGACCCGCATGTCCTGCTACGCATGTTCGGGGAGATTTGTGACCTGCCCTCTAATCGTATTTTAGAAAGGGCGTGATTTTTTACTCGCAAGCAGTTGCCCGGTGAGCCTGTTGAGCGCTTCATCGCTGATTTACGTTACCTGGCCCAGAGGTGCAGGTTCGAAGCTATGACAGACCAGCTAACTAGAGACATTTTGGTGACAGGGATGCTCGAACAGAAACTGAGATCAAAGCTCCTCTGCAGACCCGATCTTACTTTAAATGAAGCCATGCACGCCTGCAGAATGGCTGAGGCCATTGACCCGCCAGACAGTCAGCGTGATTCGGACACTAAATCTATCAACCTGACTGGATTCAATAGACCTTCTGGTGCTCGGCGTTGACTTTGTCCCCACTAAGCAGCTTCAGTGCCTAGCCGAGCATACTGCCGCCGACCCCGCTCTGCAGCGACTTTCTTCAGTGATAAAAAGGGATTGGCCGAGCAAGCGTGCCAGTGCGCCCGCAGTGACACAGCCTTTTTTCCTGGTTCGCGATGAACTGGTCATCCAAGACGGCGTTATTGTTAAGGGCCACAAGGTCATGGTCCCCTCCTCCCTGTATGACAAGTACTATAGCGTGGCCCACAGCGGGCACCCGGGCGTTGATGCCACGATCGCCCACGCACAGTGCCAATTCTACTGGCCTGGAATGCCTAAGTACATTCGGGACCGTGTCTCGTCTTGCTCTACCTGCAACAGCCTTGCGTCCCACCAGCAAAGGCAGCCCCTTTTACAACAACCCGCACCTGCCCTGGTCTGGACCTCGGTAGCCGCCGACATTTTCGAGTAGCGTGGTAAACACTACCTCGTCCTTGCTGACTCATACTCGAACTGGTTCGAGGTTGACCTTCTGACCTCCCTCACATGCGAGATGGTCATCCGTAAGCTGAGGAAACATTTTTCCACTTTCGGCTCGCCTGTCCGCTAGCAGTATGTAGACGAACAGCCTGTCCAGGCAGCAGAGGCTTGAGAGGCTTGCACGATCTATCATGTGACCGTCTTTGGATGTCATGCTTAGCCTGAATGCGCGTCTGGACAGAGGCAGGCTCCAGCACTCGAGGCAGCAGCTTGTGTTGAGCAATCGGAATCGGAAGGTCCTGGCTCTTCTCATGGCGTCGGGGATGGCAAGGTTGAGAAGAAGCGAGGCTTTGACATCATCGGGCTCATTCCGATGAGCAATAGTCATGTAGTGGCGGTAGTCCAGTTCGAAAGTAGCCCAGCGCTCCACGATGTCCGAATCGAATACGAGCTGAGCAGGCTTTCGGCAAGAGGAAGCCATTGTCAAAATGAAAATAAAAACTTAGCAAAAGAAATAAAAAACGATAAACAGGAGACGTGAGTAGTCACTGTCTGACACCATGTAAATGGTCATTACAGACGTGTGACATTATAATAGTCTTTAATAAGTATACAGAGTTAAACAATACATGAATAGTCACTGACTCCAGTCTGCTACTGTACTGCGCAGAAGGAGAAGCAGGCGTTATTATAAATGATACTTAAGGCGTGGTTAGTAGTGGTGAGTTAGCTATGTGATTGGTTGCATGCATAAACCATCTACAATTTCCTTGCAACTATTGTCTTGCACATGCATATTAAATCATGTCTACCCACAAGCACCCCCGTCCCCCCCTCCACAGATCTTCCTACCACCCACCGAGACCAAGGATTATTTCTAGTTGCCATTTCACATAAGAACCAGCACATTTTGGGGGTGTACAAGAATCCAAAGCACCCAGGGGAAAACACAGACAAGCAATTACATGAAGAACGTCTAAGCTCCACACAGATAGCACAGAAGATAAGAAATGGGCCACGTCATTGGAGTTGTGGGACAGCTGCTCTATCTTCAGCACCAGGGCACCTAAATTTCAAAATCACCTGTCATTGATTCTAGTAATGTCTAATCTTCATCAGGAACCTTTTGTAATTTCCATATATTATGCTCTTGATATTCTGAAAATTTGATTCTCAGAGTCTGAAGAAGGGTTTCGGCCCGAAACGTTACCTAGTTCCTTCGCTCCATAGATGCTGCTGCACCCGCTGAGTTTCTCCAGCATTTTTGTGTACCTTCCTTTATATGAGTTGTACACATAGGGTGGGGGGGGGGGGGGTTGGGCCAGAGTGATTGGAGGTTGGGGAGAGCTAGACCCACCTGAAAATAAATTATAGGTGTGAGAGACATAAAGCTAGTTAACTTTGCGGGATCTGCGCCTGACCCCTTGGACATTTACAATAGTCTAGCTGCAGAAAATGAGATTGTAACCGTTTGGGGACACTAGTTATTATTTTTATACATGGATACATTGGTCTCCAACTGGGTGAAGAAGTAAAGTGACGGATTTTTGAATATCTCTTTTCTAGCATGTGTTTACTGATTTAGTTTGGCAACCAGAGCCACATTTTGAAGAATGACTTAGTTTGCTGAAGAATATGAATGAATATGAATGAATCCATTGAGTTTTTCTGACATTCTGACAGTTGCTGTAGTGATTATTCTCACAATAACCCACAAGGTACCTGGTTAAGCCATTTCTGCTTTAAAACCTATTCCGTTGAAATTACACTTAGCTGCATGATGAGTCAAAAGATTATTAGATTTATTACTAAAATAATTCATCTGTATTTGCATCACCCCTCTCAAGCTCAGCCATAACAACCATAATGGATGGGTACACTCATCAACAGATCTATGAAGACATTGGCTTACAGAGATGTAAGAGACTGCAGATGCTGGAAACACTCACAAGCACAAAGTGCTGGATGAACTCAGTGGGTCAGGCAGCATCTAGGGAGGAAATGGACAGGCAACACTTCGGGTCGGGACCCTACATGTACGCTGTTATGCTGATGTACCCATATAATAGGAATGCTGTTTTAAGTATACCACAGAGTGGAAGGTGTCTGTAATCTATCTCTGTCTCCTACCTGTTGCTTCACCTCAACCTGAACCACCTTTCGAACCCAATGACACCCCAGGTAGCTGATATCCCTCCCCAGATGCTGGCTGACCTGCTAAGTTCAAACAGCACTTTATGTTATGCGTGAGACTGGCTTAGCTCTGCTTACATTGTTAATCATCGCCACCAAGTGGTTAAAAGCCAAGTTACAACACATTGAAATCTATAGTATTTTGTTAAAAGATCAACTTAAGTTTAGTTAAGTTTATTATCATGTCTACCGAGGTACAGTAAAAAGCTTTTGTTGCGTGCTAACCAGTCAGCGGAAAGACAATACACGATTAAAATTGAGCCGTCCATAGTATACAGAAACATGATAGAGGGAATAACATTTAGTGCAAAATAAAGTCTAGTAAAGTCCAATTAAGGATAAAGCCCGAGGGTCTCCAATGAGGTAGATAGTTGCGCAGGATCGCTTTCTAGATGTTAGGATGGTTCAGTTGCCTGATAACAGCTGGGTAGAAACTGTCCCTGAATCTAGTAGTGTGTGTTCACACTTCTATATCTCTTCTCTAATGGGCGAGGGGAGGAGAGGGAATGGCCAGTCCTTGATATGCTGGTGGCTTTGCCGAGGCAGCATGAGGTATAAATGGAGACAATGGAAGGGAGATAACTTTGCGTGATGGGCGGGTCTGCATCCACAATTCTCCGCAATTTTTTGCAGTCTTGGATGGAGCTCTTGCCAAACAATGATGTGATGCAGCCCAATAAAATGCTTTCTATAGCACATTTGTAGAAGTTGGTGAGAGTTGGGGACATGCTATTGGTATTTCTTGGCCATCGCTTCAATATGGGTGGTCCAAGACAAGTTTCCAATGATATTTACTCCTAGGAATTGGAAGCTTTCAACCATCTTTACTTCGGTGCCATCTATACATACCGACAATGCGTATGTGTACCGCTTCGCTTCATGAAGTCAATCACTATCTCCATTGTCCTGCTGACATTGAGAGAAAGGTTGTTGTCTCGACACCAGGACACGAGGTTCTCGATCTCCTTCCTGTACTCTGTCTCGTCATTATTTGATATCCAGCCCACAACAGTGAACTTGCAATCTCCACACAGTCAGCACCCAAGGTCAGAATCAAACGCATGTCTCTAGGTCTCTGGCACTGTGAGACAGCAGCTTTGCCAGTTGCACCACTGTGCCACCCAAGTTGTTGGTGGATTGTCCAATACCTGTACAGGATCATTTAGCGTTATCCTTTTGTCTCCAAATACATGTTTATGTTGGTGCTGACATTAGTCTATCATAATTGAAATTAGTGAACCACCTACTATGGTAACAATTATAAGCTTTGCTGTGCTGTTTTTCTATGGTTCCCATGGGAGGGAGAAAATGTGGAAATTAATTGTTTAGTGTTAACAACCTGCTTATTATAAACCCAGGTGAATGGATAATTTATAAATTCATGTGGATCTGTTGGTATTGTAAATGAAACCAAACAAGATTCTGCCCCTGCCATGGTCAGGATCAAGGTTAATGCCCATAGTTGAAAGAAAAGCCCATGCAAACACTTGCGGTGAAATGTTGTCCTCCCCTGTTGTTTCCCATAAAAGATTAAAAAAATTACTCCTGATAACCAAGACCTGTTTAGGAATAATTCAGGCATCTAAATTTTGTTTCAACCTCAAAGCTACAGGTCGAGATGTTCCATAAAATCAATCAGAGTTTCATTCTTCTTCTAAATCAAAGAAATGTTGCAAATATTGCATTAGTTTTACATTTTATATTAACAGAAACTGGTATCCAAAATTGTGTTCCATTTTAGTGACTCTGACAAGAAGGCCGTTTTTTACATTGACGTGTGTTCATTGTCCACAGTTAAAATCCACCCGCCACAACATATTTGATATCACCAGAACTGGCTGTAATTATACTCTTCACATGACAGCAATCATTTTATTAATTTTTTGAAATCCTAAAAATCAAACAGAGTGGTCGGCTGGATATTTCATTATAGGCAGTCAAGCAGAGATAGTGGTTTGGGTGATTGAGATTATTGAAATGGATGATTAAAGACATATCATTACTGTTTACAGGTTCTCTTTGTTCAGCTTCCATATGAACAGCAGGTCATCACTTTAACTTTGCAGCCATAGGGAACAAATGTGGTGATGTACAGATTAGTGATGTACAAAACACATTGAACACTGAGCTATCATTAAAACTTTTGCAGGGAAGTTATGTTTGTGTTAAACAAAAATCCTTTTCAGCACATTAGGTTTACTCAGCTGTGAAAGTGCATAGAAATATCAAGCTATAAATTGGACAAACCAGCCAGGAAATGAGAGCACAGCTGGAGCATTTGGTTTTTACTCCATAGGTTTTGCATTTCTGACAGGTTGGGAGTTATGTTTTCCATATTAAATGCATTTTCATTAGTTTGGGCATTACTCTGCAGTGACATTCAAGGTTAGTGCAGTATCTAGAATAATTTAAATTGTGCTTTCAATAGTCGCAAGATTTGGCGCCGTTTCGAAAGTCCGGTCCGCGCACTAGGTCTTCTGGAGCAGCTCCCGATCCAGGTGAACCCCTGGATCATTCAGCGTGCCGATGTTCCTCTTCTCGCCCGGTCACCTTTGTGCCGGGGACGCCTCCCGCAACCAACCTTGAGGGCGCGGGAGGTAAGACCCTGGTTCACTTCCCTACTGGGCTTGCACCTCGCGATCTCTCCGAGTTATGTTTTCTTTGCTTACTAATCTGTCAGCCTTGCTTCTGCTTCTGCATTGATGGAAAGCGTTTTGAGACATTCACATGCGAAGACCAATAGCTCGGCATCCTGACCACTATTGGTACGAAAAGTGAGACCAGCTCCAGAAGTTACAGTCGAGATGCAATGTAGTTTGGCACCAAGTTGAATCATTTTAGCATTAGCAGAAATTCTCCACCTGCTTGGAGATTTTCTATTGCCCATTTTTAATAATATTCACCTGCATATAATGTGGATTTAGCATTGATTTTTGGAAAGTTAATGCAACCAAAATAAATCACACTTAAATAAATTATCCATAATTAAGTACTATATAACCCGCTCACCGAAAATATTTTTCATCATGTCTGATTGTAACATAAGGTTAATATTTCAGACCTTGAATAGGCTCCAGTTGCTAAACTAGATTTTATGCTGCAAAACAATCACCTGCTCTAAGCATTAGCAACCAAGCAGAAAAATTAACAATTAATCCAATAATTAAATGTCAGATTTCAATAAATGGACATTAATGATTTCGCATTAGTTTCAAAATCAGAAAGCCGATGTTTAATTAAAATGCATTTGTACCAGCTTTCCATTATTTCCATTATTATGAAAAAAAATTGCAGTTACAAATCTGTTAATCAATGTGCCTTTACCTACCTCTGTCCTTAATTCTATATTTAATTATTCTTTCTTTTATTTGAAATTTTTGTTTGAAATATTAAAAGCTAACCGCATGATTCATTTGTAAGTGCATTAACTATCCATTTTCCTTTGTTTCATGGATTTTTCCATGAATGCAAGTGGGGAATAACCTATAAAATAATTGATCTAATAGCTGCTTTAATCAGAAGGCTAAGAGAGTGCATAGACTGATATGCTAATTATGCACTGACCATCAAGGAATGATTTTGATCTGCCTGCACTTTAGCTAATGAACTCGTTCATGCTTGATAGTAAGTTTGCACCCCCAATAAGGTAATCTCCTTGAACTGCGGCAAATCATCAGTCTTGGAAGGAAGCTTCAAATGAAAAGCTTTTAGCTCAAAGCGATCTTAATTAATTAAGTCAAAATAACATTTTAATTAATCTGGCCTGGAACTTGGGCGAAGAAATGTCTGGAGTAGTCCGACTCCTGGGTTGACTAGGTCAGCAAGGTTGCCTTGCTCAGGATAGCACGTGAGGACTGAATTTAAGTTGGCTACCTGGTCAGACTCACACACAGAGACTACATAGGACAAGATACCAGAGAGCTGCAAACACAAAATCAAAGCATGCTCCAACATGAGTCGACATCCTTAGGAAAGGGCTGGAGAAAAATGAAAGTAATGGAGAAATAACAGCCAATTTTCCAATTTATCAGTTAAGGCTTAGAAAAAAATGTATCTGTTTAAATCAATCATCTTGTCTGCAACCAAACATTTCAAACTCATTTGGTGTATACTTATGGCTTTTGAATCAATAACGTTTCTTTCAACTCAGCGAGAGGCTTCACACATTTAGTTTTTGCTACCTTTGTCAGAGATAACATGTCTTGTTGCCAATGTTCAAGCACATTATCCAACCTTGAAGGTTTTCACCTCAAATGATTTATTACGTGGATGAATTTACCTCAGAATTGAATTATTCTTTAAACAGCAGATCATGATTTTTGTTCTTTGGTTTTCCGAGGAGAATTCTATTTACCAGTGAAACCACAAGAATGTTCTAGTTTAAATAAAAAGGACTGCTGTTTTGTCCACAGCAAAGTCCAATAATTCATTTTAATTACATTATAATCTAAATTTTACTTTTGCTACCGTTGGTTAGGGGATAAATATTGCCAAGGTCATCCATGTTTCTTAGCCAGTCAGACAACATCTTTGCAAAGAGGAATACAGTTAATGTTTTAGATCTGACTGCTGAATGTTTTCATTAATTCGTTTTTATTTCAAATTTTCAGCATCTGTAATTACTTTTTATTTTCTAATAACTTCCCCAATTAGTTTAACTGAGGCGTCTCTTCAGCTATAATACAGACTTTGTATCTTCCATCAAAGGAAGACCATCAATCCTTATTATCGTTGGTAAAAGAAAACCAGATTATAACATAATTAACCATTTCAAGAGAACTTAAATCTTGGCATTAAATTCTGATCTTACCAATGACACCACATTCCATGAGAAAATTAAAAATATATTCAAAATATTAAATGTTAAATATTCAAAATGTTTTTAAAACATTGATCATTTCTTTGGCCAATTTAGCTTTGCTTAGTGAATTCTGGAATATCAGAACCTACTTTGCTTTCCAGCTCAAAGACATATTGAAGTTCACACGATTCATCTCTACCAAGACCAATGCACAATGACTTGTCGTTCTGGCTGGACAGGTTATAATTTTACTTGTATGCAGTTCATCAATGAAGACATTAACTGGATCGAAGCTGAGGTATGAAAAGATTCCACAGTGTTAGACCATTTCTTTACTGATCATGTGAGATTGGAAATTCTCTATGGGAGTTATTCTAAATGGTTGTTGTACTGAATTATTCTGCTCTAGAATCAAAGAGTCATACAGCATGGAAACAAGCCCTTCATTCCAGCTCCTCCACGCTGACCAAAATGCCCCATCTAAACTAGCCCACTAGTCTGCATTTGGCCTATACCCCTCAAAACGCTCCCTCTAAATCGTTTTTCTGGATAGAAAAAATCCCCTACTGAATTTTATAGCTTTAAACTCTGTCTCTTTTTCCAAACCTCATTGCTAAGCGGGATATATAGTTCTGTTAATCCAGTTTAGATTTCTCATAATTTTATGCACATCAATTAAATTGCCTGCAGCCCCTTTAGCTCACAGAAAGTAACACAGCCTGGAAAATCTCTCCGATTTACCAAATTCTCCAAGTCCTGTGGATTACCTCTCCACTGTCAAAGATATTTTCACATTTTGCCTGTGGAGCAGTGGCTGAAACTGTGTACAGTGGATTGAGGCCCAGGTAGTGTTTAAGATCAGTATCATTTCCCTATGTCCATATTCTCAACCTCAGAAGACTATCACAATTATCCCATGTGCCTTTTTAATCCCTCTGTCTACCCGTTGTGAATCTTCAGAGGTCCGTGCACATGCTTTCTAAGATTGTCCTGTTCTTCTACTATTCTTAGTGTAGAGCCATAGAGTTATGCAGCACTGGCTCTTCCACCCAAATTGCCCCAGCCAACTAAGATGCCCCGTCTACGCTAGTCCCACCTGCCTGCTTTTGACCCATATCCCTCTAACCCTTTCCTATCCATGTACCTGTTAAATTTATTTTAAATGTCATTATACTTTAAATCTCGACAGCCGGCCTGCGGCCTACAACAACTTAACGCCGCGGTCTCCGGTGAGGAAGAGCCGATCCTGGACTGACTCTGGACTCTGGTCCTGTCCACGGAGGGGAAATGGAGGAGGATTGGCCAAATTTTTGTGCCTTCCACCACAGTGTTGAATGCTGTGGTGGATGTTTGTGTTACATTTTTTTTTAAATTGTGGTTGTGTGTTCTTTATTATTATTGTATCGCTGCTGACAACCCAAAAATTCCACCAGCTTGGCTGTGTGGTCATTAAAATATTATACTATACTATACTACCACCTGCCTCAACTACCTCTTCTCAGAAGTAGCTCATCAGGTTGCCTATTAAATATTTCCACTCACCTTAAACCAATGTCTTCTAGTTCTTGATTCCCCTACTCTGGGTAAAAGACTCTGTGCATTCACCCGATCTATTCCCTTCACAATTTTATGCACATCTATAAAATCAGCGGTACACAAAAATGCTGGAGAAACTCAGCGGGTGCAGCAGCATCTATGGAGCGAAGGAAATAGGCAACGTTTCGGGCCGAAACCCTTCTTCAGACCTTTTGTGCTCCAAGGGTTAAAGTACTAACTAGCCTGCCCAACCTCTTCCTATAGCTCAAGCCCTCAAGTCCTGGCAATATTCTTGTAAATCTCTGCACTCTATCTTGCCATTTATAATGTACTTCCTCTCTTTGTTTGTCCTCACCAAATCCATTACCTTACACTTCATTACACCACTTTTTTGGCCATCTAATCTCTTCCAACATATATCTGCAATCTACAAAAGGGCTCCTGACCCAAAATGAAATCTGTCCGTTCCCTCCACAGATGCTGCCTGACCGGCTGAGTTCTTCCAGCCCTTTGTGTTTTGCTCACAATTCCAGTATCTGTAGTTTCTTGTGTCTACAACTTACATCACCGCTTCCAATATTTGTAATGGTTGAAACTTCCTAATCATCGGGGAACTTTGCTGAATGGCTTACATTAGAATGGCTTACAAATAAACGACCCCAACGAGTGAAATTTCCTCAGAATTATCGTATAATACTGAATGTCTTTTCTTTGTCAGGTGTACTGTCAAAGCCTTGTCCATGGTGGTCACCTTGCTTCAATACATAGCAAGGAAAATAATGATTTTGTCTTGCGATTAGTTCAAAAGGAGAGTAGCCCACATCAGAAAGTTTGGATTGGTAGCTCTGATAACCACCAGGTGATTACAACTCACTGTTGCACATAATTCAAGTATACATTTCTGTTTTTTTTATTCTGAGAAATGTCTTCAAATTATAGCATCTTGCTTCATTGCTCTGTTATAGGATGGTAATATGTTTTGGACTGATGGATCCAGATGGGATTATCAAAACTGGCTTGCAGGAAAACCTTTGGGTGGCTTATATTGCAACACCATGGCACTCATTCAAGGTAAGTTGTCTCTTTGTAAAGTGCAGTACAGTAACTTACTGCCAGCCCACATGGACAATTAAAATGCCACATCTGTGTCTACCTGTATTCACAATAGTATGCTCATATAAATGCAATTTTCATAAAAAGAAGATAGACACAAAAAGCTGGAGCAACTCAGCAGGTCAGACAGCATCTCTGGAGGAAAGGAATAGGTGATGTTTCGGGTCCCTTCTTCAGACAGAGAGTCAGGGGAAAGGGAAACGAGAGATATCTAGACAGTGATGTTGAGAGATATAGAACAAATGAATGGAAGATATGCAAAAAAATAACGATAATAAAGGAAACAGGCCATTGTTAGCTGTTTGATAGGCGGGAACGAGTATAGATAGTGAGACTCAACAAGATGACTTTGAAGCTGGTACGACTTAGGTGAGGGAGGGATGGAGAGAGACGGAATGCAGGGATTACTTGAAGTTGGAAAAAACAAAAAATCATACCACTGGGTTGTAAGCTGCCCAAGCGAAATATGAGATGCTGTGCCTCAAATTTACATTTGGCCTCACTCTGACAATGGAGGAGGCCGAGGACAGAAAGTTCAATTAACACAGGAAGCAGAATTAAAGTGTTTGGCAATCGGGAGATCAGGTAGGTCCAGGCGGACTGAGCCAAACAATTTAAATGGCTACAATGTGGCTCAGCAGGTAGGAGTTCCATCATGACCTCTGGTGCTGTCAGTGTGGAGTTTGCAGGTTATTTGAGTGAATGGGGTTTTCTTGGTTCCCCTGGTTACCATCCATATCCCAAATATGGAGAAGAGGGAGGTTAATGGTTTCTGAGGAAGAATAGATTACAGGTGTATTCTATATCTTAGGAAATATGGGATATGGGAGTTTCTATTGACCGTTCACACCAACTTGTAGAAAATTATTATGATATTTTATAAATTTTTTGCACTTCTCTTTCAAAAGGTGTGATTCATACAGGATAAGGTTGTACAACTACCAGATTATCTTCGTGTAAAGCCCCAGGTGCCCAAATCTAATCAAGATATCACACGATTCAATGTTTAGACTTTGGAGATACAGTGCAGGAACAGACCCTTCAGCCCACCGAATCAGTGCCAACCAGCGATCACCCCATACACTAGCACTATCCTACACACACCGGACAACATTTTTTACAACTTACCGAAGCCAATTAATATACAAACCTGCATGTCTTTGGAGTGTTGAAAGATACCAAAGCTCCCAGAGAAAACCAACGAGAGTCACAGGGAGAACGTACAAACTCCGTACCAACAGCACCCGTAGTCAGGATCATCAAATAGAACACGTTGTCCTACAACTTTAGGCTGTGCACGCCACACGAAAGAAGAATAAGTAGTCAGGATCGAACCCAGGTCTCTGGTGATGCAAGGCAGCAACTCTACTGCTGCGCCACTGTGCCACTTGTTTTATTTTCAGTGGACAGGTTAGGAACATTTCAAAGTAATGCTGAGCAAGAGATTCAGCCCCTTAACATTGTACTAGTTCATGGTGGAACAAGGTCAAGAGGCCAATCTGCTCATGTTCTTAAAATGAATATATTGGAAATGTTGTAATTCTTTGTCTCTCTGCTGGAATTCTTATATTTCAGATTCTGGCTTTTGGAGCGATGAGGAATGTAACATCAACAAATATCCATTCATCTGCATGACGCATGTAGAGTATGGTTAGATGCAGCACCTGTCAGTGTGGTGAAACTTGTGGATCCTGAACTTTCCAAAAATCAGCTATAAAATCCTGCTTAGAATCCACCCTCCTTTTTAACCTATTATTTTCTTACAGCTCTTTGTTTAAAATACCAAGCGACTCGTTACATCAAGTTTGTTGCATCCAAAAAGAATAGTGCTCACCTGCAAGAGCTCAGGCTATAGCCTGGCTGGAAATAGTGGTCTGTGGCATTTGCTCAATAAAAGGAGAAGACTGTGTCATTACAGATTTGATACTCCATTACCATGGCTTATTGAGCCCATTAATAATCCAAGTTGAATAATGCTTGAACTCAGGTCTAGAGTCTGCTTGTTCTCACATAAAAGAAAAATGAGGAAATAAAATTGTACCGTGTCTCTGTTTAGGTCAATATCAGTAAAGCTTATTCAGTTTTACATTTGTATCCTGCACCTTATTTTTGCACTAGAAATTTAAATGATTGTATGGGTTATTGTTCTGACTGATAAATAGAAAACAGGGAACAAAATAAAACACTATGGCAGTTAATGCTGTACAGTCAACTTTAGCAACTATATGTTTCAAATGTCTATTTCATTTGATTATTTTCTCTAAGTATTGCTTCATCATGATGAACGTTTTGAACTCAATTTCATAGATATTATTGTGAATGAGGCCCAAGGCATTCTGTTTGCTTATTAAACAAGCACAAGCGGATTTTCCTCTTGATATCTCACTTGTTGGGGAACTTGTAGGGGGAATTAGTCAGGCCATAGTTCACAGTGATGTGAATGTGACATGGTGACTATTAAGAGATTTTAGATCTTTAGAGAAGTTTCAAGAGTTAATGGGAGATTGACTGGGTAGAGGCTTTGGCCAGCATTGGTGGAACAATAGGGTGGGAAAACAGGGAGAGTTGTGATATGTGTACGAAGGAACTGCAGATGCTGGTTTAAACCGAAGATAGACACAAAAAGCTGGAGTGACTCAGCGGGACAGGCAACATCTCTGGAAAGAAGGAATGGGTGACGTTTCAGGTCGAGACCCTTCTTGGAATATGTTTGGATAGTGGGAAGTCAATTGGGAAGTTGGGTAAGGCAACTGGATTGGATACAATTCCTTTATAAACCATGTTCCACTTTTATTTTTGCTATATTTCTTACATTTCCATGTATGGGAAGAACTGAAGGTTTACTTTGCTTTGAGGCCTTCAATTCCACAGTAAGATGTTCCCAGAGGAATTGCAGCTTGAGGTGGCCATGTCATTTGTTGTATAGAACATAGCACAGCACAGGAACAGTCCCTTTGGCCCACAATGTCTGTGCCAAACATAATTCCAAGACCAACTCTCAACTCCCTGCACATACTCCATATCACTCCATTCCCTGTAATTGTGCATCCCAAGCTGATGGAGGCTGCATCCAAGACTTAAAACTAGAATCCTGGGATTGGTGTTCTCCAGCCCTAGATTCAAACAACAATATTTCTGTAGAAACAAGAAATTGCAGATGCCAGTATACAAAAAATGACATAATGTGCTGGAGTAGCTCAGCAGGTCAGGCAACATCCATGGAGAAAATGAATAGGTGACGTTTCAGGTCGAGACACTTATTTAGACTGTAGATACGTCTAAGCATCTTTGAAATCTACTGGCTGTTGCTTGGGCACTTCTAAACCACCCAGATTACTGCTGACAATACTCTGGCTGCAGATTTTCAGTGGCTTCAACAACCCACTTTTTTCCGTCTTCAATAGAAATGATTTGTTAAAACCAAGAATCAATGCTATCAGTAGTGAAAAGATAAACTGCTGGAAGAACTCAGCAGGATGTCCCTGTTAATCAACATTCTAGAGCAGGTGGTGATATTAAGGGAATTGAGAGGTTACTGGTAATATCCTTGTTTTATTGCTGTCCACCTGAGGAAAATCAAACCTTTTAAATCTGGATTTGTACAATAATCACCAGGGGGCGCTGACCTGTGTGCGGCTGCCCAGCCAGCAGCTGTCTGTCCTTTCACCTTTATTTTTTATTTTAGTCAGTAAAGTGTTTTGTTTTGGAGGTCTAGACTTTTTTGTGTGGGGGGGGAAGGGGGAAACTACCTTTCAGGGTCCCTACCTGGCCGGAGAGGCAGCTTTTCTCCGGGCTGCAGCTTCGACCCGTCCTCGCGGCCTACCAGCGGGCCTGGAGCGGCGTTTCCTGTCGGGGACCGCCCAGAACCTCGGCTTCGGCGGCGGCACAGCGCTGGAGCGCTATCGCGGAGCGGGCGATGCCTTGCCCGGGTCACGCGCTGGAGCTCCGGTGAGCTGAGGTTCGCTGGAGAAAACATCGCGGAGCTGCGGGACTGTGGAGCGACCAGCCGCGGGCGGCGGCGCTGAACTTGACACCGGGAGCCTGGGATCTCTAGATGAGATCGCCAGTTGTGGAGCTCCAACCGGCGCGGCCTTGTAGGCTTCGGAAGCTGCGGCCCCCAGTGCGGAAGCGGCCGTTCCAGGGTTCCGAGGCCGCTGGGAGGACTCTCCCGACGCCGGAGCAACATCACCCGGCAAGAACGGCCTGGAATATCGGGCCTCCGTAGAGGCAACTGTGGAGGCCTCAATGGGCCCGACTATGGGTGAACTGGGGTTGGGGACTGGACTTTGTGCCTTCCCTCATGGTGGGAGCCATTGTGGGGGGATGTTCAGTGTTAAGACTATCTTAGTGTTGTGTCTGTATTCTCTCTCTTTTTTGTGTGCTGCATAATGGCAAAAAGCATTTCACTTCACTACACCCGGGTGTATGTGAATGTGACTAATAAAATATCTTGAATCTTGAATCTCTAATTGAACTCACGAATTGAGCACCGAGTACCACGTGTATTGAGTGGTGCTAATTAGCGCGCAGCAATTGTTGTTTTCAGTGCTAGTTGCTATATAGGCGATCCCGTATTACAGTCTGGATTCAGTCTGTATTGTGATTTTCCATAATACAAACATCATCTGCGCATATGTCAAGAAACACAAGTTCACAAAAATACATTTTGTGTTGATTTATTTACTTTCATCACACAAATCCTGTGAGTGCAAATATTATTCCATATCTTAAAATTTGGGTAGCGATTTGTGAATTATACAAGGGCGAATTTCTGTAGCTCAAACTGCGTAAAGCATGGGCACCCTGTGTTGGTATTCAAAATATACTCCTCCCCTCCCCCAACCCTCGGGCTCCTCCTCCTCCTTTTCCTTTTTTCCTTTCTTCTCCCCACCCCCTATCAGTCTGAAGAAGGGTTTCGGCCCGAAACGTTACCTATTTCCTTCGCTCCATAGATGCTGCTGCACCCGCTGAGTTTCTCCAGCATTTTTGTGTACCTTCAAAATATACTCTGTTGCTTCATCTTTTTACTCCCAGCAGGTGTCACTGTAATATCAAGTTACTGTGTAACATGACCCAGTGCTCAAGACAAACGTTTTCCCCAAATCACCAGTTAGGACCAAAACCTTGCTGTAGTTTGAAAGTTAATTAGCACCACATTGATAAGAAGGAATTGCAGATGATGATAATATAAATATAACTTGAGTGTGGCATAAGGGGCTCAATGGAGAAGATAGCCTTCATTTTACTGACTTCTGCGGCCTTAATAAACTATGAGGAGGGGGAGAGCTGGGGTTAATATTTTGACCAAAAAAAGTTCTAGAATAGACATTTAGTATTCACTGTAAATAATCAAGCCTTCCACAATTTGTGTTGGACTTCCCAGGGAATTGTGATATTCATAGCTTATCATGAGGAGGAAGGTAAACCTGTAATGTAAGTATTCAATTGTTACTAAATTTATGTTTGAATAACACTCCATTGACATTGCCTTGTTTCATTTTATCTTGGGTTCCGATTTACTTGAATGCTTTTTTCATCTCTCTGATTTTCTGCAACAATTAAAAACTCAAACTTTTGATAGTTTTGGTATTCTAGGGTAGAATTTGGCCAGTGTTCTTTTCCCCCATTAAAAATAATCACTCATTTGAAGATGCTTTGATAAGGCTACCTAATAGATGATAACATTTAAAATGTTTTGCTTTTTACAATGAGATACTTTCACTTGCTGTTTAAAGATTACTTTCTGAAAGTAATGTTGAAACTTAAATAAACAAGTAGTGTACTGAGGTTGGTTCTTAAAGGATTTATGCTGAGAGGAAAAATCAAACTGGTCCCTCATTCCTGCAGTATAAACTTCAGATCAGTTTGTCCTCTTTCTGTTCACAGTAAACTTATGTTATCTAAAGATTCATGAGGTTTCTAGCTGAACAATTTGATGTAGAAATGGTTTGTGGTTTTAAGAGAGGTTTCTTGTTTTCCTTTGTTATTCTTTTGAACCTATTTCCTTTTGCCCAATGTGGTTGCAATTTAAATAAGAACATAACCTAGAGATCTCTGTGTGCCAACTCTCAGAATTAAAATGTCTCCCAAATGTTGCAATCCTCCCAAAACAACCGCAAGGCAATGTTATTGGACTCCACTATATAAATCCACACCGTTTCAGAAAAAGCAATTATTACTGAAAAGCTCTGTTTGAATTCATGATGGTTTTAACTGCCTCCACAATTTGGGAGTAATTATGGATGGACAATAAATGCTGATATTTTCCAGCAACTTCCAGTATCCATGAATTTTTAAAGACCGTCAAAATTTAAAGAGATCTCATTTGCAGGTCCTTAAAGTCTTAGCAGCTGTATAAGTCAAATTCTTAGGTAGACACAAAATGCTGGAGTAACTCAGCAGGACAGGCAGCATCTCTGGAGGGAAGGAATGGGTGACGTTTCAGGTCGAGACCCTTCTTCAGTCAAATTCTTAATCTGAAGAATCAAACTGGTGAATATTCTCTGAGCTGCAGCCAATACAAAGCTGATCCCCCCTTAAGCAGTAAGAATAAAACTGTACATTGTATTCTAGGTGTAGTGTTAAGGGCCTGTCCCACGAGCATGCGACTGCATGCGTCGAGCGCGACCAAACCGGAAGCGGGGGCCGCGCGGATGTCGAGTGATCCCCGTACAGGGCCGGTCCCACCAGCATGCGACTGCATGCGGCGAGCGCGACAAAACCGGAAGCGGGGGCCGCGCGGAGGTCGAGTGAGTGACGTGAAGTTCGAGCGAAGTCCGCGGGAAGTTTGCGCGTGACGTACGGCGTTAAGATGCTGCGTACGGCGTCGAGACGCTGCGCACGGCGTCGAGGTGGCTACGGGCCGGCAGGCTGTTGCCACGTGGAAATTTTGAACAGTGTGAGTTTTTCGGACCAGCTCCGCACAACTCCATACGGCTCCGGCGATCGAAGTGGGACTGGCCCCGCGAGGCCGTACGGCTCAAGCGACCACGTTAGGTCGCGCTTGCCGCATGCAGTCGCATGCTCGTGGGACAGGCCCTTTATATAATTCCAGCAAGATTGATTGTTAAACTTTGAAAGGAAAATCAACATTCAAGTTGCCTTCACTCCATGCTTACATGCAAACTTTCTTTTCTTCAATGAGAATACACAGATCCCTCTTTGAAGTAACAGTCTGTAGTGTAACTCTATGCCTTTCTCTATCAAAGTGGATAACTTTCTATTTACCCATATATTCCATCAGCCATTTTTTTCCCAATTTGTTTAACCTATCCATATCCCTTTGCAGGCTTTGCATCTCCATCACTATTTGCTTTCCCTCTTCTTTCTAATCAGCTGCAAATTTGGCTGCAGATCACCAATCAAGAAGCAGGGCAATATCGGTCACTCTTAGGGGACATCAATGTGCTTGAATTTACAAGGAAGGTTCAGTTTTCCACATAAGTAAGGTACAGAGTAAGCCATGAGTGTGGAGAGAGGAGACCAGCAGTCCGACTGTTAGTATGCTTGGCCCTTGGAATAACATTGCTATTGAGTCTCTAACTAATAAAAACCAGTTTGTCTGCAAGTGAACAACTAATGCAGTTGAAAACCTTGGCAGTGACATATTTTAAGCATTACCTCACTATTGATATAGTTTGGGTGGTTTTGGCACCTGAAAAAACATACCAGCGAACACAAAAGATCTCACCCAAAAGTGAAGAGATGATCGCAATAACTATACAACACACAAAAACAAGTGGAAAATTCCATGATTCTGCCTTTGAACATTGCATCGATGAATTTCTGACCTTGCACATTTGAAACATATATGACAATAATACATTTTCCAGATAATAACACCTTTGCTAACATTGTTCATATTTCGAAGCTGCTGACCCAATGAATTGCTCAATTAGATTTTCACTGCCAACTTTAAAAAAAACAATGCCCTTATTCCATCTCCTTGTTCCAAAAAACAATTTAATATATGGTCCCTAGATAAGGGACATATCAGATATTAAACTGATAAGAACAGATACTACACTTGATCTTAGCCAAAAGGCATGGTGGGATCTTCGGTTTCCTCCCACACTCCAACGGCGTACAGGTTTGTAGGTTAATTGGCTTGGTATAAATGTAACTTGTCCCTAGTGTGTGTAAGATAGTGTTAATGTGCGGGGATCGCTGGTTGGCATGGACTCAGTGGGCCAAAAAGCCAGTTTCCATGCTGTATCTAAAATAAACCTCAAAATTTGAATAAGCTGCTGACATGATAGTATTCAAGGAGAACTTAAACTGAGGCACACGGGATTGCAGGTGCGCCAATCTGGAGCAATAGACGGATGAACTCAGCAGATTAGCAAGTATCTAGAATGTGCAGTTGCCATTTTGGGTCAAGATTTGGATCCAACCAGTTTCCCACTGCTAACAGCACTTATTCATTAATTCATTCAAATAGGTATATTAAAGTTTTGGCAGATTTAGCTCGTGTGCTGCTTGACGTCGTAACTTCTTTGGCTGGTGTTCAGAGTCTGTTGCATTCAGTATATTCAGGTAGATGGTAAGATTATAAGAAGCCTACACTGATTGTATAAAATAGACACAAAGTGCTGGAGTAACTCAGCGGGTTAGGCAGCATCTCTGGAGAACATGAATAGGTGATGTTTCGGGTCAGGACCCTTCTTCAGACTGATTGGAGTTGGGGAGGAGAAAGCAGGCAGAGAAGTGGGGGCAGGACAGGACAAAGCCTGGCAAGTGACAGGTGGATACAGATGGTTGTTCAAAGGCTAGGGATGATGAGGCAAAAGTGTAAGATAAGGATACAAGGATAAGGATAACGATACAGATTAGGATAGAAGATGTGTGAATTGTGAAGCAAGAGGTGGAAGGGGAGAAATGGGTGCGAAGGGGAAGAGAAGAGAAAGGATAGATGGGTGTGAACCCAAGTGGGGCTCAGGGAAGAGGGGATGAAAGGGGGGGGGGAGAAGGGAGGGGAGTTGTTTGTAGGTTGGTTCCCCAAAAATGGAGAAAACAAAGATCAAACCTGTGTTTTTTAACCTGCCCAAGTGAAATATGAAGTTCTGTTCCTCCAGTTTGTGTGGCCACACTCTGTCAATGGAGGCCCAGGACAGAAATTTCAGTGTGATAATGGGAAGGGGAGTTAAAATGGTTAGCAACCGGGAGCTAACCTTGGCAGATTGTGTTTGGTGAAATGGTCACCGAGTCTACACTTGGTCTCGCCGAAATACAGGAGGCCACATCGGGAACTTTATGTATCCCATGTAACCATGTATCAAATCTCATCTCAACCTATGTTACACCAAAAGAACAAACACAGCATCTGCACTCTATTATCGTTCTAGTTTACACTCTCTTGGATATTCACCTCCCTCACCTTCAAAGATGGTTAACAGAGTTGTAGGTAATATTCTAGTTGTGACCTAACCAGTATTGTGTAAAGATTTAACATAACCTTTTGCATTTGCATGTTGTCTCAGTTTATGAAAACAAAGATTTCATGTGTTCTTTACCTTTGCTGGTACTTTCAAAGCGATATAAATATATACTCAGATTTTTTCTTACTGTACTTACTAAACCATTTAGCTTGATCTGCAAAAAAGGAACCAATGACACCTTGCATTTAACATGCTGGAGTTAACCCTGGCCTTCACTTCATCAGCATCAGCGACCACTTTTGTCTTTTATCACTGCAAAAACTCAGTTTATCTCTCAGCCATTTATTCTATTTCCATTTCCTTTGCCAGCTTAAGCCCAAGCCTCACCCAAAAAGCAGATATCTTGGTGCCAAATGTGAAAAGACAATATTTCTGACAATCATGGCAAGAGAATTAATTATTATTCAGATGCCCGATTATTAGCTGGATATCTGTGGTAAATTATTGCGAACCCTAGAAGTAGAAGGAACAATAGATTCAAAGTTGGTTGAATGAAAGATACAGTTTCTAGCATGTGGTTTATGAGAGTGGGTGTGATCTTGGTTCATTGGGTAACATTTTTGGCCCTGAATTAGAAATACGTCGCCTTATGCCCAAAACAATGACTGGAGATTGTGTTTTGTCTTGGGCAGCAATATTATTCAATTAAGTAATGAAAATCAGATAAACGACTGTATCATTATGACTTAATAGAAATGATTTTGTTTTATCATTCTTCTTCTTGCGTTTGAGGCAGCAGAGGTTATGTAACGCCCTCCAGGCGTTGTAGCAGTTCAATGTGCTGTTGACAAGGGCCATGAAGTCTACCCCTCCACCAGGGGGCGGAGGACAGCGCAGTCGAAAATGACGTGCTGAGCTGTTTGCTGGTCTGCTCCACACATGCAGGCTGCTGATGAACACAGCCCCCAGCGAAGCATGTTGACGTTGAACCGGCCGACCCCTGTACAGAGCCGGTTCAGGGTGACCCACTCTTTTCGGGGCAGGTCCAAGCCGAGTGGGGCTGTGGTGTTCGGTGCAACAGTGAATTGAGGAGGTCGTGAAGTCTGTTCCCAGCTGGTTCTCCATTCTCCTAGTGTGTTGAAACCAGAGCCACAGAGGGTCGCTGCGTGACGGGAGAAGGGGCGAGACAGGCGTTGAGGTCCCAGTTGCTGTGAGTACCTGGGCAAGGTGGTGCAAAAGATGCTTGGCGTCTGATGGGGCCTTGCACACCAGCCCGTGGGTGAAGTACTCTCTGCGAAGCTTGGCGGGTGCGATACCTGCGAGCACCGGCAGAAGATCCATCGGAGTACGAAGTAGGCAGCCGGTGATGATCCGCATGGTGTCGTTGAGGATGGCGTCTAGCTTGCTAGTATGAGCGCTGCGGTACCATGCTGGTGCAGCATACTCAGTGGCGCTGTACACGAGTGCAAGAGCACTGGTTCGGGGAAAATAGATGTCCTGGCGCTCCATGACGATCCAACCAGGCAACGCAGGAGGTTGTTCTGCGCCGAGACTTTAGCACGGAGAGCGTCAAGGTGTTGCTTGTAGGTCAGTTGCCGATCTAGTTTCATTCCCGAGGTATGTAGGAAATGGGTTATAGGGTAGGGGTGACCGATTGAGGGTGACGGTTAGCTGGCGTTGAGCTTCCTTGTTGTTCAGTTGAAAGGCCGTTGTGGTGGTTTGTGCCACACTCAGTTTTAGTCTCCAGGTCTTAAGGTAGCCCGCGATAAGTTCCATATCCGCCGGAGAGCACATCCTCCACATTTGACCAACGCTGTCCGAATGCAGCAGGGCCAGATCATCTGCGTATCTATACTGGCGCGAGGTCGTGCGTGGCAGATCGCTGATATAGAGATTGAAGAGCATGGAGGCCAGTACCGAGCCTTGGGGGACTACGTTTCAGTCGGCTAGATTGTCCGTCGCTGGTCTTGAGTACAAAACTGCAGTTGGCAAGGATGTTGGCAAGGAACCGCACTAAATGGCGGTCAGGAATGGTGCGGAGGAGCTTCAAGATCAGGTTTGAGTTGTGAGGAATTCATTTTAAAGGAGATCAAAGAGGTAAGACTTTTTACACAGAGAGTGGTTAGTATCTGGAACACACTGCCAGAGGGGATGGTAGAATCAGATACACCTAGTATGTTTAAGGGCATTTAAAGGAGACATTTAAATATGTAAAACATAGAAATGTACAGTCCTAAAGTGGACAGATAGTATTAGGGTAGATGGGTAAAAAGGTCAGTATAGAACATATAACCATATAACAATTACAGCACGCAAACAGGCCATCTCGGCCCTTCTAGTCCGTGCCGAACACTTATTCTCCCGTAGTCCCATCTACCTGCACTCAGACCATAACGCTCCATTCCTTTCCCGCTCCATATACCTATCCAATTTATTTTTAAATGATAAAATCAAACCTGCCTCCACCACTTCCACTGGAAGCTCATTCCACACAGCTACCACTCTCTGGTAAAGAAGTTCCCCCTCATGTTACCCCTAAACTTCTGTCCCTTAATTCTCAAATCATGTCCTCTTGTTTGAATCTTCCCTACTCTCAATGGAAAAAGCTTATCCACGTCAACTCTGTCTATCCCTCTCATCATTTTAAAGACCTCTATCAAGTCCCCCCTTAACCTTCTGTGCTCCAAAGAATAAAGACCTAATTTGTTCAACCTTTCTCTGTAACTTAGTTGCTGAAACCCAGGCAACATTCTAGTAAATCTCCTCTGTACTCTCTCTATTTTGTTGACATATTTCCTATAATTTGGCGACCAAAATTGTACACCATACTCCAGAATTGGCCTCACCAATGCCTTGTACAATTTAACATTACATCCCAACTTCTATACTCAATGCTCTGATTTATAAAGGCAGCACACCAAAAGCTTTCTTTACCACCCTATCTACATGAGATTCCACCTTCAGGGAACTATGCACAGTTATCCTAGATCCCTCTGTTCAACTGCATTCCTCAATTCACTACCATAAGTACGTACTATTTTGATTTGTCCTGCCAAGATGTAGCACCTCACACTTATCAGCATTAAACTCCATCTGCCACCTTTCAGCCCACTCTTCCAAATGGCCTAAATCTCTGTAGACTTTGAAAATCTACTTCATTATTCACAACACCACCTATCTTAGTATCATCTGCATACTTACTAATCCAATTTACCACACCATCATCCAGATCATTGATGTATATGACAAACAACAGTGGACCCAACACAGATCCCTAAGGCACCCCACTAGTCACCGGCCTCCAACCTGACAAACAGCCATCCACCATTACTCTCTGGCATCTCCCATTTAGCCACTGTTGAATCCATCTTGCTACTCCACCATTAATACCCAACAATTGAACCTTCTTAACCCAACCTTCCATGTGGAACCTTGTCAAAGGCCTTACTGAAGTCCATATAGACAACATCCACCGTTTTACCCTCATCAATTTCCCTAGTAACCTCTTCAAAAAAATTCAAGAAGATTAGTCAAACATGACCTTCCAGGCACAAATCCATATTGACTGTTCCTAATCAGACCCTGTTTATCCAGATGCTTATATATATAATCTCTAAGTATCCTTTCCATTAATTTGCCCACCACTGACGTCAAACTAACAGGTCTATAATTGCTAGGTTTACTCTTAGAACCCTTTTTAAACAATGGAACAACATGCGCAGTACGCCAATCCTCCGGCACCATTCCCGTTTCTAATGACATTTGAAATATTCTGTCATAACTCCTGCTATTTCTACATTACTACCCTCAATGTCCCTGTCAGGACCTGGAGACTTATCCACTTTTATATTTTTCAAAAGTGTCAGTACTTCCTCTTCTTTGAATCTCATAGTTTCCATAGCTACTCTACTTGTTTCCCTTACCTCACATAATTCAATATCCTTCTCCTTGGTGAATACCGAAGAAAATAAATTGTTCAATATCTCCCCCATCTCTTTTGGCTCTGCAGATAGCTGTCCACTCTGACTCTCTAATGGACCAATTTTATCCCTCGTTATCCTTTTGCTATTAATATAGCTGTAGAAACCCTTTGGATTTACTTTCACCTTACTTGCCAAAGCAACCTCATATCTTCTTTTTGCTTTTCTAATTTCTTTCTTAAGATTCTTTTTACATTCTTTATACTCCTCAAGCACCTCATTTACTCCATGCTGCCTATAATTATTGTAGATCTCTCTCTTTTTCCGAACCGTGTCCAATTTTCCTTGAAAACAATGGCTCTTTCCAATTATTACTACTTCCTTTCAACCGAACAGGGACATAAAGATTCTGTACTCTTAAAATGTCACCGTTAAATGTCCTCCATTTCTCTTCTACATCCTTCCCATAAAACAAAATGTCCCAATTCACTCCTTTTAAATCCCTTTCTCATCTCCTCAAAGTTAGCCTTTCTCCAATCAAAAATCTCAACCCTTGGTCCAGTTCTGACCCTCTCCATAATTATATTGAAACGAATGGTATTGTGATCACTGGACCCGAAGTGCTCCCCAACACATGGTTAGCAAAAGGGCCCATTCATGTGCTGCAAGACTCTATAATGTATGGCTTTTTCAACTTGCATTGGAATATTGGGCTACAAAATGTAGGATTTTGTATTTTATAATCTGAACACTTAATCTTAGTTTAGTTTAGTTTAGAGATAAGAGTGTGAAAACAGGCTCTTCGGCCCACCAATTCCACGCCATCCAAAGATCATCCATACACTAGTTCTATATTATCCTAGTTTTGTTTAGACCAGGCACTTATATAGTCCAGAGTTAAGTGGTCCTGAGAAAACAATCCAAGTCTATCTAATTTCTCCCTGTAGCTGAAACCTTCTAATACAGGTAGCATTTTAGCAATGGTTAAGTCATTAAAGGACATGATAGGATAGGTTGTAGAATCTTTCAGTGTCGAGATGGTAATTGCCTTTCACACTACAATGTGGATGTTACCACTCATCAGTCCATGCCTGAGCAATATATGTAGTTCTTGCTGCATCCAGATGTGGGCTGTTTCATTTGCTAAGGAGTTGTGCACGTAATTGAACATTGTGCCATGGTCAGCAAACATTCACATCTTTGATGATGACAGAAGGAGGTTCTTTGATGAAGAAGCTGAAAATGGTTGGACTGAAGGCACTAGCCTGAGGAATTCTTGCAGTAATGTCCTGTAGCACAGACGATTGACTACCGATGACAACAATCAACTCCCTTAGTGCAAGGTATGACTTCAACCAATGACTTCAATTTTACTAGGGTGCCCTGATAGCACACTCAGTCAAAAGTTACCTTGTTATAAAGCTCTTTGGCTAATGTTTAGACCAGGCTGTGATGTGGCCCAGAGCCAAGTGCTCCTGATGAAACCAAAACTGTCAATAGTGAGTAGGTCAGTCAAGAGTGTTCTATTGTCATATACATCCCAGACAGAACAATGGAATTCTTACTTGCAGCAGCATAACAGAATATGTAAACATATCACTCTGTAAACAATATAATTTAAAAAATAACAAAAAATATATACAAAAAATATATACAAAAAAAGTTAACAAACAAACAAACATTAATAGTGCACAAAGAAAACCAATGCCCCAAAGTCTATGTAGTTCAGAGCATATTTGGAGGTTATAGTGTTTAATAGCCTGATTGCTGTAGGAAAGAAGTTTTTTCTGAACTTGCGCCTTACATTTTTCAGGCTCTTATATCTTCTTCCCGATGACAGGTGTGACATGAGCGTGTGTCCAGGGTGGCTTGGGTCTCTTAAAATTGCTGGCTGCCTTTTTGAGCAGAGACTCAAATCCTTTTGATGGTGGGGAGGTTATTTCCTGTCATGGACGGGGCAGTCTTCATCACTTTTTACAGTCTTCTTTGTTCCTGGCATTCAAGTTGGCGAACCGGACCATGATGCAACCAGTCGACATGCTCTACTAATGATGAGAAAGTGCTACTTGATGGAACTTAACACCAGCTTCCATAATTTTTTTTGGTGACTGAGAACAGATTGAGGAGGGGTAAATCAATGCTTTGAATTTGTTCTGATCTATGTGAACAGAACAGACCTGTGTAATTTTCTATTATAGACAATAGACAATAGGTGCAGGAGTAGGCCATTGGCCCTTCGAGCCAGCACCGCCATTCAATGTGATCATGGCTAATCATCCCAAATCAGTACCCCGTTCCTGCCTTCTCCCATATCCCCTGACTCCGCTATTTTTAAGAGCCCTATCTAGCTCTCTCCTGAAAGCTTCAGAGAACCTGCCTCCTTTGAGGCAGAGAATTCCACAGACTCACCACTCTCTGTGAGAAAAAGTGTTTCCTCGTCTCCGTTCTAAATGGCTTACTCCTTATTCTTAAACTGGTTCTGGATTCCCCCAACATCGGGAACATGTTTCCTGCCTCTAGTGTGTCCAAGCCCTTAACAATCTTATATGTTTCAATGAGATCCCCTCTCATCCTTCTAAACCCCAGAGTGTACAAGCCCAGCCGCTCCATTCTCTCAGCATATGACAGTCCCGCCATCCCGGGAATTAACCTTGTGAACCTGCGCTGCACTCCCTCAATAGCAAGAATGTCCTTCCTCAAATTAGGGGACCAAAACTGCACACAATACTCCAGGTGTGGTCTCACTAGGGCTGTGTACAACTGCAGAAGAACCTCTTTGCTCCTATATTCGATTCCTCTTGTCTATATTCTATAACATAGATGCTATTTTGCAACTGTACTGGAACAGCTAGGTTTAAAGGCAGCTAGGTTGTTCTAGAAGCCCGAGTCTTCAGTATTGCGGCTGAGGTGGACCTGTCGTTTTCACTGTATCCAGTGCTCTTGTCTGTTTCAACTCTACTTCTATAGAAATGATAAGAGTATTGGGTGTTCAGTATTGATGTGGATAGAGAACTGGCTGGCAAACAGGAAGCAAAGAGTAGGAGTAAACGGGTCCTTTCTCAATGGCAGGCAGTGACTAGTGGGGTACCGCAAGGCTCAGTGCAGGGACCCCAGCTATTTACAATTTATATTAATGAACTGGACGAGGGAATTGAAAGCAACATCTCCAAGTTTGCGGATGACACTAAGCTGGGGGGCAGTGTTAGCTGTGAGGAGGATGCTAGGAGACTGCAAGGTGACTTGGATAGGCTGGGTGAGTGGGCAAATGTTTGGCAGATGCAGTATAATGTGGATAAATGTGAGGTTATCCACTTTGGTGGCAAAACGGGAAGGCAGACTTATCTAAATGGTGGCCGATTAGGAAATGGGGAGGATGCAGCGAGATCTGGTGTCATGGTACACTAGTCATTGAAAGTAGGCATGCAGGTGCAGCAGGCAGTGAAGAAAGCGAATGGTATGTTGGCCTTCATAGCAAGAGGATTTGAGTATAGGAGCAGGGAGGTTCTACTGCAGTTGTACAGGGTCTTGGTGAGACCACACCTGGAGTATTGCGTACAGTTTTGGTCTCCAAATCTGAGGAAGGACATTATAGTCATAGAGGGAGTGCAGAGAAGTTTCACCAGACTGATTTTCTGGGATGTCAGGACTTTCAAATGAAGAAAGACTGGATAGACTTGGCTTATACTCGCTAGAATTTAGGAGATTGAGAGGGGATCTTATAGAAACGTACAAAATTCTTATGGGGTTGGACAGGCTAGATGCAGGAAGATTGTTCCCGATGTTGGGGAAGTCCAGGACAAGGGGTCACAGCTTAAGGATAAGGGGGAAATCCTTTAAGACCGAGATGAGGAAAAACTTTTTCACACAGAGAGTGGTGAATCTCTGGAACTCTCTGCCACAGAGGGTAGTTGAGGCCAGTTCATTGGCTATATTTAAGAGGGAGTTAGATGTGGCCCTTGTGGCTAAGGGGGTATGGAGAGAAGGCAGGTACGGGATACTGAGTTGGATGATCAGCCATGATCATATTGAATGGCGGTGCAGGCTCGAAGGGCCGAATGGCCTACTCCTGCACCTATTTGCTATGTTTCTATGTTTCTATGTTTCTATGAAAATGTTCCCATGAATGTAAGATCATGCTTTTGAAAGGTACCTGTGAAGGTCTTTTTCATATTTGTTTGGATTTTGAATTTTGATTCTTCTGGATTTGTTTTTAATCTAATTCCATTTCAATATATTTACTATGGCAAGTTTAAAACAACGATTCTCTATTCTTCCTATCTTAAAGCCCTTAATCTATACTCTGTGCTTAGAAAGCCACAGAACAATTAAAATGCCAACCTGGAATAACCTGGAATCCTACTCCACTCGTAAACACAGTGATTATCTAGAACTAAAACCTGCCAAGTAGGAAGCCTATACATTTTTATCAGAAATGTGAATGAAAGCCTCTGTAAAATATTTCCTGACTGCCTAATAGTCTTCCTTACAGATGTTGCTAGATTAAGTATAGGTTATGGTTTAGTGCATGTCAATAGTATCTGCCCATTACGGAAACTTTTAAAAAAAATCAGCAAGTACTAATGTGCAAAGGAAAGGAGCAAGAACACTATGTTCTGACTTGGATGAGGTTCAGTGAGTTGGGAGAGAGAGAACAGAAAAAGTCTGCACATAGTGGTTTCCACAAAATGTTTCCTTTGTTTCTAACCATTCACGTTATAAATTGTTAATTGTAGAACATACCATTCTGTTGATAATGCCCGAGCAGAAATATAGTAGAGCAAAAATGCATGGAGCCTGCTCACTGAACACCATTATACTTGTAGATCTTGTATTACCAGACAATCTGGTGTAGATATGAAAGTTAAACATGGGCTCAGTTAAATACATTACTGGATTGGCAAGCTGCAAAATCACAGTGATCTCAGCTTGCTCCTCCTCTCAGCTACTCACTCGCAAATGTAGCTCTTATTTCAACGGGTCTGTCGAGGGGCAGACATTTGGTACTGGGCTTTCATCATGATGCTGGCTTTGGACAAACATTTGGTGCCAATATAATTGACTGTCCTCTTCAGAAATCAATGATCAGTCACATAACATCAAGCCATTGTAATAATGCTGATTGTTTATGCAGTATTGAATCTCTGCTGTTTCTGCACCATTAATGTCTTTCAAATCAAAATCTTCAATAAGCAAAGTTTGCATGGAAATCTAAGACCCG
>CM075983.1:23745768-23769105 GCA_038087875.1 Malacoraja senta
CTCTTGTCACTGGTATCGCTTACCTTTCACCCTCATGCATAAAGTTTGCCAGATAATGGACTTTAATGCAACCATTCATGGATAGCTTTTCAATAAGGGCTGCTTATTTTTATATGCTACTTCTGCTGTATATTTATATTTACAAATACTTGACAGGAAACTTTGTTGTGCTACATAACATAGCCAAGTGCACTGTTGATGGGAGTTTCCAAAAAATATGGCAGCACATTTGGAGGGATATTTTGTCCACTTGTCTTCACGGTTGAATTAACCCACTGTGTGCCAGCATTCGTATTGGAACCTGTGCCACTGCCAATTTATTCATCTCACTTAGGCTGTCAACGGTCAATAAATTGGTTAGTTCTGCAGCATAATCCCCAACTCCATGTAAATATGTGTGTGTCTCAACAATTCCAGACCTATTGGATGGAGATAGGTGAATGCTAGTAAATATATACATTTAACACTGGCAAGGTGTAAGATAATAATAAAAACATGAGAAAATTATATTGATGAGCACAGTAGGGGGAATGGGAAGAGAAATTATACACCAGTGGAGCAGTACAACCACCTTTTAAGATAGTTTGGCTCTAAAACAACTTCTGCAAGAAATTCTCTTCAAAATTTCAGTTAGAGGCATCAACTTTTCAAAATAAAAGGATTAATACTGTATAAGCAGGGAGATTCCTCCAGTTATGTATTTTGTACATAAATTAAAATCCTGCAATGCAATTTCAGAATCATTTCTTTATATTTTTGTATTTGAATAAATCCAGCTCATTCGTTGTTAGTTAATTATCAAAGAGGGAAGACCTGTGCTGAGAGTTATCCCATTTATATGTTGTGCTGTGCAGTTAACATGAAGAAAAGAGCGGCTGTGAAATTCTGACTAAACTGGTGTTTTGGAATGAAAACATACAGGAATGGGTGAGCTTGGAAAATATTCAGAGCTACCAGGAGTTTAATATTTAATAGTAAGATTAAACGAGAACTTACCTAAGTTTGAAGTTTGATCTTTATTTTATGAGGAGTTACGTAGGTGATTACGTGAAGAACCCCGCCAGTGCGCCTGCGCGTCAATCTTCAAAGCAGCGGTGGGAAATCACAAAAAACAACAACCGAAGTAATATAGTCTCATAATAAAACGAGTAATACAAGAACTTCCATCTGACCTTTATGATAGAGGGTAGGGTCGTGGTGGGCACGTAATCACCTACGTAACTCCTCATAAAATAAAGATCAAACTTCAAACTTAGGTAAGTTCTCGTTTAATCTTACTATTTTACTTCGGAGTCACGTGAGTGACTACGTGAAGATTTTAAAGCTTTGTGATTTCATGCCGTGGATCAATCCCGGCTTCTCACTGCATAGATTGACTCGGAACGAGAATAATCAATCATGCATTCATAATAACATTTGTACCACAAATGCAGTAATTCATTTCAATAATGAAATGAATCAGATCCCCTTTAAACCAGAGGAATTTACACAGAACTTAAAATAGTTTCTGCAAACAACCCCGCATTAACAATAGGCCGATGGTAAAAATATTGAAACATCAACTCATTGGACCACCCGGCGGCTGCGAGGATATGATCGACGGGGACGTCTTTTGCCCTGGCCGCCGACGTTTCTGCTGCCCTAGTCGAGTGAGACGTAAAAACATAAGTGTTAATACCAGCAGCTGTTAAGACTTCTTTTATCCATCTGGAAATAGTCTGTATTGAAACTCTCTTGTGTGGTTTCTTGTGTGTGATCAACAACCCAGTTTCCGTATTCTCAAATTCTTTGTGACCTCAATGTATTGTAATAAATATGTCTTAATACAGAGACATGGATCATTTGGATATGCTGCTAGCATAATTTTAAATCCTGTCACACCTGGCCTAATTTACTTTAGTAGGTCATAGATATAGAATGTAACCTTGTCTTCAGTTACTTCCATACTGTCTATTTGTAATTTTCCAAGTGTTTGCACTCGTTGTGCTGTCACTCATGCCATAAGCATGAATACCTTCATACTGAGCTTGACCAAAGGTAAAGACACACTTGATGACCATTCACGAAGTAGTTTCAGTACCACACTTACATCCCAGATTATCACGTACCTAGGTTTCGGTGGTTTGGAATTAAAGATTCCTTTCATTAGTCTGGAAACAATTGGGTGTGACCCAATTGAGTTTCTTTCTGAATCCAGAACCAAATATGAGGAGAATGCACTTCTGGCTGAATTAATTGCACTACAACTCAGACCTTCATCATAATAAAGTTTTGACAGAAATTCTAAACATTTGAAATATCTGCAGTACTTTATTGCACATTCTTTTGTACACAGAACTCTTCCCATTTCTTAATATAAGAAAGGTACTGTTTTTGAGTGCTCTTCCTCCCGGCTGCCGTAAGCATGTCCACAGTATGCTCAGACAGTCCTCGTCCCAGAAAAGGCATTCTTAAAACCTGCAAATCAACAAATCCAAACGATGATATAATGGATGTTGTTACCCTGTTACAGGGTGCAGCAATAAATTACTCCTTTTTGGGACTTTCATCAACATTTGTGTTGTTAATTCTAATATCAACAGATACCATGGCTGTATAGGCCAATCTGGTACTACCAATACCCTTGAAGCAGCATCTTGCCTGATTTTAAGCAAACATTGGCTTATGAGGCAGAAAGGTGGAAATATATATGAAAACATACCACCCCAATGTAGCGAGAAAGCATCAATCGCCACTGCTCCTGGATCTGGTTTCCATGAGACATATCTCGATAGCTGATGGTTCAAGTCGATGTCGGTCATTCCAAATCTGATTACTATATCATTGAATACCTCTTGATTCAACATACATTCTTTATTATCATGGAACTTTTCGTGACCTGGTGTCTGCTATCGTGTTCATTCTACCTGGTAGATAGATAGCTGAAATCCAAATGTTCTTTTCAATACACCAAGACCCAAGTTGATTTAACCATTTTGTCACATGACACCGACTTAATTCCACCCATATCATTAATATAGGCAACTACTGTTGTGTATATTAATTTGAACTTGAACCTTCCTTTTAGTTGTGTTAGAACCATAAGCTTGGAGTCCATAGAAACCTCCTAAAAGCTCCAAATAGGGAATTCCCCATGTCTGCAGTAACACTAACTTTTCCTGATTCCATCTGCCTCCGCAGCTCCATGTTAAGTCAGTTGCACCTCATCCTAGTGCACTGGCATCAGTTTGTAATATCATGGAAGGTAGTTCAATCAGCACTTTGCCTGAACTGCTTGAGACATGTAGAATCCACCACTGCAGCTTAGAAACAGCATTTGTTGTTACTTGCATGGTTCTATCAAAATGACCAGCATTTACTCTCAGTGCCTGTTCTTTAATTCTCTGCAGCTGTTGATAATGTAATGGTCCATACTGGACTGCTGGGAATCTACTAATTTTCCCAGTACTCGAGCCACCTGTCTGATTAGAGGTTTTTGCTCGTTTAACAGATTACTGCAATCTTTAATCAACTCCACCCTTTTTTCACTGGGCAAAGTAATTTGCATTTGGGCTAAATCAATTGTGAACCCCAAATAATTAATCGAGGTACATGTTTTTAACCTTGATTTCTTTGGATGAATTTAGAAACCCCCAAACTTTCAAAAGTTTGATTTTATTACTGCAACAGATGCTTCTGTTGACTGTTTTGTCCTTCCTATAATCAGGACATCATCCAGGTATGCCATTAGTACATGCCCCTGGCTCTCAGCAACCCCAGAATTGATTTTTATGAATATTCTGGGAGGGAACGTTAACCCTTTAGGCAGAGCTTTGAACTGCCCTAATTGGTTCATCCATGTAAATTTAAAATACTTCATATCTTGCAAGTGAACAGACACTGAACAAAAGGATTCAGACTTGTCAAGTCTATAATAATCCTACATCCTCCATCCTTTTTTGATCGAGGGAATATATTTGACCCAAATTGGTGAATTTTGTAGACTGATTCTTTAATAACACCTTTTATATATAGGGTTTTGAAGCGCAACTTGAACCTCCATTACTTCGCAAAGTGGAGAGTTCTGCTAGGAACATGCTGGACAGGCAAATCATAATTTGGATTGAATTCAATTCGAAATCCTTGTATATTATTCAGAATTACCACATCTGAAGTAATCTTCTTCCAATGTTTATAGAAGAGACGTAATCTGCCTCCAACTTTTGGACTTAATCCAGTTAGTATGTTCCCCTGAGAACCAGGTCCACCTACCTCTCGAGTCATTTGAGTATTCTGAGATCCCTGGATTCTCCCGGAAGCACCACCACTGGTCCTTACTCCCGCTGCAGGCCGCCAGCTACGTCCCTGCGTTGATGAGCGACTTGGTCCTGGTCTAGGATCCGTATGACGTCTGAAAGGATACTTCCTCTTTACAGACTTTGCAACCATTGATGTATTTATCAATCCTGTTTTCGCTTCATCTTCCAACTCTTTAATACGTCTCCCGAGATCCTCTCCAAAGAGTAAGTTGGGTAATTGTATATTACTTGGTTTGCAGAGTGCTGCGAATTTCGGATTCATAGTAGGCCGTATAGCACTTTCCTCAGATAATTGATCTCGAAGTGGGTGCTGCATAGGAACCCCAGTGCTTGCTGATGCAACTTTGTCATCTTTTGGTTGTTACCTGCTATTCTGGTAAAAGCAGTTTTTCCAGAACCCAGCAGCTTTAATATTCTCTGCAACTGATTCCAGATAATTTGGTTCACTGCTGCTGCTTTTAGCAACCCACAGTTACTTGGGGTCTCCTGCCTTCTTGCCGTCTCATCCATCTCCTGCTGTTCCAGCTAATGGTAAACCAAGTAATTTATTAAGGAGGTCAGTTCTTCTCCTAATGGCTCTCCTGACCCTGACGGGGCAGCGAATCCTACTGCCAGGGGTGGAACATCTGGCAGCTGCCGTTCATCGCCTTGTACAGCCTCACCGTCAGAGTCGGGGTCTGAAATCTCATGACCCGTAGCACGCTCCTCATTCCTGAGGGTGCATTCCATCAGCCCTGAACCAGGTGCTGTTAAGCTGCTCCTGCAGCTTGGATTACAGTACACTCCTTCCTGAGTGAACTTTGCTCCAACAGCCTATGAAAAAGGCTTTCCTTTTTGGGCAATACGCTCGAAAGCAGTATCTAGCCCTGTACCAGGAGCTGTTTGAGCTGTTTCCAGCAGCTTGGCTTTCAGTACACTCCTCCCTGAGTGAACTTGCTCCAACAGCCTGTGTAAAAGGCTTTCTATTTGGGCAATACGCTTGAAAGCAGTATCTAGCCCTGGAGCTACTTCCATTGCCTGGGACTCCCTCCGTGGGCCGTTGGGATTTAAACTTTGTCTTTTGCCCGACAGGCGCTGACTGTGTTTTCACCAGCCCCAGGTCCACAGTCGCTATGCTCACCGCTGGCGACTGTACCGGGGTTTAGAGGCGGTTGGTCTCTAACCGCGGACTCCCGACTTTCCCGAATTTCTGTCGGCTGTGTCGCTCGCCTCTTCCCCTGTCCATTTTTTCCATGGCGTCTGTGGAAAAAATCCCCATAGACCCACAGTAAACGGACCTGGAAAACCTGAAAAAAGTTTTTACTTACCTTGTAGTTGAAAAACTACAAACCACTGTAGGAGCCCTGCTCCTCACGTCCGTTTGCGTCAAGGCGTCTGACGTAATGACGCGCAGGCGCACTGGCGGGGTTCTTCACGTAGTCACTCACGTGACTCCGAAGTAAAATCTCAACCTAATGTGATGCAAACTCCAGATCTTCAGGCCTCTTCCCTTGGAATATGCTGCTGAAGACTGGACAGATTCCTATTTCACACAAAAGCTTTATTCATATGCGAGTGATGTTTCTATCAAGTTCAGGGCTGAGGAATTAGCCTTTGGCAGTTGTTTCAATCAAATATATATACATATATATAGTAGAACTGAGTTTGACCTGTTCATTTTCAAATGGTGCATGTCTGTAAGTGCCAAATACAGAATGAAAATTAAAATACAATGATTGCCACGCTTGATTTGTGTACAACACAGCTAGCGTTATATTATTGGTTTCTCTCTCTCTGGTAGAATAAATAATGATGTTGTCACTAACTTGGCATCTATACATTCAAATGAATTTGAAATCAGTGATAGTTGTTGATACAGTTCATTGAACAAGGCAATGGAATAAGATCAACATCCCAATGCACAAGAGAACAAAGTTGCCATTGTTATCAGAAATTATGAAACCAAATAGAAACTGGGCTGCAATGAAAACATGGTTTAGACAGAACTATAAAGGCCTATTTATCTTTACATTTTTTGCTGATTGAAGTCAGGTCACCACAGAAATGTGCATCTGTGGTAAGTCATGAGAAGAATGAGAGTTTTTGCACCCTGAGACAAAACAATTTTACTTTGAAGCCACTACTGTTGAGAAATGTGTGGAACAGTGATGTCCCATTGGCATCAAGCACATTATCATCTTGTGAGCAGTTACTCTCAAGCTGCCATGAAATGCATTGCCAACCCATTCATTTTACTAAAGTAATTATATTCAATGGAAACGAAAAGAAGCAGGATTTAGTGAGGAGCCCAGCTGGATATACTCTTAAGAATAAAGTAGAAAGTCTAAATTATATTTGTGTATTTGACAGTAAAGAAGGTAATAGGTGGCATGGATATTTAACTAGTAGGGAATATATAGATTGAATTTAGTTCAAGTACCCTTATATGGGTATTCCCAGGTTACTAACACCTGACAGCCTTTATGAACAAACAAGCACTTAGGAAACGGGTGAAATGGATGTGCTGGCCACTGCGGGGCTGCAGGTATCTTCCAATGTGAGAGAACATGGTTGCGGCGGTATCGTTGTAGAGAAATCTGAATGGTTGAGTTAAATGTCCTGGTTTAACCACACATTGGCCTTAGCTGGTCCATGTTTGTATTTTGATACATTGCTGGGAGGCTGCATTTCTGACTTGCAAACCATTCGGGTTACAGACAGGAATGGAATCCTGTCATAACCTGCAGGGCACCAATGACCCACTGCGGCGACCTAATCCGCGAGTTCTGACGAGTTTGCCCTCGACTCACACTCACAGCATGGTCGACACGAGGTCCTAGGAGTTCTTTGTAACTCTCCTTCATGCTCGAGAGTAGTCCCCGCGTACTCGAGGCCTCAGATAGGTCGCGGCGTATTTTTCAACATGTTGAAAAATGCCCGCGAGTAAAAAAAGGTCGCCATGGAAAAAATCAATACTTTTTTACTCGTAGGTTTAGTCGAAGTAGGTTGTAGTAGGTCGGCATGTTATTTGTAGGTAATCGAGGGTAGTTGAAGGTAATCGAAGGTACACAAAAATGCTGGAGAAACTCGAGGTAGTCAAAGATAGTCGAAGATAGTCGTAGATAGTCTTCAACATTGTCGAAGGGAGGTCGAAGGGAGGTCGAAAGATCGAAGGAGGTCGTCTTCACTCTCCACTATTCGGTGTCCAATTTTCCCGAAGCTAGTCGAAGCTAGTCTTCAACATAGTCGAAGGAGGTCGAAGGGGGTCTTCTACATAGTCGACGGAAGTCTTCAGCATGATATTTTTTGAAACTCTCCTAAACTCTTCTAATCTCGCCAATTAGGTCGCCGTAGTGGGACAGCCCCTTTAGGACCTTTTCACAAGGAGTGCCTCAGGACCTTCTGGTATAATGTTAGGTCAGCAAATGAAATATGACATTGCATCTACAAATGGTACACAACACATTGTGAACTAGATTGGTGGGCACAGAGTTGTGCTGGTGCCTTCAACAGCACCAGCATGGACTAGAGCTAGGGCAAGACCTACCCCGTAGTCAGTTTCCAAGGCTACGCTCGGCCATCTTCCAGCAGCTAACAAGAGACAGCCTGGGGAAAAGGCCAGGACAGGTTCTCCAGACGGCACCAGAGCAGGAACATCCAGATCACATCCTGTGAATCCTGGGGAATGGCAGCACTGTTGTAACCACTCACCGTGTAAACCAGAACATTGTGTCTACTGGGAAAGAGATCCGTGATGTTTGTGGATGGGCACAAGAAGTAGATCACAGGTGTTCTTTAGCCATTGTTATTGTGAAAACTACTGTAAACCAAATAAAAAGAATGACATTTGCTTAATACCTTCTCAGTAACCTTTTTGCATAATGAAGAAAAAGGGTTCACATCAGTGAGTGATTGCATCCACAGCATCTTCTTGTGGAGATATAACAGGAAGCAATAGATGCCAAATGTGGTTTCCTACATCTGATCATACTTAATGAGGCCTGGGGCAGGAGACACCTTTTGAAATGCCTGGCTACCTGGTACCTCCTGTTGCTTCCACTTTTGTTCTGATATCTTGAAAGATATTCAAGGATCTGATTGTTGACTTCAGGAAGGGAAAGTTGAAGGTCCATTAATCTATTTTCATCGGCGGGTATTGAGAGTCAACAGTTTCAAGTTCCTGGTCGTGCACATCTCTGATGATCATGCAATCACAAAGTAAGCTCATCAATGCTTTTACTTCCTTGGACATTTGAGGAGATTTGGCATGTTGTCTAATATACACTATCAAACTTCTATACGTGTATGGTGGACTCTGAATGGTATGAAAGCATTGTGAATGGTTGCATCACAACCTGGTTCGGTAACTCGCACGCCCAAGAATGAGGGGATTACAGAAAGTAGTGGACATAGCTCGGTCCATCACAGGTATTCATCATCGAAGAGATCTACGGAAATATCATCAAAGACCCATAGCACTCTGATCATTTTGCTTCTCACTGCTACCATCGAGAAGAAGGTACAGGAGAAAGTACATCGAGGAGAAGGTACAGGCTGAAAACTGTTGCCTCCATGTTCAAAAGCAGCTTCATCCCATCAACCATCAAGCTCTTGAACCACTCTGTACAATCTTACACACAAACCTGCCTCAGCACCAAACTACTATGGACTTTCTATAGGTTGCACTATGTACTTTGCACTGTTATGGTCGGTTACCCAGTGTAACTAATAACTTATCATATTATTGCTTTTTATAATTATTCATCGTGTTGTTGTGTTAATGGACCCGTCAAGCTGCAGCAAATAAAGATTTCATTGTTCTGTTCCCAATGAACAATTAAACACTCATAACTCATGAGCAAAACACAAAGTGCTGGAGTAACTCAATGGGTCAGGCAGCATCTGTGCAGGGAATTGAAGGGCAACGTTTTGGTTCGGGACCCTTTTTCAGACCAGACTCTCTAGACTATTAACACTTGAAAGGATTTTGTTGTTAATATCCTGCTTGTCCAGCAGCAACAAAGGATCACAAAATAGCAGGAGTACATCGGTGGCACAGTGGCACAGCGGTAGAGTTGCTGCCTTACAGTGCCAGACATCCAGGTTCGATCCTGACTATGGGTGCTGTCTGTATGAAGTTTGTATATTCTCCTCGTGACCCACATGGGTTTTCTCTGGGTGCTCCAGTTTCCTCCAACATTCCAAAGATGTGCAAGTTTGTTGGTTAATTGGCTCCTTTAAATTGTCCCTGCTGTGTGGGATATAACTGGTGTGTATGGGTGATTGCCGGTTGGCCTGGACTTGGTGGGCCGAAGGGGCTGTTTCCATGCGGCATCTCTAAAACTAAAACTAAAAAATCTACAACTACTCCCAATAGCTCAACAATAAGCTTAAAAAGTTATAACATACTTTCTTTGGGGAACAGATCTCCTCCAATCTCTTCAAGACAGTCAAGCACCTGAAAATACCTTGAGCAACTAAGATGCCTTAAACTGAGCAAAAATGAAAAGGCCCTTCTTCAGTCTTGAGTTTGATTAACGCCATGTGCCAAGTTCATTGTCAATTCACATTAAATTAAGATATTTTTAAAAGCTGCTTATCCTTCTGTTTTTGTATGTTACGAAGCTAATGTTTAACACAGACATGGGTCCAGATGCCTATGCTACATTAGGCATAGTGCCAATGAATTTCTAGGACATGGACTGTGGGATTATGTTCTGCAAAATGAAGTATCATGGAGATTCTGTCAGGAGTGAAACTTAGTAAAGGTTTCCCTTCACACTAGCTTCTCTTTGAATGGAATGACAATAATCTCAAAAGATGGCACAGATGTAAACAGAGACCAAACTGATACATTGGATAAAATTATTGGTGGCCTCATTTTTTGGAATAAGATACATTAGATTCAATATCTCTGCCAGGTGCCAACACACATATATAACACTGGGAGACATAAGTGAGCTAGAAACTCATGTGCTTGTGAATAAAAGCTGTGTTGCGATAAGGAAAAACACAGCATCAGCGAGATTCAACTTCACACACCTTTCATGATGCCTTAGCACAATTGTAAAAATGGGTTGTTTATCTTTGGGAGCGATTTTCATGTGCATTGCTATTTTTCCAGCATTAAACACTATCAAATTACAAGAGAGAGTGTGATGCCAAAAATGTTCAATTACTTTCATCTAAAAATTGACCATTGCTGTTCAATCACAGAATAACCATGGTGAACACCTGGGGTGTCACAGAGGGACAGCAGTTAATGCAGTTGCCTCTGAGCTCTGGAATCCAGGGTTTGATTCTGACTTCAGTGCATGGAGTTAGCATGTTCTCCCCGTGATTGCATTGGTTTATGCAGAGTCTTGCATCCCAAAAATATGCAGTAGATTAATTGCCTACTGTGAATTACGCCAAACATAAGTAAGTAATAACCATTTATTTTCATGTGAGGCTATGGGGAAAATAGAAAATGGAGAATAGGTCTGATAAGATTGCTCTGATGGGAGCTAACATGGCGTCATGGGCTGAATGGCCACCTATCACCTATGTTATGCCAAATAAGTGAACTGCTTTTACTAAAAAGTAATCATATTCATAGACTAATGACGTTAAACTTGCCTTCACACTCACACTGCTGCCTAGCGCACACATACACAGCCTACTCTGCACACTGCTCATGTGGAAGACCAAACCTTCCTTTGCTCTGTGTAGGAAGGAACTGGAGATGCTGGTTTACACCCAAGACAGACACAAAATGCTGGAGATGTTTTCACCTTCTCCTAGCTAACAATGATCTATTCTGCAACTTCCTTGATCTCGTCTCTTTTGATGTCTCGTTTTCACACCTTACCATTCCTTATCTGTGTCTCCCACTCCCCTGACAGTCTGAGGAAGGGTCTCGACCTGAAACATCACTCATTCCTTCTATCCAGAGGTGCTGCATGTCCCGCTGAGTTACTTCAGCATTTTGTGTCGATCTTCCTTTGCTCTAATTAAAGATGACAACAATGTTCAGTTTTCTAGACTTAGTGCCACATCTGATGACACAGATGTGAACAGCTGCCCCCTATGCCAGGGATCAGATCACAGGGGGAACACAAGGGCTCAGCACAGTGCACCCTGACATCCTAGTCTTCACATGAAGCCATATCTTATTTGCATTCCTCATAGGAGCAAAGTCCATGCAGGATGCACTTCCACACAGGGGACCTCATATCTGCCTTCTTATAAACTTCTACATTGATGTTCACTGATCTCATGTTGAAGTCAAGATCATCCTCATTCTCACTGTCCTAGCTGTAGGATTGTTCCAGCCAGCATCCATTGATATAGACCACATGTCACAGTTTGTTGCTCAACTCCGCATTAGAGAGGTCATTGCTGCTCAGTAGTTCATTAGACCAGATTTCATCCTTTAGCCTACAGGCACTGGCACATGAGCCAAAGACATGTGTTACCACTACAGTCTCGTCAGTTGAAGACAATCATTGACTGCACTCATGGACCTCCCTGGCAACTTCCTACTGGGAACATCTGTCCAAAACTCTGGAGGATCTCTTTGACCCTATTGAGCAGAGGGCTCCTTCAGGCACTGTTTAGTTTAATTTATTGTCACACATACCGAGGTACAGTGAAGAGCTTTGTTGTGTGCTAGCCAGTCACCGGAAAGACAATACATGATGACAATCGAGCCATCCACAGTGTACAAATACATGATAAAGGGAATAATGTAACTTTTAGTGCAAGATAAAGTCCAGTAAAGTTCAATCAAATATAGTCCGAGGGATAGGACTGCTCTCTAGTTGTTGGTAGGATGGTTCGGTTTGCACAAACGTTGACCTAGCAGCCCCTCCAGTATCTCTTCAGTAAGCCTGGCAGCTCAATCACTGCCTTAGGAATGACTCGGGCAGCCAGCCTCAAGTAAACAGTACTCTCCAACAGCTGAAAGAGTGCTGGTGGTGTATTTAAAGACTGGCTGATGAGATCTCAGCAGCTTGTCGAATTGCAGGAACTACAAGAAATTCAAATGGAGCTTTTCAGCAATACCTTCTGCTTCTGAAACAACACACTTTGCACAATGGTATTAATGTTGCTAACAGCACTGTTGAATATTGCAGTCTTCCTAGAGCTTTTTTAAACAGTCCTAAGGAGATTTGCAACAATACTTTAACACGGAGAAAACAGTGCAAAGTGAATGAGGTCAGCTATAATCCTGTAAAGTAAATACGCAGAATGCAAAATAGGGCTCCTAAAATTAAAAAAGAGAGATGAATTATTGACATTAATTTAATAAGAACATGAATGCAAACAAAGAGGGCTAAATTGGTTATGCTATTAAATGCAAGCACACCAACTTCCTGCTGCCTGCTCATTTCCATGGTTGCTGATTGCTGGCCATTTGCTCCACACCTTAGCTGGGGGACAATATTATGTATGGCCATCACAATTTAAAGCACGACTAAACCATTCTGTTCCGCTTAATGGGAGATCCTAGCTGTTTCTTCCCAGTTGTTATCAGGCATCTGAACTGTTTAGAGAGTGGTCCTGACCTCCCACCAACTTCATTGGAGACCTACAAACTATCTTTAATCAAACTTTATTGGACTTTATCTTGCACCAAACATTATACCCATTATCCTGTATCTGTACACTCTTGACAGTTTTAATCTTGTATAGACACAAAGTGCTGGAGTAAAGGGCCTGTCCCTCGTGGACGACCTAATCCACGCGTATAGAAGACCCTCGACGAAGAAAAAAATGTCAAGGTTGTGTTGACTCGCTGAAGTAAAAGACCTTCTACGACCTCCTATGACTATGTCTACGACCTCCTACGACCATGTCTGCGAACTCCTACCACCCCCCTCGATCTCAGTCTTCCACACTACGACTAGTTACTAGTGGAAAATTATGACATGATAAAATGATGTCATGTTTGCATTTTTTTTCTCGGGCCAGTTACTGACCTACGACTGCCTATGACTACCTACGACTACCTACGACTGCCATCACGACCTACAACGACCAACCTATAACCTACCTACGAGTAAAAAGTATCTATACTTTCCATGCCGACCTTTTTTTTACTCCTGGACATTTTTTATCAGGCTGGAACAAATGCCGCGACCTACTTGAGGTCACGAGTACGCGGAGACCACTCACGAGCATGAGGAAGAGTTACGAAGACCTCCTACGACTTTGTGGCGACCATGCTGCGAGTATGAGTCATGGGCAAACTCGGCAGAGGTCGCCAATTAGGTCGTGAAAGTGGGACAGGGGCTTAACTCAGCGGGTCAGGCAACATCTATAAAGAAAAAGGATGGGTGACATTTCAGGTCAGGATCCTTTTTGTCTGAAGTGTCAGTAATTGAGTGTCAATAATTGTTTCTCACTGGAGTGGAGGATGTGCAAAATGAGAGAGACACCCTGTGTGTGGAGAGGGTCAGAAGACCATCCCTGCATGATGTAGTGGAAAGAGATAGCTACGTTGGGCAGTGTTGGGAGTCAACCAACAAAGGCCTGGATACTGTATGGCAAAGATTTCAATGACCTCCCACATGCAATTAAGGACATCAATCAACATTTATCGAGAGCTCTGGTAGACCATGGGGTTTGTGCTGGATCAGAGGTCTTCATCTTCAAATACTCTTTTCCTCAATTGTCCACAATTGCTTGATAAATAGAAGATAGCAAACGCTATGATGAGAAGGTTATGGAATTTAAAGAAAACCACTTCAAAGCTACAAGGCTCCTGCAGAACTGTCCAGAGAGTGGGCACATTGTTTCAACATGCTATACTCTACTCTGTCAAATTGTATCTGGCAACAAGGTACTTCACATGTGCATTCTTGGGTTGCAGACTGGAGTCATTAGCCAATTTGCCACCTGACCGCCTTTCTAGACCATAATTCATCCTTTGGTTTGGCTCAAGGCTGAAATGTGGACAGCCACTAAAGAAGGCATTGTGAACAGCTCCTGGTTGCCACATGACCTGTGTGATGGGACATTGGGCCAGGCTCTGGATGAACATTGTGGAAGTGGATTCCATTTCAGTTGTGGACATCTCAGTGTTGACACGTGGTGCCTAGACTGCAACATATGCATTAATAATGGGATCGTACACCAACAAGAAGTCTGCAGTCATTTCATAGCAACTTACATAATATCATTCATGACCACATGTCATCCAAAGCATTTTGAAGCAAATTAAATAATTTGTAAATGCAATCAAGTGTTATAATATGGAAACATCGCAGGAAATTGGCAAACACAGAATTTATAATATTCATTAACCTTTTACTGATGTTGACAGAAAGATTAATAATGGCTAGAGCACTGAGGCCAACTTCCCTAATAGTCTTTTAAATGGTATAATGGGATCTTTTAAGTTCACATGGGAGGGTTGTTAGGATATGGTTTAACTTGTCATCTGAGAGGTGGCATTTTGAACAATGCATCATTCTTTAAGTACTGTACCCTCTGCATATTTGTTTGTACCCAAGTCTCTGGAAAGGTTCTTGAGTCAAATATACTCAGACGTAAAGACAAGACTTACTACCAATTGAAGCAAGGTGGACATTGGAAAAATGTCCCTGTAAATTGACAATATCAGTGACGTCTCCAATGTCAACCCGAATCGCAAACTGTAAGACATGAATATCATCAGCTCAGGCCTGGAAGGAACCAATGCATAGATGTTCACCTTCCTTTGAGACTGCAGTTTGGCTGGAACAAGTGCTAAGTATTTTGAAGATATCTTTCCTGAAGCACAGATATCTCACCCACTGTTGAAACATTCAGTTTCAGTTCAGTTTTGTTTATTGTCACGTGTACCGAGGTACAGTGAAAAGCTTTTTGCTTTTTCATTCCAGGTGAATATGATCTTCTGCTGAATATAGACTTCTTCTCCCTACCAGGAACTTGCTCAACTCAGCAAGCCCTCTGCTAATTTCTTCTGCCATGCAGGAATATTCACCGATGCTTCAGTATTTGGGGCAACAGATTGATACAAACACTTTGCAGTCAACTTAAACACTATCCTCTGTAGACTTACACAAGACCCACAAGGCCCTTCAAGCCTGCTCATCTGTTTAATATGATCATGGCCGATCAACATTGGCCTCATATCCACCTCAGTGCCATTTCTCCATACTCCACAAATCCTCGATCTATCAAACGTTTATTTACCAGCACTTTAAATATTTCTTTAAGCAATTTAAAGTAACTTTACAAAGCTGCAAAATCTTGTACGTTTGTAGCATCGCATAATATATATTAAACAGGAAATAACCTTCAAAAAATGGATTATTCTTTTAGATTGAATTGGTTATGTAGTGACTAAAGGGCCTGTCCCACTTTCACGACCTAATTCACGACCTCTGCCAAGTTTGCCCTTGACTCATACTCGCAGCATAGTCGTCACAAGGTCGTAGGAGGTCGTAGGAGGTCGTAGCAGGCCGTGATGCTAGTCGTAGGTACTCGTGGCATCAAGTAGGTCGGGGCGTTTTTTCTAGCCTGATAAAAAATGAGTAAAAAAAGGTTGTTTATTAGGTCGTGAAGGTGGGACAGGCCCTTAATGATGAATGTTTCCTCATGCTGTTCAGTAGTGCTAGGCTAAGAAAGAGCATTAGGTCGGGTGGATGATAATGCAGGCATTGTCTGCAATTAACCCATTGCCAATCCATTGAATACTCTTATAGTCATAGTTGGTGTTCATCTTCACACCCTCAACAACATGTCAATTCCCTTGACTCATGTCACAAAATGAAGGCCACATTTAAACTTAATTGACACCCACACTGCCCAAGTAATGCACATTATGGAGCCAGCCTTTCACCCAGGATCCCTCTGACCTCACTTCTGAGTAACACTGATAGTAAACATTTAAACTTCACTCACTATATACTATATTATTGCAGCAGCAACACTGGAGCTATCTATAAAAATCAATCAACTCTTGGGCCAGGGTCCACCATTAGTTCATTAGTTGAATATTTAACCATAACAATAACCTATTCATTGATTCAAGACTGATGTTTGTGATCGTCATAGTTGAATGATTGCTGCCATTTTTTTAAATGTCAATAATTAATCTGCTACCTACACTCATTCTATAGTTTATACAACAGTGGGCATGAACATGTATTCTCACACAATCACTACATTGTTCAAAAGTACAGAAAAGTCAGTGGATTTTCTGCGGGATTATTGAGAAATAGGTTGCACTTTGAACAGCATATTTAGCTTGTAAATATTAAGATGGTTTGATTATTCCCGCTTAAGTGAAAGGCAATTGTAATTTTGTTTCTATTTCACTCCAAAGTAGCAGTATAACCATTACAATTTACGATAGGGCACAATCTAACTTGCCATCAAATGCTGCTATGTGAATATAATGAAGCAAAGGCCAAAAGGGCAGAAAGGTACTCAGCATTTTCATGAATAAGTATTTTAAAAACTATAGTCAACAGATAAAATGTGTTTAACTATCACTTCCCCTTGCAGCAATATGACACGATGCCCAGTAACATTACACTCTTTTGTTGCAATGTGAATCAGGAGAAATTATATAAATGTATTAGTCGCTCTCCTTTTTAGCTTTGCATATTTTGCCATTCTTCATCTGGGCATGGCCATAGAAGGAAAGCAGGAAAATAGTGCACAAATGACAATGATGGTAACAGAAACTGAAGTAAATAGTTTATGATGATGAAGAACAAAGTATTAGTATTTTGAGTAGTGTTCAATATTTCACTATACATTAATCCAAGCAAGCTACAAGGTTGAGATCTAGTCAACATATTCATGTCTTCAGGATGCGATCCCGGGGTATAATTTGTTGTGAAAATTTGCTATCACATATCCCGATGTATCTATCTTAATCTGCTCCATTTAACATTAGTTTTATTCACTGTGTCGCTGCCAAAGCCGACATTTATTGCTGATAAGGCCAGCTTTGATCCACCAGCGTCACCACATTGATGGGACTGGAGCCATGTATAAGGAAAAGTGTTCCTCCTTGGAAAGTATAAACATTTATATTTATACAAATCCAGTAGTTTTGTGGTCATCACTACCAGTTAGTTTTTTTAAACTCTGGATTCAGTTTACAACTGAAATTAAATCGCAAAGCTGAGATTTCAACGTTTTTTTTGGTTGTTAGTCCAGGTTCATTGTTTAACTGCTACATCAATGTCATATCCATGTTGAAGTGTTTGACAATATTAATACTACAAGGCCATCTCACTAGCACTGAAACATAATTAATAACTGGATTAGATCAGTGAGCAGCTATCAACTTTCAGCTTCATTATTTTATAATTATAATTCTTAAGGCCACCAGTTTTTAAAAAGCTTGTATTATGACTGCATTTTATAGGTAAAGAACAGAACTTGTCATAGAATCATAGAATCATACAGCATGAAACCAGTCCCTTTGGTCCAAGGCATGGATAACGGACCATCTTTGTTCCAAGTTATGCTCCATTCTTTACCTGTGATTGGCCCATATCCAACTAAACCTTTCCTAACCAATTATTATCCTGAAGAATTTTCTTCAACAACTTCCCTTTCACTGACGGGATTCCCTGGATTGTCCCTTTCTTGTAGAAAGGAACAACATTAGCTACTCTCCAGTTCTCCAGGACCCACATGTGTCTAGTGAAGATGCAAAAATCGTTGTCAATATCCCACAATTTCCTCTCTTGCCTCTCTCTATAACTAACAAACCTCCTATCACTTTGGCTCTGTCTGACTTTTCCTTTCCCCGCTGTGCCCCAGAGCCAGGCCTGACATCACAGACGGGACCACTGCCGCTGCACTCCCCTGACCAGTCATCTCCCCAACAATATCTAAAAGAATATACTTGTTGTCAAGGAGAACAGCCCTCTCTGCCTACTCTTTGCAATCTCTGCCTATTCCTTTCTTAGTGGTCATACATCAACTGTGTGCCTGTATCTTAGGCATTACCATGTTCCTGTAACTCTTATCTATGGCATCTCATGCCTTTAGATTAGAGCAATTTTATCAGTGTGCCTGGAGCAAATTTGAAGCATAAGAAACTTGCAAAATGCATAATTGATCCCAAATATTATAGGATATCACTTCCAAAGAAAGTCAGTATCGCCAGTATGATTGGCAGACATCTCCACTTTTGCACATTGTGATTTATTAAGTGATATAAGCTACAAGGCGAAGCACAACTGAGAAGGTAGAATTCTAGCTGACAAGTCTAATCATCCACTCATATCAGTGCAAAGCTTCATCCAAATTCACCAAGTCCTCACGTACCTTCATTTTGCAATTGGGGACTTATAACAGTCCATTTGACAATACAAATTGCAGCCAAGTCTGTATAGACAGCATTCCTGGCTTGAATTGCCAGGAGATCCTTTCCAATTGATAACTTGTGACAGCTCAATTATTTGCCACTGTTGCAGCACACAATAAGAAAACTACAGGGAACAATGAACAAAGAACACTTGTCTTATGACTGAGATCACTATGTCTGGGATACCGGCCAGGAGATGGGTCTATGATTATGGTAAGGAACAAGGAAAATTGCTTAGTGAAAGGTTCAAACGTGCTCTATAAATGTTACAAACTACCTATTGTGACTTCAAAGATGGTGCTGAACGTAATTACTCCGAGGAGTTTGGAAAGTTAGCAGGTTGTATTGCAACAGAATTTGGACAAGTTTTTAGCTACATATATCTAATTATCAGACCGTAATGTTCTGTGCTTCAAATCAGGAATGTGTCTTCCTTCATTTCATCAAAGTTCATGTGTTTTCCAGTCTGTACATGAAACCTAGAGGCATACATAAAGACTTGGCATCAGACCCACTTACAGAAGACATCTGAACATGAAAGCTTCAGATGTAATAGGCCAACAAAAGCTCTCATGTGTCATTGCACACAGTTGTACCTGATGAATTGAGAGCACCAGCATTGTGAGCAGAATGTATTTGTATACTAAGCAATTAGAGTTAGTTGCCAAATATCTAAATAAGTACTATATGAATAAAACAATCAAATAAGACCATTAGTATTTGCTGATGAGCTACAACTGTTGACAATAACTACCATGAGGGAATTATCAAAGGAATACTGAAACCAGGACACAGTTATACTTTCTTAATCATCTATGTGTACGTGTTTTGAGATACTGCCAAAGAGATGACACATGATAGGGTCATATGAAGAAGCAGTTTTGGCCAATTGCTACTTTATCCTATTATTTTTTAAATTAATCCATTATTCGGGGTTGAACTACTTTTGCTCACTTTTCTAGATGTTGAACATCTTTTGTTTGAGTAAATATTCCAACTATTAAGCAGATTGAAGTCTTCATGATACCCTACTGAGTCTCCACTCAGGACTGTGTGTACCCTTATGTTAAGGAAATGTGAAATGTACATAGTGGTTCTGTCAGGGCCGACCTTAGGTGGTGCGGGGCTCAATTGGGAAAATCTTCGTAGAAATATAAATAAATAATTATAATTGAGTCACGTGTCGTGAGTAACATGACAGTTCGGGGGAGAGTTCCTTTCACAGCTCCCGGGTGCTACCGCATTTTGACCGGCGAGGGAAGCAGCTCGCGTGGCTACGAGCGGCCGCCATCACCGGCCAGCGGAACCGACTGCCATCTCAACACCTTCTGCCGGCCTGCTCACCTCTGGCAGTGCTCTCCGTCTGAACAGTGAGGGGACCAGCTCAAGAGCAAAGATCAAAGAGCGGAGTGGGTCAGCGGGTGATGGATAACATCACAGCGGGCGGTGAAGCTTACTCTTGTGTCAGCGCGAACAAGGGATCAATTGAGGTTACTTGCACTGACATATGGAGTAAGCTCCACTGCCCGCTGTCCTGTTATCCATCGCCCGCTGACCCGCTCTTGAGCTGGATGATCCCCGGCCGACCCCCTCCTTCTCAACCCTCCTGCCCTCCCGCCGCAACTTTACCCCTGGACAGACTACCCACACGCTGTGAAAGGAACTCCCCCCCCCCCAGAAGCGCTGTCCTTTTTCAGCTGCTTCCCACTTTACAGCCGCTTCCCATCAGCTGCTAGCAATGAGGGATAGACTTGGCTATACCTCAGTACAGCAACATCGTTCTTGATGTTGCTGTACTGAGGGATAACAAAGTCTATCTTTCTTGGCTAACAACCTAACCTTTGGTCTCCAAGATGCAGGTACATTTTCTAGCAATGTTACAAATGTTGAGATTTTAAAATCAAGTCTGCAATATCTAACTCTAAAATTGGAGATAGACAAAAGCTGGAGTAGCTCAGCAGGACAGGCAGCGCAGCGACTCTGGAGAGAAGACCCTTCTTCAGACTGAACTGAACTATCGTCGGTGAGAGTACTTGTGATTGTCGGAAGAAGGATCTCGACCAGAACCGCAACCCTCTCCCCTAAGCCCCAGCCCGTCCCGCTGAGCCACCACAGACAGGGAGTTGAAGGTAGACACAGGGGGGTCCACCTTCAACTTCAGAGCCAAACAAAAAACACAGAGTGCTGGAGGAACTCAGCGGGCAAGGCAGCACCCGCGGAGGGAACATATCACTTATCAGGAGCCGCCACGGGCCAGGACTCTTCCCCCCCCCAACAGAAAGGAACCGCAGATGCATCCATCACCACAAAATGTCTAAGAAGGAACTGTAGATGCTGGAAAATCGAAGGTAGACAAAAATGCTGGAGAAACTCAGCGGGTGTGAAGCCCTGTCCCACTGTGCGAGTTCACCCAAGAGCTCTCCCGAGTTTTTAAAAAATCAAAACTCGTGGTAAACACGTAGAAATGAACGTAACGGTACGTCGGAGCTCGGGACGTTTCAATAGACAATAAACAATAGGTTCAGGAGCAGGCCATTTGGCCCTTCGAGCCAGCACCGCCATTCAATGTGAACATGGCTGATCATCCACAATCAGTACACCGTTCCTGCCTTCTCCCCATATCCCCTGACTCAGCTATTTTTAAGAGCCGTATCTAGCTCTCTCTTGAAAACATCCAGAGAACCTGCCTCCACCGCCCTCTGAGGCAGAGAATTCCACAGACTCACCACTCTCTGTGAGAAAAAGTGTTTCCTCGTCCCCGTTCTAAATGGCTTACCCCTTATTCTTAAACTGTGGCCCCTGGTTCTGGACTCCCCCAACACCGGGAACATGTTTCCTGCCTCTAGCGTGTCCAAGCCCTTAACAAATCTTATATGTTTCAATGAGATCCCCTCTCATCCTTCTAAACTCCAGAGTGTACAAGCCCAGCTGCTCCATTCTCTCAGCATATGACATACCCGCCATCACGGGAATTAACCTTGTAAACCTACGCTGCACTCCCTCAATAGCAAGAATGTCCTTCCTCAAATTAAGGGACCAAAACTGCATACAATACTCAAGGTGCGGTCTCACTAGAACTCTGTACAACTGCAGAAGGACCTCTTTGCTCCTATATTCGATTCCTCCTGTTATAAAGGCCAACATGCCATTTCTTAGCGCTAACGGCAGGTACTCGGGAAACGTGGTAACTCGTGAAGATTTTTCAACATGTTGAAAAATGTCCACATGTAAAATATACTCAGGATGTAAAAATTTTATACTTTTTAACACGTAGTCATACAGTAGTAGCTCGTGAGTTTACCGTAGTAGGACCTGGTGTTCTATATCACTATTGTATGTTCATGAGGGAAATAAGAATACTCTGTACATTCATTACCTTTGAATTGTAGTTTTATGTAATCCTCCCATAATTTCTGAGTTCCATTTCACAATATCTATCAGACATACAGAATGTTGCAAGGTAATATCTTGCACAAACTTAGTTGTATCTTTCTATCTCAATAAATATCACAAAATATGCCATTGTTTCAGCCACATTATGACAAAATATAGAATGTAGGTTATTTGTTATCAGTCACCCCATCCCAGAAACAACAGTACTTAAAGATGAACATTTGTTTTACTAATTTACAAGCATGTACTATACAGAGTCCGTTGATCCATATCCAACAAAGTTGTGATAATTGCATAAAAGGTATTATTGTCTAAGAAATTTGGTGTGGAATGATAATCCATCTCAGTACTCATTTAAGCAAGTCCCAAGCTATAGATACTTTTCCCCCACCCCCAATACCCCTCGCCCGATCTTCATTGAACCTACCATTTGACCGATCTTTTACTCAGCTGCTGTAACGTTTCCTTCCTATCAAAATCTCGGTGTAGCATCTCTGTCCCTATCTTCCAATTCCCACTTTGAAATAAAATACAACTTTTGACTTAAAAATTTTGCAGCAGGATCGCTATGTAAATACAAATATATGGTATTTTATCCTAGCATCCCCCCCCCCCCCCCCCCCTTACCACCACACAAGAAGCGTAACTTGAAGCGTTTGCATTTGGAGAAGTTCGATATGGACCAGGAATGAAAATTAATAGCTATGAATCGATTAACGGCGAGCTACGAGGTGAGATTGAAACACCTGTCAGAGGGCTAAGAAACAATCCTGAGTTGACGGCGTATTGTTTTAAGTGAGCATTTTGCAGCGACCTCACCATATTCTGGTTAAATATTCTTTCCACGGAAATCTCCTATTTCACTTTGCAATTATATTCATTTATAACCGTTTGTAACATCAGTAACCACCTTAATGTTCGTGCGTTTAGCACCGGGTATGCTTGAAACTATTTATTGTAATGTACTGTATCTTTAAAAAAAAACTATATCAACCAGGTGAAAATTACACTGAATCGAACGATGATTGAAAATGCGTGGGAATCGACTAATTTTTAAGTCGAAAGTTGTATTTTATTTCAAAGTGGGAATTTGAAGATAGGGACAGAGATGCTACACAGAGATTTTAAACTCGGGAGAGCTCTTGGGTGAACTCGCACAGTGGGACAGGGCTTGAGGCAGCATCTATGGAGCGAAGGAATTAGCCAACGTTTCGGGCCGGGTCTGAAGAAGGGTTTCGACCCGAAATGTTGCATATTTCCTTCTGTCCATAGAGGGGGGTGGGTGCGGGGAGTCAGATAGACTGCGCAATGAAAGGGGGGATCCCAGTGTGAGAGTGAGTC
>CM075983.1:23769305-23914305 GCA_038087875.1 Malacoraja senta
TGCTTCCTGCCCAAAAGGCCAATTTTTGATCCAATTTTTGACCACCAATTCCTTAGACCCCAAATCATGGCCCCAAATCATGACCACCATTTCTTGACCAGCCTGTTATCGGAGCTTTGTCAAAACCATTCCTAAAATCTACTTGAGATTATCAAACACACTATCTCTCATTTATCTCATTTATTACTTCCTTGAAAACTCAATCAAGTCAACCCAGCTCAAACCTTCCCCCAATACAACCTTACGGTTTAATCAGTGCCTTTCTAAACAATGGTTTATTCTGCTGCTCAGAATTGATTCCAAGTATTTACTACTGTTGATATAATAATAATAATAATAATAATAATAATAATAATAATAATAATAATAACAATAATAATAATAATAATAATAATAACAACAACAATAATAATAATAATAATAATAATAATAATAATAATAATAATAATAATCTTTATTTTGGACTCAAGTTCCAGACAAGGGACAACATTACATAAAAATACATTGCATATTAAAAACCTCATAAAGTACATATAAAATTTTATTCTATCACATAAAAGCATCATAAATTATATATTTAAAAAAACACAACATGAATAAAAAGAATGATCAGTGTTCCACAACGAGACAACGATACCAGTGTCTCCACAACTGGGATTCGTAGCGTGTAGTGCTAAACCTTATGTTTGACAAGGCAACAATAATTACATTTTTAGAGTCATTTATCCTGCAGATGAATTTATACATATGATTTCTTAGGATGGCTTCTAAAGTACTGACTCCTGCAGCCACAAACATGTTACTAGCACTACACCATCTAGGTTTTCTTAGCAGTGTTCTTACGGCATCATTATAGGACACCTTTAGTCTCTGCAAACTTGTCTTTCCATAGTTCGACCACAGGTGCGCAGTATTGAGTGGTGTACAATATGCTCTAAACAGCAACATCTTCACCACATCTGTACATGCACCAAGCTTACGCAAGAGAATATTTGCCTGTACATACAGCATGCATCGTTGCCTATATTCACCTGTACATACAGCCTATCATTGCCTGTCATTTGTTCTGTAATTAAATGCCCTAGATATTTTACCTTATTACAGACACTAAGATTATTGTCAGACAATTTAAAGATCAGGAAATTTTAAAAATGTATCCTCTTTGGTTCTACAGATCATAACAGCTCTCTTACAAGCATTATATTTTAATATCATGTTCCACACCATATACAGAACATATAGTAAGGAGCTGCTGTAGACCAGCGCTAGATGGACTAAAGACCACAAGATCATCGGCATACATAATATGGTTCACTAAATTATTACCAATCATGCACTCAGTATTACAGGCTTTTAATTGTTTGGACAGATCATCAATATAAAGATTAAAAAGGACTGGGCACAAAAATCCCCCCTTGTCTAACACCATTGCTAACCCCAAATGGGGCTGAGACCCTATTGCCCCATTTTATTTGCATAGTCTGGTGGGCATACCAGTAAGCCAGAATTCTCACGTATTTAGGCACCCTCTTTGACTCATTTTAACAAACAGCTTTCCATGATTAACACGATCACAGGGCTTTGGAAACCAATAAAGCACATAAGGATTGAAGAGTTTATGCCTCTATATTTGTTTACAATCTCCTTTAGGGCATATACAGTATGCATAGGTCAGTGCCATGTTTACCTTTAAAACCAAACTGGTTATCTGTGGGAGTTAACAAACTCATTTAATCTATCCAGCAGAACTCATTCTAAGACTTTTGACAATATGCTGGCTAAAGCTATGGGCCTGTAATTATTTAGGTTGCCTACTTTACCAGCTTTGTCCTTAATGACTGGCACTAACAGTACAGACAAACATTGAGTCTGGTAACAAGCCATGAATCATAAAGCCAGTAAAACAAGTAGCAAGGAGAGGAGCTATCCTCATACTCGCATACTTAAGGCTCTGTCTTACCTGTTTGCGGTCATCGGCGGTGAAGCGCGGCGTCGCCGGTAGCGAGGACCGCGCGGCAACAGGCGAGAGCGTCGAGCCTATCCACCGGAGCGCCGCACGGATGCTGCGCGGGGGCCGAGTTAATTCAAACACGGTGGGTCCCACGTGCTTGCGGTAAGTAAAAAAAGGGCGGGCCGACTGCGATGACGTCGGCCCGCCACACGTGACTCACCAGCGGCGACTGTGGCGGCGGCCATCCTGATCGCGGCGCTGTAGCGGTGGCTGTGACTGCGGCCGCGCAGCACACGTGCCTCACTGGCGGCGGCACGTGCGTCACTGGCGGAGGCTGTGGCAGAGGAGGTTTGACGCACGGCGCTCGACCCACACTGGCGGCGGCCCGTGCGAGCGGCCGTGCGCACTCGTGCATCACTGGTGGAGGTTGTGCGGTGAGTATTTTGTTTTGGACATTGTCGTTTTTATTTTAGCACCGCGCGGTGTTGGGAACACCGCCGCACGGCCCTGGAATTGTACTTTCTCACGAGTGGCGCGGTCTATGGCGGCAGATTCCTCCGTTTCGCCGCCATAGACCGCAGACTCGTGAGACAGGCCTTTAAAGATGTTCAGCAGAAAATATTAGCTGTTCCGGGAGATTCCATCTACAGTGCATGGTAGAGATGTTTTGCAACTGTTAAGGCCGTGTCTTACCTGTTTGCGGTCATCGGCGGTGAAGCGCGGTGTAGACGGTAGCGAGGACCGCGCGGCAACGGCGAGAGCGTCGAGCCTATCCACCGGAGCGCCGCACGGATGTTGCGCGGGGGCCGAGTTAATTCAAACACGGCGGGTCCCACGTGCTTGCGGTAAGTAAAAAAAGGGCGGGCCGACTGCGATGACGTCGGCCCCCCGCACGTGACTCACCAGCGGCGGCTGTGGCGGCGGCCATCCTGATCGCGGCGCTGTAGCGGTGGCTGTGCCTGCGGCCGCGCAGCACACGTGCCTCACTGGCGGCGGCACGTGCGTCACTGGCGGAGGCTGTGGCAGAGGAGGTTTGACGCACGGCGCTTGACCCACACTGGCGGCGGCCCGTGCGAGCGGCCGTGCGCACTCGTGCATCACTGGTGGAGGTTGTGCGGTGAGTATAGTGTTTTCGACATTGTCGATTTTATTTTTGCACCGCGCGGTGTTGGGAACACCGTCGCACGGCCCGGGAATTGTTCTTTCTCACGAGTGCGCGGTCTATGGCGGCAGATTCTTCCCGTTTCGCCGCCAATGACCGCAGATTCGTGAGACAGGCCTTTTAGGAGCTCTCACTTCTTTCCAAAAATCAGTAACATTGTTACTTAGCAGCTTCTTAGCCATGGAATCAGCCCTCATAGCTTGCTCATTTTTACAGATGAAGCGAATAGCATACTTACACCTTGCATTGGTGAGCTTCTTGTCCTCAAACACAGGCCCCTGTCTGGGTCTACCTGCCATAGCCATGATTTGGTGGCTTCACAGGCTTCAGCATGATACTCAGCTACATACTGATTCCAGCCAGGCCTGAAGTTATCTATATTACTAAAGGTCTCATCTTGACCATTTCCTGTTGCACTGTATATTGATTTTAGAAAAAACGCTGCCACTTACGGCTGTGATTTTTGGCCATCTTACTCAGATTCCCCTCGCTGGTCAGGACAAGAGGATTTTTCCCATTGATTAAAAATAAAAGACTTATTAATGTTTAAAAACTGTTGAGATTCTCTCTCCTGAAGGCCACACCCCTTCCGGAGGGACTATATAAATAAAATCTATTATTATTATTATTATAAAACCCAGAAGTGTGGAGGTGTCTCAGTTCTCTGCAAGATGGGGGAGCGAGAGGTCGCAATTCACAGTCTGAGCTGTGAATAACACTGAACACATGTCTACTAATCCATGAGTAGTTTTACTGACCCATCAGTGCCATTAATGTGGTTTGAAAATGTAGTTTGAAAATGCAAAAGCGTTTTTTGGTTTGAAAATGCAAAAGTGCTTTTTGGTTTGAGAATGCAAAAGTTGCCTTGCCTAACTGAAAAGTTGGTTTGAGAATGCTAAATTTGCCTTGCCTAATTGAAAAGTTGGTTTGAGAATGCTAAAGTTGCCCTGCCTAATTGAAAAGTTGGTTTGAGAATGCTAAAGTTGCCTTGCCTAATTGAAAAGTTGGTTTGAGAATGCTAAATTTGCCCTGCCTAATTGAAAAGTTGGTTTGAGAATGCTAAAGTTGCCTTGCCTAATTGAAAAGTTGGTTTGAGAATGCTAAATTTGCCTAGCCTAATTGAAAAGTTGGTTTGAGAATGCTAATGTTGCCTTGCCTAATTGAAAAGTTGGTTTGAGAATGCAAAAGTTGCCTTACCTAATTGAAAAGTTGGTTTGAGAATGCAAAAGTTGCCTTGCCTAATTGAAAAGTTGGTTTGAGAATGCAAATGTTGCCTTGCCTAATTGAAAAGTTGGTTTGAGAATGCAAAAGTTGCCTTGCCTAATTGAAAAGTTGGTTTGAGAATACAAAAGTTGCCTTGCCTAATTGAAAAGTTGGTTTGAGAATGCCAAAGTTGGGTTGCCTAATTGAAAAGTTGGTTTGAGAATGCTAAAGTTGCCTTGCCTAACTGAAAAGTTGGTTTGAGAATGCCAAAGTTGGGTTGCCTAATTGAAAAGTTGGTTTGAGAATGCTAAAGTTGCCTTGCCTAACTGAAAAGTTGGTTTGAGAATGCTAAAGTTGCCTTGCCTAATTGAAAAGTTGGTTTGAAAATGCCTTGCCTAATTGAAAAGTTGGTTTGAGAATGCCTTGCCTAATTGAAAAGTTGGTTTGAGAATGCAAACGTTGCCTTGCCTAATTGAAAAGTTGGTTTGAGAATGCCTTGCCTAATTGAAAAGTTGGTTTGAGAATGCCTTGCCTACTTGAAAAGTTGGTTTGAGAATGCCTTGCCTACTTGAAAAGTTGGTTTGAGAATGCCTTGCCTACTTGAAAAGTTGGTTTGAGAATGCCTTGCCTAATTGAAAAGTTGGTTTGAGAATGCCTTGCCTAATTGAAAAGTTGGTTTCAGAATGCCTTGCCTAATTGAAAAGTTGGTTTGAGAATGCCTTGCCTAATTGAAAAGTTGGTTTGAGAATGCCTTGCCTAATTGAAAAGTTGGTTTGAGAATGCCTTGCCTAATTGAAAAGTTGATTTGAGAATGCCTTGCCTAATTGAAAAGTTGGTTTGAGAATGCCTTGCCTACTTGAAAAGTTGGTTTGAGAATGCCTTGCCTACTTGAAAAGTTGGTTTGAGAATGCCTTGCCTACTTGAAAAGTTGGTTTGAGAATGCAAAAGTTGCCTTGCCGTCTATATAATTATAAGTCTAATCTTGACCACTTCCTGTTTGCGCTGTATATTGATTTTAGGAAAAACACTATCACGTACGGCTGTGATTTTTGGCCATCTTACTCAGAGTCCCCCTCCGTTCATCAGGTGCCGAGGATTTTTTCCATCGATGAAAAACAAAAGAGTTATTAGTTTTTAAAAAATGTTGAGATTCTCTCTCCTGTCAATCACGCCATAAAGGCCACGCCCCTTCTGGTGGGAGGAACTATAAAATCTGGAAGTGTGGCTCAGTCTCTGCAAGAATGGGGAGGGAGAGTTCATGACTCTCTGTCTTTAGTGGCACCCTGCTTGAAATGGTATGAAACTGCATTTGAATTTGGTGGCCTTGCACCCTGCTTGAAGTGGTAGGAAACTGCACCACTCAAATTTGGTGGCCTTGCACCCTGCTTGAAGTGGTATGCCACTGCACTCGAAATTGGTGGCCTTGCACCCTGCTTGAAGTGGTATGACACTGCATTTGAATTTGGTGGCCTTGCACCCTGCTTGAAGTGGCAGGAAACTGCACTTGAATTTGGTGGCCTTGCACTCTGCTTGGGTGGTATGAAACTGCACTTGAATTTGGTGGCCTTGCACCCTGCTTGAAGTGGCATTTCAAGGAATAGCTGTGAGTCAACTGCCAGCCCACCAGCCTTGAGTGAGTCAACTGCCAGCCCACCAGCCTTGAGTGAGTGAGCTGCCAGCACACCAGGCTTGAGTGACTGAGCCACCAGCCCAAGAATCCATTCGGCTCACAATGTCCATATTAGCCCCCTGGAAACCAGTTCCTTCAGCCCACAACACCCATACTGGCGCTCCAGAAAGCCTCCCCCCGGGGAGAGGTGGAATATTGCGTTGGAGGACCAGCCCTCTCATGTGAAGCTGGGACCCAACGGGTCCCAGCTTCATGGAGCAGATATCTATACATGTATAACTAAACATGGAGCAGATATCTCTCCTATGCTTCATATCCTTACAATTAACATTACTACACATTATTGCATCTTTAGTTAGATGAATATTGCTTAAGGATTTATCTGTATGGCCATAATAGGCTAAGATGTCTTCCTTTGTGAGCGTTGACCAGTCCAGTTTTTCTGTGTTAAAGCTATTTCTATCTCTGGATACCACAGGTATGTGTTCAACATTTATTGTCATAGCCACAGGTATATGATCAGTCATTGCTGCCCCATACAAAATGCTCATACACCCCAATGAGGCATGTGCATCAGCTTTACTAATACAGTGGTCCAGCCATGACATAGTGTGCCAGGCCTCACTAATATAAGTATAACTATCTGTAGGTAAAAGCACTTTGCTTGACAATATTAAATTATTATCTTGACAGAACTGAGCCATATGATAAGAACTCATTATTTGCCAATCTAAGATCTGCATTCATATCCCCAATGACATATACACTACAATTATTATTGTTTTGAATAAAAGAATAGATGAAAGCAAGCCTATTTAAATATCCATCCTCATTATGATGGCATTCATAGGGTGTATATACATTCAGGATAACAAATTCCTTGTCGTTGTGAGCAAAGTGTATTGCAATACACCAGTCAGCATCAAGCCGAACCACATTTATTGATGAGTCAAGCTTCTTGTTCCATAGACCTACCTCTGACTATTCCCATGCCAAGGTCAGTTGTAGACTCCCCAGCCCCATGAAAGTTGTCATTGAGAGAATTGAGTTTGTCCAAGTCTTGCTTCGCTAAGAATGTCTCTTACATACATAGTATGTCACAGTTCTCCAGAAGGTTGTCAACAACTGAGTGGCGAGCTTTATCCCCTGCCCTCTGGCCCAAACACAGGCCACGACAGTTGTACGATAGTACCTGAATGTTCATTTAGTGAGACTAGTGAGTGCCCCTAGCACCAGCAGGCACACTCATTCCCTCCGCAGCAGGCGCAGTGCTTGATCCGATGACTCCAACTCTGCGTGGCTCGTAATAGCGCCGGACAAATGCCCCTTCAGGCCAGAGCTCCGGACTGTACATTTCGCCAACCTCATTACATTCCGCAGATACTTTAAATGAACAGTATCTAATATGTACAGTGTCAATCTTTTGACGGGTAACCTCACGGCCAAGTTTTTCTTTAAGATACACAGATAAAGTTTTGGCGTCTAGGTCCGGTGAAAACTTGGAGGCAAAAACACTCACCAGCTTAGTCTTGATCATTTTAATGTTACCCGCAGCTCCGGTTCCAATAATAGGCATAGCGTTGCTGGATTTCTTTCACTGCCCGGTGGTAATAATGTGCAATTTTGGCTTACCAACAATGTTCTCTGGAGCATGACGTTGATCCTTTTTCATAACATGGCTCCGCTTTGGAGAGTCTTGCAACGTTAAACCACTGGGACTATTCATTGCCGTTACCCTCTCCACGTTTAAGGCAAGGCCCTCCACCACAGCCCTCACTCCGACAACCAAGCCAGAGGCTCCTGCCGGTGCAGCTCCCAGTGCTGTGTCTGCCATGCCAATGGCTCCATCCATCGCCACCGACGCATCCGGACCACCGTCCCGAGTCAGGTCAGTGGTGCGCTTCAATGCACACACTGGAGTAGTGATCAAGGTGCACTCCAATACACCCACTCGAAGATCAATTTCCACTGTGATGGCACGAAAATCTTTGCTTACATCAGCCTGTAGCTGCATGAGGTGCTTCATAGAACCGACCTCATCATACAGCTGCTCCATTCTCCCAAGTAGGCTTGAGACATCCATGTTAGTAAATGTCACCGACGGCAGTTCATCCAAGTAATGAGAGACAAATCTGGGAGTATTCTCCCCACACTCATTCATACTTTAAGGCAACTCTTTATGTTGTTAACGTCTTTCTGTGCCCCTTTATGGGAACCGTTCCGCTGTGTAGTGGGGCAGAGTTCAAACAGAACTTTCTTCGAGGACTCTATCCACTCAGAATCAAAAGTGTTTGCAGCCATAAGGACGATCTCATCCTGGCTTAATGTCTTAATTTTTACAGCAAGAAAGTTAAGTAACTCGTCCTCAACAATAACCTTACCGTCAATAGTCTTGTAGATCTCAGGCTTTACTCTAGACCGGCCAAGACCAGGAGCAATGCCCGCCATCTTTGCCTGCTAGTTGCCTGTGGCCGATGCACCGGCTGCCCCACTGCCTCTTGCCCAGCCCAAAGCTCCACCGCCCGCTGCCTGCTGCCCGGCTCCAAGCTCCGGGTCTCCACTGCTCCACGTCTCCGCTGTCCCCAGCTCCGGGCTCCGCTGCCCGGCTCCAAGCACCCCCTGGCCCAGGTCGGGCCCGTCTCGGACCCCGGCTCTGGCTGCTCGCCGTGCGCCAAACTCGGCGCCCCCTCCGCCGGGCCTGGTCTGCAATTCCTCAGTTTGTCCCTTCCCTTCTCCAGTCCACTGCAGTGTCTATCATTTCATCTCTTGCTCTCACTTGGGAAATCTGATTACCTGGTTATGCTCCTTCTTCCTACAGGCAGCGATTGAAGAACACAGCCCCAGTGGTAGGACTGCACAGAAGGGATCCAGGGAGGCAAAGGAATGACTCTGAGATACCTTGGAGTTGGTAGACTGGGCGATGTTCAAGGACTTGGAAATGGACCTGAACGAATACGCCATGGTTGGTAATTACTTCATTAGGAAATGTGTGGAGAAGTGTTCCCATGAAAACTATCCGAGTGTTCCCCAACCAGAAACCTTGGATAAACTATGAGGCCTGCAATCTTCTGAGGACCAGATCTCAGGCATTCAAATCTGGCGATGCAGAGTCATATAGGAAGTCCAGATAAGACCTGAATTAAGAATGCCCCTCTACAAGGCAAAATCAAGTGGCAGCTCAAACAGCAGCGAGGCATCGCTTCATGATGTGATGGGAGAATTCCGATGTGCATTCCCAGGTTCCCATAGCCCCCCCATGGTATTGCAATCTTAGCCTCTGAGGGCCGACATCAGAAGAACCTTCAGGAGGGTGAACCCTCGGAAAGTGTCTGGATCTGATGATGTACCTGGTGTTGTTCACAAAACCTGCTCGGATCAACTGACTGCCGTTTTTGCTGACATATTCAACCTCTCACTATTGAGTTCTGAGGTTTCCACCTGTTTGAAAAGGGCATCAATAGTACCAGTGCCCAAAAAGAATTAGGTGACATGCCTCAATGACTACTGACCGATGGTGCTAATCCATGGTAATGAAGTGTTTTAAGAGGTTGGACTCATACATTCTTCCCGTTGGCAGGAGTGAAATGAGAACTTGCACACCATCACTTCTCACAACTCCTACCTCAGCAAGAACCTGGACCAACTATTATTTGCCCACCACCACAATAGATCAAAAGGGGATGCTATCTCACTGGCTCCCCACTCTGCACTGAACCACTTAAACAATAAAAACACAAATGTCAGGCTGTTCATAGACCAGCTTGGTGAGCAACACCATCATCCTCTCCAAACTTGTTACCAAGCTCAAGGAACTGGGTCTCAGCGCACCTCTTTTCAACTGGATCCTCGCCTTCCTCATCAGCAGAACACAATCAATACAAATTGACAACACTTCTTCCTCTATAACCATCAGCACTGTCTAGCCTGTGTGCTCAGCTCCCTGCTCTAATCACTCTATACTCATAGCTGTGTAGCCGGACATAGTTTAAATTCTTTAATTTTGTATCTACTTCCTTAGAAGTTTGAGGAGATTTGATACATTATTGAATATTCTCTTGAACTACTACAGGTGTACAGTAGAGAGCACATTGACTGGTTGCATCACAGCCTTGTTCAGCAACTGACTGGCGCAGGAACATAGGAGATCACAAAAAGTGGAGAACATTGCCTGGTCCATCATGGGTACTGACCTCCACCACCAAAGTGATCTTTAAGAGGTGCTACCTCAAAAAGGCAGCCAGCATCTTTGGCCATGCTCTCATTTTACTCCTGCCATTGGGAAGAAAGTATAGGAGTCTGAAAACTGGAACATCCAGGTTCAGGAACAGTTTCTTCCCAACAAAACTCTGGCTATTGAATCCTACGAACTCCAGCTGAATCCCAAGCTATGAACTGCCTAAGTTGCACACTTTGGTCTTTGTGTGTTTTTTTGCACTAAATTGTGCTATTTTATTTTATTGAACTTTTTGGGGGTTGTTTATTATATTGTTTATTGAGTACTGTGTTTACAAACCAGTTGTGCTGCTGCTACAAGTAAGAAATGTATTGTTCCTATTAGGTACATATGACAATAAAACACTCTTGACCTGACCTTTGACAGTTCTCTGCACCACACCTGTAGCCAGGAGGATTGTACATTAATGAGCAGAGCTCCTGCAATTTCCTCCCTTATTTTTTTTAACAAGCCGCAAGTTATTTCATCTCTACCTGGTGATTATTCACTTTCAAAGATACTAATCCCTCTATGCTTCCTCCTTTGACATGTTTACACATTTATCATTTCATATTCATCCTTATTAACCACAATGTCAGTATCTACACCCTACTTTATAAAGACAGATCAAGCATACTTTCATTAATAGAACATAGAACAGTACAGCACAGAATGGCCCTTTGGCCTGCAATGTTTGTGCCGAACAAGATGCAAAGTTAAATCTCATCTGCCTGTACATGATCCATATCCCTCTATTCCCTGCACTTACTTGCATGTGCATATCCAAAAGTCTCTTATCGTATCTGCCTCCACCTCTGGCAGTGCATTCCAGGCCCCCATCGGACCCCCAAAATTTGCCCCGCACATCTCCACTAAACGATAATTTAGAACATTTATTTAAAACATTATTCATAAAATAAAAAAATAATTTATAATAAATTCCTTGTCCCTCACATGCCCTAGTCATTTCTTCATTGTCCTCATGCTCTGCTTAATTTTTGGTAATCCTTATCATTGCTCTGGCATGTTCAAAGACAGATGATATCTATATAACTAAAAGTCTCATCTTGACCACTCCTGTCTGCACTGTATATTGATTTGAGAAAAAACGCTACCATTTATCGCTATGGTTTTTGGCCATCTTACTCACAGTCCTCCTCCGCTGAGGCAGTCCCGAGTATTTTTCCGATCGATGAAAAATAAAAAAGTTATGAATGTTTAAATAATCTTGAGATCAGCAGATTGGTCCTCTCGCCTGTCAATCACCATGATGAAGGTAACGCCCCTTCCAGGGCAGCCAGAGGTATAAAGATCCGGAGGCTGGATGTGAGAATCACCGTGGAAAACTGCGAGTGAGAGTTGAGTCCAGAACTGTGAGCGTACGCCGTGAGTGAACTGAATTCTGCTTGAAATGAAATGAATTGGTAGCCTGCACGCTGCTTGAAATGGTATGAAATGAATTTGGTGATCTGTACTCTGCTTGAAATGGTATGAAATTAATTTGATGGCCTGCAATCTGCTTGAAATCGAATGAAATTGAATTTGAATTTGGTGGCCTGCACTCTGCTTGAAATTGAATGAAATTGAATTTGAATTTGATGGCCTGCACTCTGCTTGAAATGGAATGAAATTGAATTTGAATTTGGTGGCCTGCACTCTGCTTGAAATGGAATGAAATTGAATTTGAATTTGGTGGCCTGCACTCTGCTTGAAATGGTCTGAAATTGAATTTAAATTTGGTGGCCTGCACTCTGCTTGAAATGGAATGAAATGGAATTTGAATTTGGTAGCCTGCACTCTGCTTGAAATGGAATGAAATTGAATTTGAATTTGGTGGCCTGCACTCTGCTTGAAATGGAATGAAATAGAATTTGAATTTGGTGGCCTGCACTCTGCTTGAAATGGAATGAAATAGAATTTGAATTTGGTGGACTGCACTCTGCTTGATATGGTATGAAATTGAATTTGGTGGCCTGCACTCTGCATGAAATGGAATTTCATGGAATAGCCATGAGTGAACTGCCAGCCCACCAGCCGTGAGTCAATCAACTGCCAGCCCACCAGCCGTGAGTCGACTGCCAGCCCACCAGCCATGAGTCAGTCAACTGCCAGCCCACCAGCCGTGAGTGAGTGAATAGCCAGCCCACCAGCCGTGAGTGAGTGAGTGAGTGAGTGAGTGAGTGAGTGAACTGGCAACCCACCTTTGGCCTACCGGAAACCACTCATTTTGGCCCACAAGGCCCCTATTAGCCCAGAAACCAGTCCTGTTAGCCCAAAATGCCAGTATTAGCCCAGGAGGAGCATTTTGGCCCAATAGGCCCGTGCTAGGCCAGGAAAAGTCCACAAAAAGTGACTTTCACTGAATTTCACTCCGATATTTTTTTAGTCCCTTCTGCCCATCAGGCATGTACTAGCCCAGGAGGAGTCCCTTAGTCCCATCAGTAAGTATTCCCTCCTGTAAGTATTAAACCTCACCCCAGTATTTGTCTCCCTCCCTTCATTCGCTCCTTGTGAGATCCAGCCAGGATAGACTTTCCTCTTTCTTTGCTGTGATCTGTAGAAAAATATGAAAAATGTCTAAAATTGATTCTCCACTCTCTCCCCCTTCTCTTTCACAGAGTCTCTCACCTGTTTTGGGCAGAATTTCTGGCAGTTTCTGAGTTGCCAGCCCACTAGCCCTGAGTGACTGATCTGCCAGCCCACCAGCCCTGAGTAACTGAGCTGCCAGCCCACCATCCCTGAGTGACTGAGCTGCCAGCCCACCAGCCCTGAGTGACTGAGCTGCCAGCCAACCAGCCCTGAGTGACCGAGCTGCCAGCCCACCAGCCCTGAGTGACTGTGCTGCCAGCCCACCAGCCCTGAGTGACTGTGCTGCCAGCCCACCAGGCCTGAGTGACTGAGCTGCCAGCCCACCAGGCCTGAGTGACTGAGCTGTCAGCCCACCAGGCCTGAGTGACTGAGCTGCCAGCCTATCAGGCCTGAATGACTGAGCTGCCAGCCCAGCAGGCCTGAGTGACTGAGCTGCCAGCCCAAGAATCCATTCGGCCCACAATGTCCATACTATCCCTCTGGAAACCAGTCCCTTTTGCTCACAACATCCATACTAGCGCACCAGTAAGCCCCCCCACTGGCCACCAAGATTGGAATTGGTGGAGAGGTGGAATATTGTGTTGGGGGACCAGCCCTCCTGTGTGAACATGGGACCCAACGGGTCCCACTTAGTCTAGTAAATATTAAACATATTAAAATTCTGAAGAAGGGTCTCGATCTGAAAAGTCGCTCGTTCCTTCTCTCCAGAGATGCTGCCTCACTCGCTGAGTTACTCCAGCATTTTGTGTCTACCTTTGATACCAGCATCTGCAGTTCTTTCTTACACATATAAATATTAATCTTCCCTTTATCTCTGACATTCAAGGACTGCACAGACTGCCTACTATGATATCTATGGATCCCAGAAAGAGTAAATCAGCTCTCCAATCTCGTTTTATATTCCAACACAGTGAGAATTTATAAACAAATTTATAGCTGTGACATGTTACTGTTCAGTGGTGTCCTTGATTTCAAAGGAAGTTTCCTCACATTTAACATGAGAATTTTACTGTAAGAGTTATGCGCTGTTCATTATTCTGAACCTCTTTCACGGCGATTATAAAATTCCTTTGGTGTCAAGATAAACCCCAAACTCTAGTCCTATCAACATATATCAAAATCTAAAAAGTTAAAAATCAGTATTTCCATCTCATTTTTATCTTATTTAGAAGTTATCAGTTCCTTATGGCAGAGATTTAAAGTGAAGGGTGACGGTTACAAGTCGTCCTGTCGGGAGATGAGGAGACTTTGGTTTATGCAGAACAGTTATGATCGGGAATTCACAGCTTTTAAGAGTAATGGATGCAGAATTAAACGTGGCTTTCAAAAGGAAAAGGAATGGGTGAACATAGTTTGTGGAGATACACTGAGAGGATTAAAGGGGCCCGACTCAATTACTCTACAAATAGCCAGCCAGTATGGACTTGAATTTCCTCTTTCTGAACCATAACGGTTCTATACTCCAGTATTGAAATAATTTCGAAACTCAAGGTTCATCGATTATTGCATGTGAAACTCTTCTGAATAAGTGTTTATAGGGTAACCATGGTAACCACACATAACATTACATCTTTTTCATTCAGCTAAAAGCCAAAAGGACAAATCAACCACGCAATGATAACTTACAATGGGAGTAGTAAGACTTCAAAGCTTCAATTAATGTCAATAACAAAAAGTAATGTTCTCCTGAGGCAATCACACAGAAACTGCCAACTATTACTCAATGTAACTACTGGAAGCATCCTTTACGTGCACTCTGTATTATGGGCACCACCCTTCCCTTGTTTTTTGTCTAACTAAATGCCTCTGGAAATGAAGGCGAATGTATTCAATATGTTAAGATTTGGTGACTATCAGTTGAGAATTGATGTAATCTTACTTCCAGACTTATTAATCCTGGATTTATTCATTGAGCATATATCGTATCAAATTGTTTTCAAAAACTTAAAACAACACCTACAAGTACATTGGGGAATGCTTAGGAAAATTCTTCTTAGTGAAGATGTTGTTGTGAACATATGTTCTATTACTGAGAGGAAAAAAAACTCTTAAAATTAAAAGAATCACATATTAAAAATTAAATAATATGAACAATGACATTTTCATACCCAGTATAAAAACCCTTAGAGATGCAGTTCTGCATGTTCAAAGCTCATTTAACACTCCTTTTACCTAAGCGCGGCTCAGTAACAAGACATTTCATTTGGAGCATCACTGGTTATTTGAGCACGGCCATGGCAGGTGGTGGGTTAGGGTCAGCAGGAGATTATTTTTAAATAATTAAAATATAAATCTAATTCAGCAAACAATGGCTGTTTCAATTTTATTGCCACTATAGTTCCAATATTGTTGGTGAATCATGTGAGCATATTTGTGAGACTTGAGACGTCTGAGACAAATTGGTTGATCCAGTAATTAATTGTACGTATATATAATAAACACCATTTGACACAGTTTAAAGAAACATTGATTTGATGTCAGCACTACCTAACTGAGCTGCAACAATCCAGCCAATAATATGTCTTAATCACTCACTGGAAACCTAACATTTAGCTGCTAGAACCATGGCACCTGTGCTACTTAAAGCAAATGTCAATGATTCACAAGCTTGATAGTAATTTTGCTGAATAGCACTCACACAGGCAGTTAATTGAAAAATATGTCACCTTAAATTGCAAACATTGGACAAAGGACACAGTCAAAATAGTAAACATCAATGTAAGTTTCACGTTGGAATGCTGTTCTTGTTTATGGAATAATATTCACATTACACAACTGCAAGGCAATGACCAACTTTGACAAAACAGATCTATCTACCTTCCACTGGTCTGATGACTGCTGAGTTCCCCACCAACAACAACATGGGGGAGATGAGGCGGAGGGCAGCCGTAGCCGTGGGAGAGTGGGGGCTGTCCCGAGGGATGCGCACCTTCGGCCGCTTACAACTTGGTGCTTGGGTTCAGATTGCCCAGTCACCTATGGCTTGTGTAGGAAAATGACCCCCACCCTCCCGTCTCCATCGGCCAGTGATGTGATGGATGCAGGGGTCTGGACCAATTGCTAACAAGTCCTGCCCCCCGGCAATGTCATGTCCGTTATTTGACTTTTCTGTTGAGCAGCATTCAGTTCATTGGCTTGTAGGCGACGCTGCCTTTCGGGTAGGTGGCATTTTGGCAGAGCGGCCATTCGGTGAGTTTGCTTTTACGTGACACAGCCTTTAGGTTAGTTGGCTTTTAGGCGTCCCGCCCTTTCGGTTAGTTGGCGTTTCGGCTTTGTACGCATCGTTTATTTGGCGTTTTGGCTTCGTTTCCATTCGGTTATTTGGCTTCCACTTCTTTGCTTCAGCTTCTTGTCCTTCAACGCCATATCCGCACACATCTGTGAATGCTGCTGCAAATGAATGGAAAAAAACAAAGGCCTGTAAACACATTTTAAAAACCAAATAAATGTAGAAATTAGAAAAAACTGCAAAATGTGATCCACAATTTATCAATACAATAGATTATACAGATCTAGAACCATCATTTAATGCAACACATTTTGAAAGACATTGAGGTGACCAGTAACAATATGTTTTAATTGATGGAGACTGACATTGTGGCATCTCTATTTTTAAGAAATTATGAAAACTGTAGTCACAAAATAAGTAAAAAGTAAACAACTTACTGTAGCCCTCCAAATTTCTAGGCAATTGACAGGAACACATGCGTCCCAAGTCTCCACCTGGAGTCTTGGGACGTAGAGCAATAAGAGATGTGTTGGCACCAGGATGTCCCACACTCACAGTGGGTCTTTTAAAATATAAGATTCACCTGCTGGGAGAGATGGAGATCCAACGGTTCCCTTCAGAAGCACCAGCCATGAGCAGCAAAATGTGATCCACGGTTTATCTAATTCTGGATAGATTATACAAATCTAGAACCATAATTTAATACATCATGTTTTGAAAGGCAGCATGTGGTGACCAATAAAAATATGTTTTAATTGATGGAGCCTGACTTAGTTCAATTACAACCTGCTACAATCATTCTTAATAAAACCAAGTAATAAAAAGTGGCAAACAATTGCCAGCTCAGTACGCCAAGTGGAATCTACACTTTGTGGCATCTTATTTAGAGATTGACGCACAGTGTGGTAACAGGCCATTTAGCCCACCGAGCCCACTAGGGGCAATTTACCAAAGTCAATTAACCAACAAACTTGGAATGTGGGAGAAAACCGGAGCACCCGGAGAAAACCAACGCGGTCACAGGGAGAATATACAAACAGCACCCATAGTCAGGATCGAACCTGGGTGTCTGACGCTGTGAGGTAGCAGCTCTACTATTAGAGTTAAATCGATGAATTCATCTTGACTCCTTAAAGCCCCTGTCCCACTTTCACGACCTAATTGGCGACCTCTGCCGAGTTTGCCCTTGACTCATACTCGCAGCATGGTCGTAGGAGGTCTTCTTAACTCTTCCTAATGCTCATGAGTGGTCTCCGCGTACTTGTGGCCTCAAGGAGGTTGCAGCGCTTTTTCCAGCCTGATAAAAAATGTCCACGAGTAAAGAAAAGGTTGGTATGGAAAAAATTGACACTTTTTACTCGTAGGTAGGTCGTAGTAGGTCGTGATGGTAGCCGTAGGTAGTCGTAGGTAGTCGTAGGTAGTCGTAGGTAGCCGTAGGTAGTCGTAGGTAGTCGTAGGTAGTCGTAGGTGGTCGTAGGTGGCCGTAGGTGGTCGTAGGTAGTCGTAGGTGGTCGTAGGTAGTCGTAGATAGTCATAGGTGGTCGTAGGTAGTCGTAGGTCGGTAACTGGCCCGAGAAAAAAAATGCAAACATGACATAATTTTATCATATGATCATTTTCCACTCATAGCTAGTCGTAGTTGGTCTTAAGTGTGGAAGAATGAGATCGAGGGGGGTCATAGGAGGTCATAGACATAGTCGTAGGAGGTCTTTTACTTCGGTGAGTCAACACGACCTTGACATTTTTTTCAACTCGTCGAGGGTCTTCTAAACTCGTGGATTAGGTCATCCAAGTGGGACAGGCCCTTTAGGTTTCAAAATGTAATTCACTGCTATTTATTTCATTGAATGATGTATATTGAGTAGCATGATTATAACATACCTCAACACCAGGAACAGAGTCCTCCCATCTGGGAGGCGACTCTGAACTATCAAACCTTCCACATCCAGACACAAAAACAGCTTCTTCCCACAAGCGGTAGCTCTACTTAACGGACGCACTACGCCACTACGTTCTGGTCTGTAAGCCAAACACTTATGAACTCTCCAAGTGCACTTTAGATATCAACGTGTGCAATACATAGCAAAGCTGGCCCTTTTTACTCTTGCACTTTATTTTTTACATTTTTTTATGATAATTAAAAGAAAAAAAATGATTATCTGCTGTGTACTGTGTTTCTACCATGTGCGAGCAAAGCACCGTCAAATTCCTTGTGTGTGTACATATTTGGCCAATAAATTGATTCTGATTCTGATTCTGATAGCAGTGCATTCAGAAAGTATTCAGACCCCTTCACTTTTTCCACATTTTGTTCCTCTGTGGAGATGGGAGAACCTTCCAGAAGGACAACTATATGTGCAGCACTGCACCAATCAGGCCTTAATGGTAGAGTGGCCAGACGGAAGCCACTCCTCAGTAAAAGGCACATGACAGTCCAAAATGGCATGAGAAACAAGATTCTCTGGTCTGGTGAAACTAAGATTGAACTGTTTGGCCTGAATGCCAAGTTTCACGTCTGGAGGAAACCAGACACCGCTCATCACCTGGCCAATACCATACCTATGGTGAAGCATGGTGGTGGCAGCATCATTGAGGTGATGGAAATGTCAGAGGATGATGTTGAATGTGGAGGCTGGTGGGGTGAAAGATGAGTATCCGGGGAGCTCGATCTTTCAGCATCATCACCTTTTGAACCACAATGTCTGCCGTGCCATTCCAGTGTCCCTCCTTTTCTTGCCCATTCATGTGCCTGTTTAATTGCCTTTTAAATATTATTATTGTATCTGTTTCCACCCTGGCAGCATGTTCCAGGCACCTACGACTCTGTGCCCTCTAGTATTTGATTTTTCAAAATTATCTATGCTTCTGGTGATTTTATAGGCTACCATCAGGTCACATCTCAGCCTCCGAGTCTCCAGAGAAAATAATTCAAGTATCTGATGCTCCAGAGAAAACAATCCTAGTCCATTAATAATAGTTATGGGAATATACTTGCATGTTTGAATGGATATTGCTGAGTAATCGTAAAGTCATATTAAGTTCAGGACTTTCTACATGTAGAATATAATCTTTAAATTGCAGATTATAACACATTATCTGGCCTGCAGATTATTATGATTTTATTTGGATGTAATTGAAGATTGAAAATCTATTAGAAATTATAGAGTTTACCAGAGATCTATTGCTTACTGGAAATGAAGTTCCATTTCTGGTACATAAAGCACCAGAACCTAATCCTTTGTCATCAGTGAAGTGTGAACAACACACCCTGACACAAAAAAGGATGAAAGTGGTGGAGTAGTTCCGTGGGTTAGGCGGCATATCTGGAGACCATAAATGGTTGACGTTTTGGGTCTGGACCCTTCTCCAGGCTGATTGTTGGGGGGAGGAAAGAAAGCTGGAAGAGATTAGGGGCAGGACAAAGCCTGGCAGATAATAGGTTGATGCTGATGAGGAGGCTTTTTTGATAAGCAATTGTAGGATAGAGGCCAGAGATGAAAAGGCAGAAGGTATGAGACAAAAGTCTACTCTCAGTTCCTCCATCTCCACTGCAACTGCTCTCAGGAAGAGGCTTTCCATTCTAGGATATCCAAGATGTCCTCGTTCTTTAGTAAACGTGGATTCCTCCCTGCAGTCAAAGATTGTTCTCTCACTCACGACTCCTCTGTGTCCTGCGGATCGCCCCAGATGGGAAAAAAGATAGAGCTCCCCGGATCCTCACCTTTCACCCCATCAGCCTCCGCATTCAACATCATCCTCTGACATTTCCATCACCTCCAACGTGATCCCACCACCACACATCATCCCGTCCCCACCCCTTTCCACCAGGCTTTGTCCTGCCCATCGTCTCTTCCAGCTTTCTACCCCCCCCCCATTCCAACCAAAAAAAGGATGAATGAGTGTCCCAACCTGAAATCACCTGTCCATATTCTCCAGAGATGCCACCTGACCTGCTGAGTTACTCCAGCACTTTGTGTCTATTGTTACAAAGCAGCATCCTTGTTTCTACACCCTGAAACAAATGCTTTCCATATTTTAAAGTATTTGCATTCTGTCAAATGTTGAAGTTGCTATTATGGTCATGTTTAATTAGTAACAAATGTGATCTAGAATCTGTCCACAACATTTCTGGAGATTGCTGTTGCTCCTCTGGGAATAAGATGATAAATAATAACGTAATTAAACATCTTATTTTAGGTTTACAAATTTACAGTAAAATCAATTAGTTAAGATCACCTGAGTAAGGTTCACAACTCCCTTGCCAGAACTGTCGACATATGCATCTGAAAAACAAAATGTGTTTACAAGAAAATCAGGAATGCGACCGCTTAGAAATTAATTGGACAATTTCTGGATGATAATTTGACTCTTGAGAACTCCTATTAGTTTCCCACAATAAAACTGAGGGAGAGGTTGGCATCACACTTCATTACTTAACATTGTGTTAAACATAAGTAAACCAGTGACAGATGCACTAGAGGTAAGGAAATTCAGACAGAGAATAGCTGACCTATTGCATAACTACACCATTAGGTAAGTACACAGTGACACAGAAGTTGCTTCATGTGACTGAGAACAGATTTAATCATCGTGCCCTACAGCAAGCATGATTCTCTGACAGAAAATGTCCATTCCACAGCATATGTCCAGAAACTCAAGAGTGAAGATAAATCTCCTCTCTACAAGTTAACCATTTGTCAAAGTGGCTTTGTGACTTGATCCAAACTGCTCGTGCTGTCTGGGCACATTTCCATTTTTGCCAAAGGATGCAAATGAAGGTGCCCATCTGTCTGCTCCTGTAAACCTCAGCATCAGGAAGAACAATGCAAAGCAGTTGAAGTGCACTGTAACCTGACAGTGTCCACTGGTCACCACACAGACTCCTGAAACCCTGAATCCCTGCTCCAAGAACAGAAGGAACACATGGAATGATATTGAGAACTTCAGGTCCATGTATTTGAAGTGCAAGCAGTGGAAGGAGCACATCTGCTCACCTGCCTATCCCATTAAGTCCCCTCCTGCCCCATCTGTGCTTCGCACATTGGCCTTATCAGTCACCTCGGAACCCAGAAAACTGGAGTAATCTTCGATCAAGATGGCATATTGTCGCAGCTGATAGAGCCGCTGCACCACAGACCCCAGAGATCCGTGCTCATACCCGACCTTGGGTGCTGTCTGTGTGGAGTTTGCACGTTCTCCCTTTGACCGCATGAGTTTCCATCCAGGTGTTCTGGTTTCCCCCATCATCCTCCACAGGACGTGATAGTTTTCGGTTGATTGGCCTCTGTAAAACTGCTCCCACGTTATAGGGAGTGGATGAGAAATGAGTAACACTGAACTGGTGCAAATTGGTGATCGATGGTTGGCATGGACTTGGTGAGCTGAAAGACCTGTTTCCATGCTGTAAACTCTAAAGAACTGCCTCAAAAGAGGATACAGTGGTGAGAGTGTTTTTTTGTTGAGCTGTTGTTTCTATAAATGTGATTAACGCTGATGATCAAATATGAACTTCTGGGTATTGTGACTTTAATATATCCCTTGGTCGATTATGCTCTCCACGTAGAAATAAATATTATATAAATACACAATCCATTCAGAAAGTATTCAGACCACTTTTTCTACATTTTGTTACGTTACAGACTTATTTTAAAATGGATTAAATTCTTTTTTTTAATCATCAATCTACATAAAATACCCCAGAATGAAGAAGCGAAAACAGGTGTTTATAAATCTTTGCAGTCATTAAAAAGAAATAACTGAAATATCACATTTACATAAGTATTGAGACCATTTGCTATGACACTCAAAATTGAGCTTAGGTTCATCCTGTTTCCATTGATTATCCTTGAGATGTTTCTGCAACTTGATTGGAGTCCACCAGTGGTAAATTAAATTGATTGGACATGATTTGGAAAGGCACACACCTGTCTATATAAGGTCCCACACTTGACAGAGCAGGTCAGAGCGAAAACCAAGCCATGAGGACAAAGGCATTATCTGCAGACCTCCGGGACAGGATTGTGTCGAGACACAGATCTGGAGAAGGGTATAAAACAATTTATGCAGCATTGTAGGTCCCGAAGAGCACAGTGGCCTCTGTCATTCTTAAATGGAAGAACTTTGGAACCTCTGGTCTGATGAAACCAAGATTGAACACTTTAGTATGGAGGAAACTAGGCACCGCTGATCACCTGGCCAAAACCATACCCATGGTGAAGCATGGTGGTGGCAGCATCATGCTGTGGGGATGTTTTTCAGCAGCAGGAACTGGGAGACTAGTCAGGATCAAGGGCAGGATGAACAGAGAAAAGTACAGAGAGATCCTTGATGCAAACCTGCTCCAGAGCATTATGGACCTCAGACTGGGGCAGAGGTTCACCTTCCAACAGGACAACGACCCTAAACACACAGCCAAGACAACGCAGGAGTGGCTTCATGACAAGTCTGTGAATGTCCTTGAGTGGCCCAGCCAGAGCCCGGACTTGAACCCGATCAAACATCTCTGAAGGGACCTTAAAATAGCTGTGCATCGACGCTCCCCATCCAAACTCACAGAGCTTGAGAGGATCTGCAGAGAAGAATGGGACAAATTATCCAAATACAGGTGCCAAACTTGTTGCGTCATACCCAAGAAGACTTGAGGCTGTAATCGCTGCCAAAGTTGCCTCAACAAAGTACTGAGTAAAGGGTCTGAATACTTATGTAAATGTGATATTTCAGTTATTTATTTTTAATTACTTTGCAAAAACTTCTTAACACCTGTTTTCGCTTTTTTATTATGAGGTATTTTGTGTAGATTGATGATTTAAAAAAAATGAATTTAATCAATTTTAGAATAAGGCTGTAATGTAACAAAATGTGGAAAAAGTGAAGGAGTCTGAATACTTTCTGAATGCACTGTATTACCAATTTAACAATACATTCTTGTCAATGTGGCTTAGTTGATGCTTTGAAGATGCCAAAGTAAGCTCACAATTTACTCTGAGCATAGGAAAACAATGAAAGTAGCAAGATTAATGCACTTACAGCTGTTTCGCCATTCCTAACAAGTCCGTCTGACTCATGAACAATACTTGCCATTGCTTCACAATCCCTTAAGACTTTTGATTAATATAAATCTATCCATTTTTTAATCTAAAGTGAACAGTTAACCCCGCATTAATTGGCATTTGTGGGAGGGAGTTCAAAATTTCTACATGCAACATCGTATGTTTACCTTTACGACTGAAAGGTGTAGTTCTAATTTTTAGTCAATTAATTCATCTGTAGTTGCTGCGGCTACTCCTCCTTGTCCGTCATTTATTCACTCCTTCCTGTAAACTCTAAACCTCAGTATACTTGGTTGAACCTCCAGACTCTCTTTGCAGTCACGTCTCAGAAATGGTAGCCCATTAATTCTCCACCCACCTCTCTCACACCCCACTGCAGTTGAATTTGCACCCTCAATTAATTTCACTTTTCTTTACACACAGGACATCTATTAATTATGGTTTATTAGGACAGATTAGCAGTAATCTGTCCATTTACTTTCTCCTGGTTTAATTGACTTTTATATTTAGTCTAAACACAACATGCAGTGCCTAAAGCACAATGTCTATTACTCCACCCTCTTCCCTTTTGTTTTCCTTGGAATTGCCAACATGCTACCTTTTACGTCCAATCTATTAGCTTTAATACCTAGGGCTAGAAATTCTACAGCTTCCTCAGATGAATACAATTCTCTTGACATTCTCTTACATCTTAAAATTGTCAAAGTGCATAAAAAATGAATCATCTTTATTTATGTACTCCACTCTCTAACTGTAAATCTGAATATTCTTTGAGATGGTAAAATGACAGAGATGATCGTCAGTACATTTTAAAATTGCAAAGGGACTGTGGTTGTTTTCAAGACCGTTTTTCCATGAGCTGAACATCAGTATGTTACATTTACATCCTCTTGGAACCACACAAGATACTTTGCAGTAAAAATGAATTTTACCCAGTCACATGGGTGCAGAAATATGACCAATTTCATGGACAGCATGATCATAGGATTACAACCAAGTCTTCAAATTGATCGTCCTGATTAAAGGACAAAACTAGCTCGTATAAATTCACCTCCGCAACCCCTCCGTGAAGCAGTTTTCTGTTCTTCACGGTCTAAAATATAAAGTCTGTAACAAAATTAATTATCGTTTCGAAGAACATAAGTTAATAAATGACAATCAAAGTGGATTCATTCTGGGAAATGAATGTGTCAGACCTTCAAAAAAAAGGTAATAGTTGAAGTCATGTTCACAGATTTTTAAAGACATTCAGTAAAATGACACAAAATGGCAAAATTGAAGCCTAGCGATTAAAGGGACGCCGGCTGTGTTGATGTAAAATTGGATACGTGACAGAAAGCTGAATAATTATTTCTCAGACTTATTATTTATAAGTGCGTTGTTATATTCCCGTGTTGAATGATCAGGCAGATCTTTCAGGATGGATTAAGTGGCCTCCTTCAACTGTTAAAGAATGTGTGGTTCACTGAAACTGTGAAACATTTCCAGCCTTCCACAAGTGCATTTTGCAAGTGTATCTGTGACACAAACATTTACTGAAGCATCATCACTTTTAGTTCCAAGCAATCTTTGAAGTCTAAAGTGACTAAGCAGAGTCTTACCTTCATAAAACTGAGGATCCCTTGAAGCATGTTTGTTGATTCTTCCAACATGATCGATTAATTACCGTAGGTTGAAGGAGCAACATTTTAGTTTACCGAATAGTGATGGAAAGAGTGGATGTGGAGAGGATGTTTCCACTGGTGGGAGAGTCTAGGACCAGAAGGCAATGCCTCAGAATAAAAGGACGCTCCTTTAGAATGGCGATGAGGAGGAATTTCTTTAGCCAGAGGGCAGTGAATCTGTGGAATCCATTGCCAGAGAGGCCAAGTGGAGGCCAAGGCATTGGGTATTTTTAAAGCGGAGATTGACATGTTCTTGATTCGTAAGGGTGTCAAAGATTACGGGAGGAGGCAGGAGAATGGGGTTGAGAGAGAAATATAGATCAGCCATGATTAAATGGAGTAGACTCGATGGGCCGAATGTCCTAATTTTGCTCCTATGACATGAACTGATGTACTTAGTTATATGCAGTTACTTATTTCACGGTATATTTTTATAATGGTTATAGTGGGTATAATTAGTCTGCGCTGACCAGCTATCTCCACACACTAAAAGTATCCTACACACCAGGGACAATTTTCCAATTTTAACAAAGCCAATTAACCTACAAACCTTTGGAGTGTGGGAGGAAACCGGAGCAACTGGAGAAATCCTATGCGTCACAGGGAGAATGTACAAACTCTGTACAGACAGCACGTATAATCAGGATCGAACCCGGGTCTCTGCCACTATAAGGCAGCAACTCTACTGCTGTGCCACTGTGCTACCCCAAGTCAGTATCTTTTTCTCAGGATGAAAAATCAAATACTAGAGGGCATAGATTTAAAGTGAGAGGGACAAAGTTTAAAGGAGGTGTGCAGGGCAAGTTTTTTTTATACAGAGGATGGTGAGAATATGGAACACGCTGCCTGGTGTGGTGGGTGAGGCAGATAATTAGTGCCATTTAAAAGACATTTGGACAAGCATATAGCTATGCAGGAAATGGAGGGATATGGTGGATGTGCAGGTAGATAAATGATACTCTTGGCATCATGTTTGGCACAGACATTGTGGGCCAAAGGGACTATTCTTGTGCTGTACAGTGCTATGTCCTATGATAGACGGTTGTAATATCAGGAAAATAACAGACAAAGTTTGTATGAGTGTAAAATATGAATTGATGCTTGGAATAATAAATACTGTATAATTTAATTGAGTAAATAAAGTTTATTGTAGCAAGCTGACAGGTGGGATTAAGTAGTATCAACAAGTTATAACAATTATATTAATTAGGTGACAAGTATAAAGCTGTTTCTTTGAAACTGGTCAATTATAACAGCTGCCTGATATTTTTAAAAGGCCATTGCACAATCTGGATTAAGACATATTCTTGCATTCTTTGTTGACTAATTTTAATATAGTTTTGGTCTTGGCCTATTGTCACATGTACCGAGACACAGCGAAAAACTTTGCTTTGCATGTCATCCAGGCAGATCACACCATACTTGAGTAAACAGTAATGAAAACAATTCTGGAATCACTCAGCACGTCGGGCAACATCTGTGACGAGAGAAATAAAGTTAATAAACACTTCATCTTCACACAGAACATTAGCACCATTTCTACTGTATGACCTGTTGAGTGTTTCCAGCATTTTTTTGGTTTTAAACTTAAATCATCGCTGACATGTACAACATATCTTAATTTTGTAAAATTGAATGCTGACAGATAAGATCTGCAATGAATATACTCCTGTGATGAATTTAGTAACTGATTTTTGGAATTATTTTGCAAGTACTTAGTTATCATTCATGTCTTATCAGAGAGCAATATTTGCATCATCTCTTAGTTGTGTATGTTTAAATTGTCAAATTGAAATGTACTCAATTTAAATTCAGGGTCCCTATGAGAGATATTCCCATTACCTTCATGACAGCCAGATTCAGATAGGATGACACCTATCTACCCCACAGATCGTCCTTTAATCTCTAATGATTTCCAGTACCTGTGGCAATAATCATAAATTTAGAAGGCTCATAATATCCTCCTCTCAGTGTTTGCAGCAAGCTTACAGATATTTAAGTGATGATCTACCCTTAGCTTTCACTAACATATCTTGTGAACAGGCTGGTTTTATAAGATTTATTACCAACTTTAGATTTTAGAGAGTTATAGCGTGGAAACAGGCCCTCGGCCCACCGGGTCCACACGGACCATTGATCACCCACGCACTAGTTCCACGTTATCCCACTTTCATACACTACACACTAAGGGCAATTTACAGAAGCCAATTAACCTACAAACCTGCATGTCTTTGGAATGTGGGAGGAAATTGGAGCACCCAGAGAAAAATCTACACGGTCACAGGGAGAATGCACAAACTCCACCCAGACAGTACCCATAGTCAGGAGTGAACCTAAGTCTCTGGTGCTATAAGGCAGCAGCTCTATGAGTTTGTCACAGTGCTGCCCCAACTAGTCCCAACTAGTTCTCCTAGCCACATATGGGTTATATGTTCACCCACATTATGTAATTAACATTGCAAGATCAGACAGTTAGCGCATATAGAGTCATAGAGCCATAGACTCGTAGTCAAAGAGCATGGAAACAGGCACTCTGGCCCACTTTCCCACACTGGCCAACATGCCCCATCTACACTAGTCCCAGCTGCCCGCACTTGGCTCATATCACTCTAAACCTATCCGCTCCAAGTACTTGTCCAAATGCCTCTTAAATGTTATGATAGAACCTGCCTCAACTACCGTCTCTGACAGCTGGTTCCATATACCCACCATCCTTTGTGTGAAAAAGTTACCCTCCAGGTACCTATTAAATCTTTCCCCCTTCACCTTAAACCTATGTCCTCTAGTTCTTGATTCCCCTACTCTGGCCAAAAGACTCTGTGCATGTATTCTATCTATTCCTCTCATATCAACAAGTGATTTGTGGCTGAGAAACACCTCAATGAAGCTCGCTCAAAAAGTAATCTCTTTTATATCCAAATTTCATTCCACATGATTCCCAATAATAAGATTGGATTGAGTTTGCCAGTGATGCTGCCATTTTAAACCAGAATAAGCAAGCCTGTTCATAATATGTAGCCATATCTGCATCGTGTGAAACCAACTCTACCTACATTAGGGGGAGCAGGCTGCTGTAGATTAACGGCAGATTTGTGGCCTACACACAGAAATGAACCAAGTGGACCAGACACTGAGGAACTGAGAGGTCCATAAATAACCTACGTAGCACAAGTTTTGAGGGGAAGGAGATATGGATAGTGTGTCATGTTGACATATAGCCACCTTTTTTCATCACTGAACTCTTGTGGCTTGGGCATCGAGATGTCTTGGAAGTTCACAGGCGAGCAACACGCTTGACTCCAGTGATTTTCATAATGTTCACTCACGTTGTCCTCACATCCAGAGCTATAACCATTTTTTTCCTTCACCCTCCTCCTCACCCACCCCCCTCCCACCGCTCTTCTTGGTGCCCTGGACTTGCACCCATTGCTCCCCTTCCCCCTCCCCTTTCAATTACATTCCTTCCTCTGGCTTCACAAATCACACCTCTTCTATCCTTCTCACACCTTTTGTCTTTTCATCTCTGGCCTTTGTCCAACCTACTGACTATCATAAACCCCTCTCATTTGTATCCACCAATCACTCACCAGGATGTCCTATCTCTCTTCTCTTCCAGCTTTCTACCCCAATCAATCTGAAGAAGGGTCTTGACCCCAAATGTCAACTATTCGTGTTCTCCAGAGATGCTGCCTGACCTACTGAGATTTTGAATCTGAATATATGATCATGGAATCATGGAAACTTTATTGTCATTCGGTCTGAACAAAATTTTGTTGCCTTGCAGTCATACATATAATAAAATAACAAAACACACAATAAACACAAATTTAACATCCACCACAGTGAGTTCACCAGGCACCTCCTCACTGTGATGGAAGGCAAAAATCTTAAGTCTTTGTCTCTTCCCTCTTTGTTGTCCCTCTGCGCGAAGGCGATCCAGGCCTCCGATATTGTGACCCTGCCTGGTGATGGTAAGTAAGTCCCGCGGCCCAACCGTGCTCCGCGAACGGGCCGGTTCAAACTCTGCGGCCCGGGGTAGTCGAAGCTGCTGCCCTCCAGTCCAGCGGACGAAGCTGTTGCCGCGGGAACTCTGGAAAAACAGGTCACCAACCTGTGACCTGCGAGCTCCCGACATTGTCATCTACTGGGCCCACGGCCGAACTGCTGAAGTCGGGTAGCCGCCGCCGGAACACCATACATGATACATGATACGTGATATATGATATATTAAATATGATACAGACTACTTTTTCCCATCAGAATGATATTTCCTTGGCGACAATTCACTGGCTAACTCAGGGAATTACAATAAATATGGTGCAATCAAGGGAAGGGATGGTGAGTAACAAAATAGTTGTATTCTGGGAGACATGAAGAATTTCCATTGTATTTTCCAACCCAGAATGTAACTATAACGTACTTTAGAGTTGTAATTGTGCACTCCATTGAAATTGTACCTGAGCAAATGTAAGGCTAACAAAGAGCAAATATTTAGGCAAAATCTCTGCTTTCCCACTCCAAGGGGCCATTGTAGTATGAATCATCTTTGCTGATTCATGGGAAAACTGGATAGACAGCTGATAACAGCCAGAAAGGCAGGAAGGGTGGTCATCAGCATACATATGCAGGGTGATACTGGGACAGGGGTTGAAATCAGAAAGAATCACATAGTTAGTCACCAGCAGCTATAAGGGGCTGTCCCACTGCGGCGACCTAATCTGCAAGTTTAGAAGAGTTTGCCCTCAACTCCAACTCGCAGCATGGCCTTCATGCTCGAGGGAAGTTCCCGCATACTCGCGGCCTCAGCTAGGCCGCTGAAAAATTTTCAGCATGTTGAAAAATTTTCCGTGGGTAATATTTTGTTGGCATGGTTCTTTTTAACTCGTAGTGCAGTGGAGTGGGCTATTTAGTTATAGGCAGTTGAGGGCAGCCATAGGCAATCTCCTTCGCTGACCGGGCATTTTGATTGGCTCATTGGAGTTTTCAGTGTGGGGGGATGGGGTGGTGTTGGGGGGTGGGGGGTGTGGGATGTGGGGTGGTGTGGGGGGTTGGGGGGAAGGGGGGAGAAACGGGGAGGGGTAAAGGGGGAGGGGGAATGGGGGAGGGGGGAGGGGGGAAAGGGGAAGGGGGAAGGGGGGTGTGGGTGTATGGGGGGGAGGGACTCCACTCAGCGACATCTGGCCACGGCACCACACAGCACCTCCCAGCTGGTGCTGTGTGGTGCCCCAACGCCACTCAGCGGCTTCCCCAACTCCACTCAGCGGCTTCACTCAGCACGGCTTGCGGCCTCAATCAGCACAGCATGAGGAATCAATCAGCGAGGCTCATGGACTCAGCCCTTCCTCCAGAGGTTTATTCTCCTCGACCCAGTGATTGACAGCGGGTGCCAGAAGGGACGTTACCTTCATGGTGACTGACAAGCGAAAAGACCAATCTGCTGATCTAACAATCTTTTAAACCTTCATAACCTTTGTAATATTACACCGATCGGAACAAAACTTGGTGCACTTGGAGCAGAGGAGAACAGTGAGTTAGGTGGCGGAAAAATCCTAGCGATATAGGGTACCATTTTTGTGCAAATTTTAAAATAACGCAAACCGGAAGAGGACAAGATGAGAGTTTTAGTAATAGTATAGATGTAGATATAGATGGATGGATGGATGGATAGATGGATAGATAGATAGATGGATGGAGAGATAGATGGATAAATGGATGGATGGATGGATGGATGTGGAGGCTTTAGAGAGGGTGCAGAGGAAGTTTGCCAGAATGCTGCCTGGATGAGAAAGTTTCAGCTACAGGGAGAGGTTGGGTAGATTGTTTTCTCTGCAACGTCAGAGTTTGAGAGGAGGCTTGATAGAAGTATATAAATTTATGAAAGGCATAGATAGGGTAGACAGTCAGAACCTTTCTCCCAGGGCGGAATTGTCAAACACTAGAGGGCACAGTAATAAAGTGAAAGGGTAAAGTTTAATAGAGATGCACGTGGCACGTTTTGCACACTGAAGGTGGAGGGGGCCTGGAACGCAGTGTTAGGGGTGGTAATGGAGGCAGATATGACAATGGTGTTTATGAGGGTTTTAGATAGGCACATGGAAGTGCAGGGAATAGAGGGACATCCCCGTTATGTACTATGTTTACATATTCACATATTCTGTTGTGCTGCAGCAAGTAAGAATTTCATTGTCCCATCCGGGACATATGACAATAAAACACTCTTGACTCTTGACTCTTGACATGGATCATGTTCAAGCAGATGAGATCAGTTTAACTCGGCATCATGTTCGGCATGAACATGGTGGGCCGAAGGGCCAGTTCCTGTGCTGTACTGCTCTATGCTCTATGTTCTATGTTTAAAATAATTAAATCATAAGGGTGTGATTAGAAAACCCATGTGGTTAATCAACACTGAAGTTAAATACCTGGTATTGGTGTTGGTCACATGCACCAAGATACAGTAAAACACTTTGTGTGCTATCCAGTCAAACCATACTGTCCATGAGTACAATCAACCATCCACAGGTACAAATGTTAGTGCAAAGAGAAAATACCAGAGTGCAGAATATTGTGTTAGACCTTTATTGCTACAGAGAAAGTGCAAATTAAAAATAAAGTGCAAGGTCTGTAATAAGATAATTTGGGAGATTGGGACTACAACCTAATTTATGTAAGGACCATTCAGTAGTCCGATAATAGTAATGCATTCTTGATTGTATTCCTATAGCAGTGGCAGGTTGCTGTATTCTGCCTCTCAAAAGATTATTAAGAATCTCATTGACATTGGAAGCAGCTTCTAACTTTTTGCTACTGTTAAACCCAGGGATGAATTTCTGGGCAATTGTATCTTAAATTTTCCAAGTACAGTTTAAAGCTATGTAAAATGTTATTAGGGATCAAATATGATATGTCTAATGGGCCTGTCCCACTTACGCAACATTTTTGGCGACTGCCGGCACCCATCATAGGTCGTTGCAGGTCGGTGAAAAATTTCAACATGTTGAAAATCCAGTTGCGGCCGGAAAGACGCTACGACTCTTTGGGCGACTGAGGAGACGACTCACGACCATACAGGCGACACCCCGGCAACATGTGACGGGTGCCGGCAGTTGCCGAAATAGTCGCTTAAGTGGGACAGGCCCATTAATGTGTCATTGTTTTGAATCGCTTCATCACATTCAATGTAACAGAGGTTGAGCTACTTTATGTTTGGTTTCTAGATATACAATTGCTGCAAGGGGATATAGCAGCAGAACCAATGCCTCTTGTCCAAAAGATGTCAAAAAGATATCCTTCAATGATCAGCTCAGGCCGGTTTTCTGAACATTCTCAGCAGCTGTAAATGAGAGTAACACCTATTTTAAAGCTGAATTGGATATCAATCGGAACAATACAGATGAGCATTCTTAAACAGATATTACCAGTGACAGTGGTAAATGCACAGAATCTCATGCATAGAGTAGGGGAATCGAGGAGCAGAGGATGTAGGTTCATGATGAAGGGGAAAATAACTATTAGACGGCTGCCGTAAGGAAATTGTGACCAACATTCCCACAGTCAGGATGAGCTAGACTGCTAGACTGTGCACATAACCCAGTCAGCATCTCTCCTTTATTGTCACCCACGTTCTCACCACTATTTTGGGACATACTTTCATGGCATTGTCAGCAAGTTAAGAGTCATCATTTATTTCTCTGAATGGGTGAGCTGCCTGTAAAGAAGAACTATTTATTCTTTATACCCCAGCCTCCTATGATGCTGTGGGAGGTGATGTGTGATGTAATACTTGCATAAACATTGAATCATCCTCCCACACAGATATCTTGCGTCAATACAAAAACACTCAATCCATGATGTAGATGATGAAAGACGTTGAGGTAATATGAAAACTGCAGGTTTTGGGATGAGGGGGTTTGATCAGATGCCAGGACTGTATGAATTAGCTTTTACATGAGCATACATTTAAGGGTACACCAATTTGATTACATTGATGGGATAAGCATTACTCCTGTACACATCATTCTCTCTCTATCATCTTTTCTCAGTCAGTGAAAATCATCTTGCAGTTTTATAACTATCATTAAAATAAACATTCATTGTAACAACATCTGCAATGAGCTTGCATTGTATTTTCCTGGCTTCAACAAGCAACACATCAAACTGGTACTGCATAATAACTAAATTAACAAACTAAATGTACTTTAATGCAGCTGACTGCCCTGTACAGAATTTGTATGTTCTCCCATTGAGTGGGTTTTCTCCAGCTGCACCGGTTTCCTCCCACACTCCAAAGATATGAAGGTTTGTAGGTTATTTGGCTTTGGTTAATATTATAAGTTCTCCCTAGTATGTAGGATAGTGTTAGTGTATGGGGATTGCTAGTCGGCATGGACTCGGTGGGCCGAAGGTCCTGTTTCCACGCTGTATCTCTAAACTAAACCGGCTGGAGGTGAAAGCTTGCCATGGGTTTCCAGACAACATTTTAAATTAATCAGTTATTGGTCTGGATTTTGAGGTAAATCGTTGAGTTACAAGATAAACACTCATTGTGAATTCAACAACATCTTCTGATGTCTGCACGTGTTGTTAATTGTGGAAGACAGGAAGTTTCTGCCCAAATGCCCTGTCCTTTCAATGGCTTTTCTGTGAGGATATCTGGCTAAGAGTTTCAACACTTAAACAGATAATAAACCATTTAGTGGTACAATTTCCATTATAGATGCCCACTAAACCCATCAGAGAATGGTTGTGTCTATCTATGCCAGTTTAAGTATTGATTTTGATACTGCTATAAATCTCAATTACTGCCAAATAAGTTTTCTGGCGAAAAAATGATGGCCATTCTTATAGATTTTGATTAGCTATAAATCAATTCTTATTAATTAATTTTGTATCTTTTCTGCTATTCCCATTTTTCCTGTCTCTATTGATAAACTCTGGTACATGGTTTGTCATTCAATCAAATATTCAGACTGATGGTACCTGGATCAAAATGTGTAGGAAAGAACTGCAGATGCTGTTTTTTACCGAAGATAGACACAAAATGCTGGAGTAACTCAGCAACTGAAGATAGACGGAACACCCGCTGAATTACTTCAGAGATGCTGCCTGACCCGTTGAGTTACTCCAGCATCTTGTGTCTATCTTCAGTACCTGGATCAAACTATGGACCTAAGCTAAGGTTCTTTGTTCTGATTGTTAAATGAAATACTAAGGAAATACACAGTTGCCTTTCCTGGTTACACAGGACCCAGACATTATGCAGACGGCAGTGTACCCTATGGTGCTCTAACCTATAGTAGGTTTCTGTCGCTGAAGAAATTGCAGAGACGTACAGGTGTATTGGCCTTATTCACAGCTGTGAGCAGAAAATCAAATTGAAGATATTTGACTACAGCCTATGAGCTCAACTGCATTATTCATGAATATGGAGATGTAGTTTTCATATCAGTGTGCAACGTATTTTATTCTTCTGGGTGCATTTCAAACATTATTTATTTCTGCCAAGTCTATTTGTTGAAATGTAGTTTATTAACACCCTGGGCACTGACATAATCTGAAATGTGACAACAGAAGTGGGATCAATCCACATATGTAGTTAAAATCCTGGCAAATCCAGTGATTGAAGTGAGATTGATGTATAGCAGCTAGGAGTATCGTGGGAAATGTTGTATGCCTCGTGATACTTTTTGCCTTAAATCAAAAGCTTTGAACCGTGTATAGAACAACTGGAAAAAGGCTGGAGTTTTGCTTCTCAGTTGCCACCAATAGTTAGCAAGAAATGTATTTATGTGGAATGCTCAGCTGTGATCAGGTCAGCCTATGGCAGAAGAATTTAAATAAGGTTTGCCGAAAGTGCTCGGCCTGGTAAGGCAGATATATTTGTATTCTGCTCTTAATGCTCACCTAAAGTCTGCCACGGTAGTAGGTGTATTTACATACTTGCAATAATTAATCCTTACTTAAAGTGAATGGGATTATATTTGCTGACAGACAGGGAATTCGTTCAACATTGTCGTTACTCATTTTAATTTTATGTTGCTTCACAAAGTGATTCAATTATGAAACTACCTTTTCATATATAGCTTGTTATGGTGGGGACATTGATCCAGCAATAGTAAATGTCAAATTATTTTAATCACTGCTGCATTTTGTAAGAGGCACATCACACAGAAGTAGCTCATACAGACTGCTCATGGCCTTTTACCCAGCGTAGGGGAATCAAGAACCAGAGGACATTAAGGTTTAAGTGGAGGGGGGGAAAGATTTAATAGGAGCCTGAGGGGGCAATTTTTTTACACAAATGGTGGTAGGTATATGGAACGGGCTGCCAGAGAGGTAAGATGAGACAGGTACTGTCACATGTTTAAGGAACATTTGGACAGGTACATGAATAGAAAAGGTTTGGAAGGATATGAGCCTAATGCAGGCAGGTGGGACTAGTGTAGATGGAGCATGTTGGTTGGTGTGGGCAACATGGGCTGAAGGGCCTGTTTCCACACTGTATAACTATAGGAGTGTATGACTATAAAACTAACGAAGTAATCAGAAATGTAAATGGCTATAACAGAATCATTGAAAAAATCTGATGTGCTGAAATTTTTTAATTCAGTGTTGAGTACAGAAATTGGAAGCTGGAAACTGCCTACCTCAAAGTGGTGCTATCGTTCCCTTCTACATCAAAGTGAATATGAATCGTGTAGGAGGTAAAAGACAGGGAGGTTAGTGTAAGGACATAATAATAGATTTTATTTTTTTTATTTTATATAGCGCTTTTCAGGACTCAAAGTCGCTTTACAATTGAGAGTCAGGAATAAACAAAACAAAATAGAGCAGTAAGACAGAGGGGAGGGGAACATGGGACTAAGGGTATGCAGAGGTGAAGAGATGGGTCTTGAGGCGGGACTGGAAGATTGTGAGGGACTCAGAATTTCGGACCGGTTGTGGGAGGGAATTCCAGAGCCTGGGAGCTGCCCTGGAGAAGGCTCTGCCTCCAAAAGTGCAGAGGTTTGATTTCGGAGTGGAGAGGAGACCAGCTGATGTGGATCTGAGGGACCGTGAGGGTTGGTAGGGGGAGAGGAGGTCAATGAGATAAGGGGGGGCCAGGTTGTTGAGGGCTTTGTAGGTGAGGACCAGGGTTTTGTAGGTGATCCGGTGGGAAATGGGAAGCCAGTGAAGTTCTTTGAGAACTGGGGTGATGTGGTGCCAGGATTCCGAAAAGAAGAGAGTTACAGTAGTCCAGTCGGGAGGAGATGAAGGCATGGATGAGTCTTTCAGCAGCGGGGGGTATGAGAGACGATCTGATTTTTGCAATGTTGCGGAGGTGAAAAAATGATGACAGGTGACAAGCACCTCAGGGCCACAATTGTACACTGTGGAGGTGCTCTACAGCATCCCCTGGACTATATGTGAGTTTATCGCTGAAAGTTGACATATCTGTCTCCCAATCTGCATGCAAGCGTTCTGAAATCACACCTGGCAAAATTCATTCTTTAGCATTTCAGATGAGATTGTAAGAATCGCCAGAGCAACATTACCTTTTACACAAAATTTCAATAGTTATTATTTAAATTAAGTCACGCATAAAGCTGAGGAAAGATCCTATTTTTCATGATTACAAAATATGGATAAAAAGAATCATCCAACTGAATCATCTTGAAGGACAAAACAGCTTTAGGGTAAAGCCAACTCTGAAGCCAAAGCTGTGTTTCTAACTGTGCCTTTGTAACCTGGAATTGCTGAAACATTCACCTGTTCAGCAGGGGATAATAGATTGCTTAAGGCAGGCACTTGGGCAATTTGGATGACGTTCCTTTTTTGAGGAAGATAATTGTGCAACGGATTTGGAAAGTTCAGGTCTTTCTTTTAAGATAATTTCAATGCTTCAAAATGGTGTAAAAGGGGCAGCACCAACTCAGATCTTATTGAATTACACACATTTTCCTTTCCACTGATTTCTCCCCTCCACCCCAAGAAGTAATTTTAATCTTATCATTTTATTAACTGTCCAGACCCAGATTTTTTTTACTCGCGGGCATTTTCCAACATGTTGAAAAATACGCCGCGACCTAGCTGAGGCCTCGAGTACGCGGGGACTACCCTCGAGCATGAAGGAGAGTTACAAAGACCTCCTAGGACCTCGTGTCGACCATGCAGTGAGTATGAGTCGAGGGCAAACTCGCCAGAACTCGCGGATTAGGTCGCCGCAGTGGGACAGCCCCTTTAGGATGCATAGGATTAGCAATGATTTGGTCACATGTATTCATAACTGATTTACTGATAGAAGGTAGATGTTCGTGGTGGAAGGACAATTTTCAGGCTGGAGGTCGTGGAGTTCCATAGGGATCAGGGATCTGTGCTGGAATTGCTGTTATTTATGATACATATATATATATATATATATGTGTGTGTGTGTGTGTGTGTGTGTGTGTGTATCAATGACTTGAATGTACCTGTAGATGAGCTGGTTAATAAGTTTGCAGATGACACCAAGATTGCTGGAGTCATGGACTGTGAGGAAGGTTGTCAGAGTGTACAGACAGCCACAGAAATGTGAGGAGAAATGGCAGATGGAGTTTAATCTGCACAAGTGTGAGTTGTTGCATTTTGGGAGGTTGAATGTAAGGGGCAAATATATAGTTAATGGCAAGACCCTTAACAGGATTGATGTACAGGGGGATCTTGGGATCCAATCCATAACTCCCTGAAAGTGGCAACAGAAGTGAATAGAGTGGTAAAGAAGGCGTTTGGTATGCTGGCCTTCAATGATTGAGGCATTGAAGTCAGGAAGTTAAGGTGCAACTCAATAGGACTTCAGTTCGGCCACATTTGGAGCATTTCATGTAGTCCTGTTTGCCACAATGCATGAAGGTTGTGGATGCTTTGGAATGGATACCAAGGAGGTTTATCAGAATGATGCCTGTATTAGCCACAAGGAGAGGTTAGACAGATGGATTATTTTCTCTGGAACTGTGGAGATTGAGGGGAGACCTGATGGAAGTATATACCATTATGAGAGGCATAAATAGACAAATAGAGAGATAGGTAGACAGTCAGAACCTTTTTTTTCCCAGGATAGAAATATTAAATACTAGAGTGCATAATTTTAAGGTGAAAGGTGCAAAGTTTGAAGGAGATGTGAGGGGCAAATTTTCCACGCAGAGGGTGGTGAATGCCTAGAATGCAATGCCAGGGATGGTGTTGGAGGCGAATACACAGTGGCATTTGAGGTTTTTGGATAGGAACATGGATATGCAGGGAATGAAGCGATATGGATTACATGCAGGTAGATAAGAGTTGGATTTGGCACTATGTTCAGCATTGATTTAATGACAAAGTTGTGAAGGCATTTGGGAGGGTTCAGAAAAGATTGCAAATAATATTCTTGCCATGAGGATCTACTGATAAACCAGTAAGTCTGATTTATTTGAAGAGGAGAAGACACAAGGGAGATTTGATAGAAAATATATAATGATGATGGATCAGGGTGGAGTTGATTGTGAGTAGCTATTATCGTTTAAGGAGGGAAGAAGGACCAGACGTCACAGATATGTGAAAGGGGAAGAGAATTAGGTGTGACAAGAGAAAAACATTTTCATGCAGCATGTGTTTGAAGTCTGGAATATGCACCCAACAAATGTACAATACGATATGATACAATAAGATATAACTTTATTTATCCCAGGAGGAATTGATAATGCCAACAGTCATAAAAACAAAAAAAACATTAAACATGAAATTAAAGTGACGAGTGGAAAGGGTTGGGGATGTGCAAAGATTGGGGACGGGGAGGGGGAGGGGGGTGGGGTGCTGGGGTGGGGAGGGAGTCAGTCTCAGTCTACGCCACGACAGAATCGGGAGGATTTGTACAGTTTGATAGCCACAGGGAAGAAGAATCTCCTGTGGCATCCTCTACCTGTACTATATGTACTACCTGTTGTAACCATCGAGAGAGTACTGGACATGGTTGGGAAAATTGTAAAGCAATGGATAAAGAGTTGGTTGGGACAACTAGATTTACTCTGGTAAAGAGCCAGTGCAGACACATTGGGCCAAATATGCTGTGATTCTATGATTTCCTTTGTGCTATTCTTTATTTTGCTTAGTTAATCAGTAACATTTTCCTGTGGGATCTGACCTGAATTTAAGCATCAAATATTATGCATAATCTCCGCTGCTCAATTTCAAGTGAGATCGCAGAGTAAAATATTTTGTGTCTTTTCATAATACAATTTTAGGTTCTATCTTTAATATTTCTCTCTTATCTAGATTATCTTCCCAAATTATCTTTATTTACCATATGCAGGAGACGATTCCAAACGTTGTAATTAAGCAAGTTTTGAGAGCTTAGTTTAACAAAGGCTTTCACTCATGATTTCTGCAGAAACCTGGTCACACACACATTATCATTGCATGATTTTTAAAAAAGCTTTACAGTGAAACTTAGTGACTACTTTCTTAAGTTTAAGTGGTTTTTTTAAAGATATAAAGCTGATTTGTACTGGGTGAAATTTTAGTCTCCCTCAAAAGTTGGCCAATGTCCACCACTCATTAACTGGACTGGTGGAAAAGAATACCTTCCCATACTTGTAACCTCATCCCATCCATTCCATCCTTCGCCTGACTGCACTACACGTAAGAAATTATCACATAGAAAAAAATAACAGAATTAGACCCACTGTTGAGCAGCAACTGAAGCTGAACTGTAACAAGTTTACACTGGAAAGATGTTTCACGGAATAAGTATGCTTGTAGAAGTAAAGTGAAATAATTCAGTCACCAATGGAAGTATTTGTCTCATTAATAATGTCATAACTTGATCAATTTTATATTTTTTGTAATTCTATATAAAGTTCCATTATTGGAGAAAAATATATAAAGTTATTAAGAAGTGATGTTGTTTCCGTGCAGAGTTGAAATTTTTGACAATTGTTCTCCCGATCAAGCAATTAAAGGTGGATAATAGATGTCTCCAGACTGCCTGCTAATATATCATTCACAACTTCAGAAGCTTCACAAAAGACTATATAATTTGCTGTAATAACTCAAATAACGCCTCCGCCCAACTAAAGTTTGCCTTTCATTACTGACAAGCTAAAATGTTGTTTTGCTTATGTGGACAGCATTTCAAAACCTTGTCCTATATCTCAACTACTAAAGTAATAACTAATACCCAAACACTAATGCTTCTAATATAAGCCAACTAGTTGGATCATGTTGAAAACTTTAATGCAATGTATGGTATTTTAATTCCTTAACCACTGTACCTGTGCAACTAATTGTGATTCTCCACACAATTTTTAGATTTCCCTGCAGACCTGCTATTTATTTTTCCTTTAACAATTGTCTATTTTCTTGTTGAAAGTCACAATTGACCATCTATATAGACCGTCTATTCCAAATCATAACCTGAAAATGGTTCACTGATGCTTTGTTTACCAGCCTCCTTCGATCTGTGTCTAGTTATCCTTCACACTTCCACCCACAGGGATAATTGCTTGTTATTCACTCCATTTAAATGAGCAGACTTTTGGACTTCAGCCATTTAATGCACACAGCAGAAGACAGACTTCTGTCCTCAAGGAATTTACTCTCTCCATTTATCCACTAACCTCCTCTAGCCTGTTGAACCACATGAGGATGATTCCAATCCTGCCACCTCGTGCAGCTGGAGGTAGCCCCCTCCCAGGGTCCAGATAACCCTGTCACATTTGTACTTTTTGAAGTCTTACACCTTGAATAGTCACCTCAAAACTATAAGTGCTGTGAATCCTGCACAATCCCTGCTTCACACGCTCTTCAAAAAACTAGATATGCAGCCTAATATGCTGACATTGTTAGTCATGTCTACCTTGCAGATACAGTACATAGGAGCAGGTACTGTATAGTAATTTCCTTGTGCAACTTCTATCCTGGTATTTAATTAAACCCTAAAGCCCTGTAATGAAGGTTAAAGAAACACACATCAATCTTTCAGGATTCGGTAGGACAAGGTGAAGTGTAATATTGGCCAACAAAGAAGTATTTTGTTTATAATAATACCAGCAATTTTTCAAAATGTACTTTTACAAAATAATGCATGTGCCATTGTCAAAGTAATGTAACAGAATCTACATACAAATGTTTCTTCTGCTAAAAAGAAAATCAACAACATTCAAGGAATGTGGAAATTCAATCTGACCCTTTAAACTTAACTGGAATTAGGTTTAGGGTGTGTTTAAAGTTTTGAAAAAGCAAAGTCATGATTGGGATGGTGTTGGATATTAGCCAAGGTTTAATCACCTTTCTCCATCCTCTGCAATATTACCATGTTGCTTCAATGCCTTTCACCCTATTAAGAGTGGTCACACTGTGGTGCCAGGAAAACTCTACAGACTTACACCATTCACCACATCAACCAAAACTTTTGTGCGTGTCTATGGAACGATCCATGATATCAGTGGGTGGGGACCAAATGAAGACCTTGACATGAAACTAGTGTGAAAGGAAAGTATGTTTCAGTTCTGGGAGAAAAGTTCAAAAACACAAGCATGCAGTTTTGATAAGTAATAATAATTTCTTAAGCTTTCATCTGGGGTGGGAGATTGCAACCTTCACGTGGTCCGCCCTGTTTCGACAAATGCAATCAACCTGGCGTGCACAATCAAATAAGATCAAATAGAACAAGTTGTCCTACAACTTTAGGCTGTGCACGTCATACGCAAGAAGAAGAAGAAGCTATCATCTAACCAGTAAATCCATGGGTTCCAAATAAATTTTAAAAAATCATAATTTCTTCATGATGCTTTGACAATTTGCAGTGCTTTTGAAATAATAGTCCATGTGGTAATTCCAATTATATTCCCAATTTATGAAATATCTCTGGGCTTTACCTTTATCCTTCCTCCTTAAATACCTGCTCCTGGTGACATATCATCAAGAAATACAGAAAGGGAGTACCTGACAATTTTTTTAAAAAATTGATAGCTAATATTTTACAAGGCGCATAATGCAGATAATTTAAGGTTGAAACTACCAAAATTATTTAATCTCGATTTATGCTATAAAAACAATGGAAAAGCATTGAGAAACTTTTCTTAGCCCTTGAGTTGAATTTATCCTCCACGGTCCTTCCTCAATATCACAATGGCATCTCGAGATGCCGATGCCCCTTGTCCGGCAAGCTGCTTGCTAATGCTCAATCACTCGAGCACACACCTTACTCCAAGACGACTGTTTCAAAGGGAAATTAGGGATTGCTGTAAAACACAAAGTGCTTGAGTATCTCGGCAGGTCAGGCAACATCTGTCAATGGATATTTTTAAGGCGGAGATTGACAGATTCTTGATTAGTAAGGGTGTCAGGGGTTATGGGGCGAAGGCAGGAGAATGGGGTTGAGAAGGAAAGATAGATCAGCCATGATTGAATGGTGGAGTAGATTTGATGGGCTGAATGGCCTCATTCTGCTCCTACATCTTAAGGATTTATGAGGAAATTCTCTGTCACCATAAATGTACCAGTGCAACCTTTGCCCAACTGAGATAAAGGGTCTTCGAAGATGGTCAGCAGAGATTCTGGTTCTCCTATGTGCTTGGAGACTTGGATATCAAAGCACTGGGAAAATACCACCAATGCTGTCCTAGCAAACTCTTCCACATTCACTGTAAAGGTTAAGCAAACTAATGTCGGTGTCCTCTCCCAGGACCATATCCTCAACATTGAAGCCCTAATTGTTTATATTGTGCAGGCCACGGCTTATGTATGTTGGACATCAGACTCAAATTCCAAGCTCTGTCACAGGAAGACATCGGACAGGTGAAAAGATTCCAGATAAATGCAAAGTCTGTTTAAGATGTGATTTTAAACTGAGGCCTTGCAGGTGTACATTATTTGAAATATCTGAGAGCTCTTAGAAACATAGAAACATAGAAAATAGGTGCAGGAGGAGGCCATTTGGGCCTTCGAGCCAGCACCGCCATTCATTGTGATCATGGCTGATTGTCCTCTATCAATAACCCGTGCCTGCCTTCTCCCCATATCCCTTGACTCCACTAGCCCCTAGAGCTCTATCTAACTCTCTCTTAAATCCATCCAGTGACTTGGCCTCCACTGCCCTCTGTGGCAGGGAATTCCATAAATTCACAACTCTCTGGGTGAAAAAGTTTCTTCTCACCTCAGTCTTAAATGACCTTCCCTTTATTCTAAGACTGTGGCCCCTGGTTCTGGACTCGCCCTACATTGGGAAAATGTTTCCTGCATCTAGCAGAAGTTTTCGGATGACACAGCTGTTGTCGGCCTCATTAAAGGGGGCAATGAGGAGGAGTACAGAGACATAATAAGTAACTTTGTGGAGTGGAGTGCACTCAATAACCTCCATCTTAACACCACAAAAACCAAGGAGATAGTTGTGGACTTCAGGAGGGGGAGGAGGAAGACTCAAGCAACACCAATCACCATTAAGGGCACTGAGGTGGAGGTGGTCGCTAACCACAGGTACCTTGGTGTGCAGCTTGACAGGGAGCTGGACTGGAAGTGTCATATGGAGGCGGTGTACAGGAAGGGACAAAGCCGACTGTATTTTTTAAGGAGGCTGAGGGCATTTAACATCTGCCAACCCCTACTGTGCAGTGTCTACCATTCAGTGGTGGCCAGTGCTCTGTTTTTTGCGGTGGCCTGTTGGGGAGATGGCGCTCGCATAGCGGACAAAAACAGACTGGACAAACTGATCAGGAAGGCCGGCTCAGTGGTCGGGGCTGAGCAAGGAATGGTCCAGCAGGTGGCAGAGGCCAGATCACTGAAAAAACTGGTTTCTATAATGACCAACCCCACTCACCCACTCCATGCCCTGAAGGTGATCAAGAGCAGCAGCTTCAGTCAGAGACTGATTGCACCAATGTGCAAAACGGAGAGACATAGGAAGTCCTGCTTACCAGCTGCTATAAGATTATACAATGCGCATAAATAACTGCACTTTTTTAAAATTAATTGTATTTTAACTTGTATTTTAACTTGTTAAGTATGGAAGCTATTTGTGGTGTTATGTATGTCTTGAAGCTGTCGTGGCATTGTAATTTCCTGCAAAGGATTATTAAAGGTATATCTTATCTTAGCAGGCATCTGCATCTCTTGTGGGTAATAGGCCAGGTTAATCCTTCAATCTTCATCCTTATGCCTCACATAGCTGTGGATTCTTACTGTCTAAATTAGCTGCTGCTTTTAAAACTACTTCATTGATGTTCTGGTACCATACATTTTAGTACTTTCCTTCCAGTGGAACAATGTAGAAGAAATTATTTCCCATAAAGAATACATTGCACAGAGAACTACTCCACTTTCATCTTCAAATAAGCAACACTCCAACATGCATGGTGTTCTGTACGTTTTAATAGCAGATTTGCAAATCTAGACCATTTGAATATTAACCGTGCATAAAGTGTGTGTTAGAAGCAAAGTAATGGGAAAGTAAAAGAAAGCCATTTTTTATTTACCCAGGGTTTCTCCGAAAGATTATCTTGTGTTGGATGACCTTGGAAACAAATAACTTAATTGAAGTTGCTATTACTTCAGCCAGTCTGGCATCCTTGAGGCAGGTAAGAGCAGTTGCTTTAAATAATACTGGAGCTGGCCTTTGGGATCTTTTCCATTTGGGAAAGAAAAAAATCACTGGCGAGCCGTAAAAGCAATTTTCCTCCTTAATGGCCCCCCCCCCTGCAATCACTGTGCAACACGGAAAAATACAACAAAATGGGCTTTGAAGGTTTAATCTCCCAACTGCAAGTCTAGCAAATGCATTTTGTACTCATCCTGTGGGTCAGATCAAAGATAAAGAAGAAAAGCACCATTCATTGCCTGGATTTTTACAATAAAATTAAAGCAAATCTGAAATTCGACAATTAGTGGAACAAGCTGAGAGTAAAAATAAAATCATATTGGAGGCTTGAGAATGGAGACACTGCTTAGGAAGGAAATTAAAGCTTTATTGGCTGAAGTTCATAAGTTGATAAGTTGTAGGAGCAGAGTTAGGCCATTCAGCCCATCAAGTCTATTCCACTATTTACTCATGGCTGATCTACCTTTCCCTCTCAACCCCATTCTCCTGCCTTCTCCCCATAACACTCTTACTAATCAGGAATCTATCAATCTCCACCTTAAAAATATCCATTGACTTGGCATCCACAGCCTTCAGTGGCAGAGTTACGGTGGCTCAGCAGTGGAGTTGCTGCCTTACAGCAAAAATGCAGCGCCGGTGACCCGGGTTCGATCCCGACTACGGGCGCTGTCTGGACGGAGTTTGTATGTTTCCCCATGACCTGCATGGGTTTTCTCCAAGATCTTCGGTTTCCTCCCACATTCCAAAGACATACAGGTTTGTAGGTTAATTGGCTTGATTAATTGGCTTGATAAAAATGTAAAAATTGTCCAACCCAGTATACTCTCTGGTGGACCCTTCGGAAGGTACAAGATACAAGGTACAAGTTCCACAGATTCACCACCCTTTGACTAAAGAAATTCCTTCTCAACTCCTTTCTAAAGGTATGTCCTTTTAAGGGCCTGTCCCACTTGGGCGACATTTTAGGCGACAGCACGATGTCTCTCTGCCGCCCCAGGATTTTGGAATGTTCAAAATCTTTGCACGACATCTGCGTGTCTTATCATGCCATGCGCCCTTTCGCACGATGACGTAAGGGTGACGCGTGGTGACGCATGGTGACGCACGGTCATTGCCTATGCTAATTTATTTTGCGTCACCATGCATCACCACGCGTCACCCGTATGTCGCCGTGTGTCATGATGCGTCATGATGTATCACGGCGCGTCCCCTTTTATAGGGAAGCTTGTCAATCAAATGACGCCACGCGCCCCAGATGATGCAACCTGTCGTATCTTGTCGTATTGTGTCGCGGGTGGACGTACATTGACGCCACTTGATGGCTGTGACATCATAAGCGCTGTCCTATGCTGCCAAATGCTGTCGCATGCTGTCTTATGGTGATGCACAGTGACGTGTGCCCTGTCCCATGGTGACGCATGGTGACATGTGGAAATTGGTGACGCGGAGTGACGTACCTTGACGCATCCTGTCGTACTGCTTGACGGTTTTCAGGCGACATCGGCCGTCAGTCACTGACGGTCGGGTGTCAGTCACTGACGGCCGTCGTCGCTCATAAAATCGTAAAGTGGGACAGGCCCTTTATTCTGAGGCTGAGTCCTCTGGTCCCAGACTCTCCCACTAGTGGAAACATCCTCTCCACATCCACTTTATCCAGGCCTTTCACTATTCGGTAAGTTAACTGAAGTTTTACTCAGTAATTTTTATAGGCAGCTTGCAGATGTATAACAAGACATAAGAATTGTTCACTTTCCTCATGGAGAGGATGGGGATGTTTTTCAATATTATTCTTGAGGTGGAAGACAGTGGACAAAGAGCTTCAAATACTTCACGCAAAGGTGAAGCTTAATGCAATCTACCACACCCTTAACCCATATGCTCTTCTGATGTACAAATTGCAGATGGAATAAGCATACAACTCTCCTTCCACATCCCCTCACAATATAATCTCACCCACATCATATTTTTATTTGAGCTATTCCAAATGTTGCTGTGCAAGCAGTCACTGGAGGAGCACCGTGATAATGATGACACTCCACCACTTGTTTTTTTCAGAGTGGTTTCCAGCTGAATGATGACAAACAGATTAGAAACAGGAACTGCATGTATGAGGTGTCAGTCCTGAGTCAAGTCAAGTCAAGTCACATTTATTTATATAGCACATTTAAAAAACAACTCTCGTTGGCCAAAGTGCTTTACGTTTGTTATAAGAATAGCATAAACAAAACAAACTACATACATATATACATGTAGCCCTCACTCAGAGGATGTCAGGAAAGGCTTGGGAGTATAGATACATTTTTAGTCTTGACTTAAAAGAGTCGATGGAGGGGGCAGTTCTGATGGGAAAGGGGATGCTGTTCCACAGTCTAGGGGCTGCAACCGCAAAGGTGCGGTCGCCCCTGAACTTATGCCTAGACCGTGGGATATTCAGCAACCCCAAGTTGGCCGATCTGAGGGGCCTGGAGGTGGAGTGGTGGGTGAGAAGACTTTTTATGTAGGTGGGGGCAAGCCCATTGAGGGCTTTGTAGACATGGAGGAGGATCTTGAAGTTTATACGGAACCGCACAGGGAGCCAGTGGAGAGAGGTCAGGATCGGGGTGATGTGGTCCCTTTTTCGGGTGCCCATCAGGAGTCTCGCTACGGCGTTTTGGACCAGTTGCAGGCGGGACAGGGAAGATTGGCTGATGCCAGTGTAAAGGGAGTTGCAGTAATCTAGGCGGGAGGAGATGAATGTGTGGATGATCTTTTCGAGGTCATCAAACTGGAGGAATTGTTTTATTTTAGCTATCGTCCGAAGCTGAAAGAAGCTAGCTTTTACCACGGCATTGACTTGTTTGTCAAATATCACGCCAAGGTTTTTGACGTGAGGTTTGAGTAGTGGGATAAGGCTTCCAAGGCTGCCTGCTATCATTTTGATTGCGTCCGAGGGGCCGAGAAGGATGACCTCAGACTTACTCTCGTTTAGTTGGAGGAAGTTCTGGGCCATCCAACACTTTATATCCTCGAGGCAGCGGGTAAGGTTAAGCAGATTTGATTGGTTATTGGGCTTCAGGGGGAGATAGAGTTGTGTATCATCTGCGTAGCAATGGAAGGAAATGCCGTGCCTTTCAATGACTTGGCCTAAGGGGAGCATATACAGGGAGAAGAGAATGGGGCCAAGGATGGAACCTTGTGGAACCCCACAGCAGAGACTAGCTGGGGAGGAGAAAGAGTTGCTTATGTTAGTTGAGAAACTCCTACCTTTGAGGTAGGAGATGAACCAGTTCAGGGCAGTGCCATCAATACCAACCCCATACCGGAGACGGTCAATTAGGATGGTGTGGTCGACAGTATCAAATGCTGCGCTGAGGTCAAGAAGGAGCAGAATTGCACAGTCGCCGGAGTCAATGGTGAGCAATAGGTCATTGTGTACCTTCAACAAGGCAGACTCTGTGCTATGGTGAGCCCTGAAACCTGATTGGAAAGTTTCCAAGATAGTGTTTTGGGGGACCTGCATCCAGCAGTTGTGTCAAAGGAACCAAGATGTCAGCTCGGAAATGAAGTCCCACGTGAATTTAGCTCCAGATTCAGATGGGGACTTCAGTGAAAGAAACTATTGGAGGTCATTACCTTTCAAGACAATCTGCGGTTCAATGTTACCAACAGTAATGATGAAGTAGAACTGTGTAGGGAGAGAGCTATACACTGCTGACAATGCTGCACAACACTGATACTCACTCTGCCAAGTATAACAGGGCCATTCCACAATTGTCCACTGATAACTCGGGATGTCAGTAATTATTTGCAAGGCTTCCCTTGTGTATATATGCTGCTCATGCATGTGTTGGCTGTGCGCCATATTCAAGAGTTATATTGTCATCTCATAGATCTCGTTACCCAGTAGTCACCCTCTGGTTACTCAGTGCACTGCCACAGAATGAAGAGACAAGTACATCAGAAAGAAAACTTGGGATTGAGCTGAATGATTGGCTGCCATGAGCAGGCACCATCTGAACACTCAGAGTTCCAGGGATGTAAAATATCTTACTTTAATTATTAGGCCCATATACAAAGGTATATATGTATATACCTTTGTATATACCCGCTACCTTCAGGTAGAAGGTACAGGAGCCTGAAGACTGCATCGACCAGGTTCAGGAATAGCTACTTCCCCACAGTCATCAGGCTATTAAACTCGGCTCGGACAAAACTCTGGACATTAATAGCCCATTATCTGTTTATTAGCACTTTATCAATTTATTTATTCATGTGTGTATATATTTATATAATGGTATATGGACACACTGATCTGTACTGTAGTCATGCCTACTATGTTCTGTTGTGCTGAAGCAAAACAAGAATTTCATTGTCCTATCAGGGACACATGACAATCTCTTGAATCTTGAATCTTGAAAGGTCAAGATGCTAAGACAGATTAGAAATGTAAATTCGAGAAATTGAATAGTTCTGAAATTATAAACAATTTGTAGCAGCCAATCCGAATCTACTGGATTGCTGTCAAAATACAACCAGTTCACTTTATATCATCTACCCTTACCTGTTCTAGCCCGACTGACTCTGGACCCATAGCATTACAATTGAGTTGTGTTGGTGGTTTTACAGGTGCTGCCTGATTTGCTGAGTTTTTTCAGCATTTTCTGTTTTTGCTTCAGGTTTCCAGCATCTGCAGTTTTTGTTTTAATTTTCACTGATTCTTATCTGTTCTCTTAAATGTCCTGACAAGTCACTCAATAGAAGGGCAACCAGAAATCTGGAAATGAATAAATCAGTGTTCACATTTGGCACCAGCAAAAAAGCAGTAGTACATTTAGCATGACTCTTTATCACGATGAAGCTAGCAATCCAAGTAAAACTCTCTATGCCTGCTGGTTTCTGCCTGGCAAGATTAAAATGTAATTATGTCTCCTTGATTGAGAATATTTGGTACCACTTGTACACCAGAGCGGAAGATGAACTGAGAGATCTGATGACTATCTTCAGTTCCAGATATAACAATGTTCATTGACAGCCACTGGCAATGCATTCCTTGTGTGCTGTGAATTTGCAGTTGTAACTACAGAAGGAGGTAGATTTCAATGGGAACATTAATATTAAAGTGCAGATGTCCGATAGATTACTCCTTGCTGGAGTTCATTTCAAAGAATTGCCCTCCCACTATCACGGGCAGATTTGGCCTCCTGCTGTGAGCTCTGTTAGCCTCCCTTTTCTTTTCAATTCTAGCAGCATTGCCCGCTCTTCATGTCCTTTAATTGTTCTCCTAGTAATACTGTAATATTCTAACAGCGTATTTGCTTGGCAACTGGGTTGTGCAGCAGCATTGAAGTAAAATCCCACCAGCAGCACAACTCGCTGTGCTTGCCTTCTCACCAATCCCTGTAGGTTTTTGTAATTTGTAATATCTACAAATAGCACTGAACATTTATAGCAACTAGGTGGAATCAATCTGGAAATAATGAATAAGTATTGGGAAATACTTTTAAATTGGTTTGGTGATTGTTCACTCTGCTGTTGAATACAAGTCCAGTTAGGTGAGGATAAACAAAGAGTTGAGTTCCTAAATGGTCAACCTGTTATTAGTTAAGCATTGGAAATAACCAAAAGTCAAGCTGAGTTCAGTGCACGCATGTTAACATTCTCACTGTGCGCATGCCATGTTTACAATTTTCACTCAAAAGGTATTATTCCCATCCAAAACATGAGCACAAAGAAAACCCAAATTTGATTCAGTACAAGTTTACTAAAAATTATTCAACTAAAATTGCTGTGTACAGTATTTTGGTTACAACAGTCACATTATGACAATTTTAAAGCAAATTATCTCATGTTGATAAGTTATAGGGGTAGAATTAGGCCATTTGGCCCACCAAATCTACTCTGCCATTTGGCCCACCAAATCTATCTTTCCCTCACAACCCTGTTCTCCTGCCTTCTCCCCAGAACCCCTGACACCCTTACTAATCAAGAATCTGTCTATCCGCCTTTAAAATAGCCATTGACTTGGCCTCCACAGCTGTCTGTGGCACTGAATTCCACAGATTCACCATCCTCTCATGATGATGTCATTGATGTTGTGACAGTTTGATGCAACTCAGCAAAATGCTGTGCCATTTTAAAGTGCAGATAAGTATTAACCACTTTCCCCCAGGTCTGGAGCCCATTTATGGCATTGACAAGGCAGTGATGGTAGATTCTATTCTCTATTCAGTTAAGTGAATCTGATCTGTTTTCCATTCATGAAAAGTCTCCATTTCTGACAAAAGATCGCCAACGTGAAATGTTGAAGCTATTTTCTCTTCACAGATGCTGGCTGAATATTTCCAGCATTCTCAGTTTTTATTTCTCTTTATCAGGATCTGCTACAGGTATGTGGTACTTCTCCACTATGTGTCCTCTCCTCCATTGTTTTGATTCTCCTACTTCAAGAGAATTGAGATTAACCAGCCTTAACCACCCTCTCAATTAGTACCACGACTACCTTTGGTCAGTCCAAGTGGTCACCACCCTATCAGAAGGACTAGTACCACGACTACCTTTGGTCAGTCCAAGTGGTCCCAACCCGATCAGAAGGACTCTCTTTGGCGCCTACAGTCTGTCTGATTTTTTTTGTCTTATTTTTGTCATTTTTTATGTGTTTTAAAAGTTTGTGTTAATGTTTTCCAATTTGTTTTAGGTGGGGGAGGGGGTTTGGGCGAAGCTTTTTTTCAATCTCTTACCTTGCCGGAGATGCGATTGTTTTCTGGGTCGTATCTCTGGTCGCTCTGCGGCCTAACATCGTGGAGCTGGCCTTGCTCGGGACTGACTTTGAGCCCCACCGCGGGGCATGGACTTACCATCGGAGCCGATACCTTGCCTGGGATCGACGCTTCAACCGCAGCCTGTGGACTTGAACATCAAGGGCTCGCAGTCTTGGGAAGCTCCGGAAGCCGCACGACGTCGACTAACCCCGAACCAAAGTAGATCACCCGGCGCGGGGGAGCTGAGATCCCCCCCCCCCCCCCGATGCAGGAACTTGATCGCCCCGACGAGGAGGCCCGCCTCCGGCTACCGGAGTAAGATTGTCCCGTCAACGGAAGGCTCGAGGCCTCCGACCGCTGGAGAACAAAGAAGGGAAGAGATGGAATTTTTTTTCACCTTCCATCACAGTGAGGAATGTGGAGGAGTCACTGTGGTGGATGTTTATGTTAAAATGTATTTTGTGTGTTCTGTTGCTTTTTATTAGTATGACTGTATGGCAAAACAAATTCCTCGTATGTTGCTAAACATGGCTCATAAAGTAAGTATGAGTTTGAGTAAGTTATTCTCTTCATCCACCCCCCCACCCTCTCCTCCTGCCTCCGCTCTTAGCAACTTAAAGCATGTTTGATTTCTAAGTGGTCTCAGTTCTGATGAAAACCTATATCATTGACTTTTCTCTCCACACAGATGCTCTGACTGATTATTTCCAGCATTTTCTGTTTTGTTTTCAATTTTTCAGCTTTGCCAAGTTTTTTGGCTTTAAAATTACCTCATAATTTCACAACCACCATTTTTAAATACAAATTTTAATGAAATTAGACCTCAAATGCATCATTAAGTGTCATAGTCACAGAGTCTTACAGTGTGGAAACAGGCCCTTCGGCCCAACTTGCCCACACTAGGCAACATGTCCCATCTACATTAGTCCCACCTGCCTGCCTTTGGCCCATATCCCTCTAAACGTGTCCTATCCATGCACCTACCTAAATGTTTCTTAAATGTTGTGATAGTACCTGCCTCAACTACCTCCTCTGGCAGCTCGTTCCATACACTTACCACCCTTTGTGTGAAAACGTTACTACTCAGATTCCTATTAAATCTTTCCCCCCTCACCTTAAACCTATGTCCTCTGGTTCTCGATTCCCCTACTCTGGGCAAGAGACTCTGAACTGAAATCTCCCAACTATAGCAGAAAAATGTGAAATCTGGATCTTGAGACCAGAAGCTCAGCTATTATGCCAGCACCATAGAAGTCTGCAACAAAATATGTTGTCAGCACCTATATTCATGTTTTTAAATTCGTTAAGCAGAAGATTAATATGAAAGATAACTACACGGATCATTTGTAAGTTACTTGGCTTTGATATATTCAAAAATCTGCATTGGAGGAGCTCATTGTTGTTAAAAGTGAAAGAAATTTATTTTATAACAAAGACCATTATGTACAAAATTGTGCTTTCTGCTCAATTCCATGTCGAAAATTATCTTGCACAGAAGTTTACTAAAATATTTTGCAAAGCTCATTATGCATATACTTTCTATGAACTTTAACAACAATAATTCAAGAACAAATTGAGACCTAAACAGCAAGAACAATTCTATTGCAGACTCATGGATCAGCTATTTGATTCAGTTGCCATGTATGATTCCTAGGAGAGGCTCCTGAATATCAGAGCATTATCATTAATGACATGAATGAATGGCAGCATGGGCTTGAAGGGCTGGTTGGTCTACTGCTGCTCCTATTTTTCATGTTCTTATGAACCGCTGCTTTGTCGTTGTGCATTGTAAACTGAGAGTGACATATTTTGTCGAAGATCAAAGACACAATGATCTAAAAGAGTGATATACCATACAGACCTAAGGGAACCTAGCACTAAGTTATTTCTGGAATTTCCACTGAATTTACCCCACAGAAATTCCTGATGAAAATATATTTTTAATACACAGGCATTAATCTTAGTATAATTAACCATGGTCCAGCAACAGATTGTGTTTTTATTCCCACTGGTAAGGACGATAGTGTGGGAGTGCCAATTTAGCTTAATTATCATAGCGTTGACCAAAACACTGTTTTGATTTGTTACAATGCCATTTAACACAGGTCATTAAAAATAGTAATTGAGTAAAACCAAATTAATATCCCATTTATTTATCCTTTTTTGTAATTTGAAAACACATGCAGTAATTTCACAATCAAAGCAAGAATGAGTATTTTTTATTCGAAAACCAAAGCATTTCCTGCCATCTACCCTGGACTTCATGACATATTTGAAAAGCTGGTGATTCAGAAGAAACACCCTCAAAGGAATATTAAGTTTAAATAGTAGACACAAAATGCTGAAGTAACTCAGTGGGACAGGCAGCATCTCTGGAGAGAAGAAATGGGTGACGTATTGGTTCAAGACCCTTATTATTTTTATATGTTCTACATCTATATATATAAAACTCTCATCTTGTTCTCTTCCGGTTTGCGTTGTTTTTAAATGTGCGCAAAAACGATCCCCCATAGCGCTATGATTTTTTGCCACCTTACTTGCCATTCTCCTGTGCTGCAAGTGCATCAAGTTTTATTTAGGTCAGTGAAATATTACAAAAATTATTGGTCTGTTATTCGTCCTGACTGCGACGCCCCTTCCGGCACCCGCTGTCAATCACCAGCGGCAAGAATAAAGCTGAATGAGTGCGGGCGGGGGCTGCTGTGTTCGTGGACGGAGGCTGCTGCGTTCGCAGATGGAGGCTGCTGTGTTTGCGTGCGGGGGCTGCTGTGTTCGCGGACGGAGGCTGCTTTGTTCGCGGACGGAGGCTGCTGTGTTCGTGGATGGAGGCTACTGTGTTCGCGGACGGAGGCTGCTGTGTTCGCGGACGGAGGCTGCTGTGTTTGCGGGCGGGGGCTGCTGTGTTCACGGGTTGGGGCGGTGACCACCGCGATGAGCCGGGTGCTGATGAGTGCAGCCGGGGCTGGGAGCCACTGAGTGCGACAGGCGCCGGGTCCTAGAGCCGGTGAATGAGTCCAGAACTGGGTCGGAGCCGGAGCCGCTGAGCCCACACTCCCCCTCCCCCCTCTCCACCACCACACCCCATCCCCTCCCACCTACACACCCTCCCCTACCCCCACAACCTCCCCTCCCCACACACACACCCCTCCCCCCACCCCCCCTCCACCACACCCCCTCGCACACCCACCGCCTCCCCCACACCCCCCTCCCCACAATCTCCCCTTACCCCACACCCCCTCCCCCACACCCCCTCCCCCACACACACCCCCTCCCCCCACACACATCCCCTCCCCCACACATCGCCCACACCCCCCCTCCTCCGCACACCCCCCTCCCCCGCACACTCCCCTCCCCCGCACACCCCACCTCCCCCCACACCCCCCTCCCCCCCACACCCCCTCCCCCACACCCCCCTCCCCTGGCTGCAGGACGCTTCCCGCGTGAAGCCATCCCCCGGCTACAGAACACTCCCGCCGTTGCGTTGGGGGAACAGGTGATTGGTGGAATATTGCATTTGGGAATGGGTTGCTTTGGGGGACCAGGCTGGTTTAAATTAATGGTAATAGTGAGATGGCTTATTTACAAAGTTCTACAGGTTGCTAGAGTCACCCTGGGTGTAAGTTGGGCACGTCATTGCAAGAAACATTTGACAACACGGCGGCACAGTGGCGCAGCCTTACGGTTGTTGTACAGTTGCTAGAGTTACTGCTTTACAGCGCCAGATTCCTGGGTTCAGACTACAGGTCCTTGGAGTTTGTACGTTCTCCCCATGACCTGTGTGGGTTTTCTCCGAGATCATCGGTTTCATCCCACACTCCAAAGACGTAAAGGTTTGTAGGTTAATTGGCTTGGTATAAATGTAAATTATCCCTAGTGTGTGTAGGATAAGTGTTAATGCGCGGAGATCGCTGGACAGTGTGGACTCCGTGGGCCGAAGGCCTGTTTCTGCACTGTATCTCTAAACCAGACTAAACTCAATTTATTTAGTTAGAAATTAATTAAATGCATTTAATTAATATCTGACTAGTCTTCAATGCCAATCATCTTTTATTGCACCTTAATGCCTGCTATATAGAAGGTTTTCACAGTACCATTACCATGTTTGATAACATTTACCAGGATATTGATATTGGTTTTGTCTATTATTGTCACATATACCAGGATACAGTAAAAAAACAACTTGTTCTGCATACTATCCATGTAGATCTTATTTTACTTGAGTAGAACAGATGGTGCAAAAGAGAAAATAAGCAGAGTGCAGAATATAGTGCTACAGCGACAGAGAAACTGATGCAAGGAGAAAATATCTTAAGCATATGAGAACTGATCAAGAGTCTGATAACAGGATAGTGGACTAGTGGTCTAACATCATGACATCTATGATAAGAGCATCAGCATAAGGAATAAAAGCAGAGGTAAACTGCATGGCTTTTTAGGGCTGTTTCATTTTCAATTGCCTTGTTCAATTGTGTACTTCTGGCCTGTCATCTTTCCTGCCTGCCCACCATACCACATGTTACCATGAATGTTGATATGTAATGAAGTGTTAATTAGTACATGTTGTAAGATTTGTAAATAGCGGGGAGAACTAAACTAGTGGAGGTCCCAGTAGACTGTAGCATATAGAATATTTCAATCTATGTCCTTAAATAAATCCACAATGTGGTTTATGAAGGGTCTCTGGAATTACTGCATAATGGTTTATCCAACATAAAATTACAATGCAGAAAGCATTAATAATTACTGAGGCTGTAGGGGATGACTCCCAGATGATATAGAATCCCTTTATTCTTACATCTGGAGGAGAGAACAGCTAGAAAACTGAGTGGAGCATGTGAGATCAAATTAACAAAAAGGGCAACATATTTATTCTTGAGCTCTTTTTGTCAAGTGAATAAAGTCTAATTACCTGTGAATTTCTATATTCACAATTACCTCATATAAAGCTGCATTTGTTTGTACCTTGCCTCCATAAGGATGATGCTGGTCAACTCTCAGTCTTGCTGCAAAAATCCAGAGAAATGTCCTCCGAAGTCAATGTGGGCAAATAATATTTACTTTTATCATGAAATCCCCCGAAAAGTCATTCCAAAGAACTCATAATCTCCAATTGCACCTCTGCATCTACCATTTGTGTTGGTCACCTTCCTTGTGCTGGCTACAAGTTTACTATTTTGTTGAGATGCTCACTGTGTGATATTTAGGTGAGGGATGAATGGTTTTGGAAAATTCCTTTGAATACTCAGGAAAAAAAACACCAAGTGGATGTCAAGAAGTTAGAGAAAGGAATGACCAGAACCAATGTGAGACACATAGCAAAGAGCAGACAAATTTAGAAATTCATGCCCTCACAATCGGCCAAACGCCACATCAGCTAGCTCATAGATGTTTCTAGATTAAATAATATTAATAGTCTAGTTAAAATTCAGTCATCCCAGTTTTTTAAATGATACATCAATAATATAATTCATAATGAATCATTTCTACCAGTTCAATTAAAACAGACCCAGACATGGACTGAGGAAAGTCAATGCTAATGGAATGCTTTGAGTGAATATAGATATGAAGGCAGCTGTTCCTTATAAGCATGTTCCACAAATATTTCATTCATCAAATTGCTCATGTGGTATCTACTAAAATATCACCTATAACTTTGTCCTCAATCGCTGGCAGTAGTTTAGCAATATACTAGTTGCTGCAATTTCCTCTGACTTCAATGGAACAACATCTTTAAAGCTAAGGAGAGTATTTGCCTTCCACTAACAGCTCACTGGAATGAATAATTTCTCCATTAAATTCCTGGCACTCTTGATTTAATGGCACTGAGGGAATATCTTCACCAGAAGGACTGCAGCAGTTCAAGACATCTCACCACCACTTTCTCACTGGCGATTAAACTTGCCAGCAAAGCCCACTTCACAAAAAATGAACAGATTAAAAAAAAATCAAATGCAAGTAATCTTCCTCTTATTGTGCTCAAAATTACGAGGACCACTCTTGTAACTGAGACCTTGAAAGCTGTCAGTTTGTGAGTGACTAGATGAGCACCTTCCAGGTTATAACCATGTCTTAACACACATTTACATATATTTTTTAAATTTTATTTTTTAAATTATTTTTATTAGAAGCAATTGTACAAGAATAAAACATTCGGCATATAAAATTATACAATTATTGTACAGCTTCAATTTTAACCTTTTAACTTGAAAATAAGGGGAAAGAAAAGAGAAAGAATAAGAAAGAGAAAAAGTGAAAGGTGAAAAGATAGGACCCCTAGACTACCAAAGTAGTGTAGCCAAAGAGTGAATAAAGATGTAAGAAAGGAAAAAGAAAAAAAAAGAAAAGGAAAAAAAAAGAAAAAAGTGGAGATATACCTGCCTCTCGTCCCCCCCGCCTACCTCACCCGACCCATAGTTGGGTTTAAATCCAAATTTGTGTTGCGCCATACTATCCTTGTAAGAAGGTATACAAAAATGCTGGAGAAACTCAGCGGGTGCAGCAGCATCTATGGAGCGAAGGAAATAGGCAACGTTTCGGGCCGAAACCCTTCTTCAGACTGATAGGGGGTGGGGAGAAGAAAGGAAAAAGGCGGAGGAGGAGCCCGAGGGCTGAGCGATGGGAGGGGACAACCAGAGGGCTGACGAAGGGGAGGAGACAGCAAGGGCTAGCAAAATTGGGAGAATTTTGAATTGGGGAACATTGAATTCTCCCAATTTTGCTAGCCCTTCCTGTCTCCTCCCCTTCCTCAGCCCTCTGGTTGTCCCCTCCCATCCCTCAGCCCTCTGGCTCCTCCTCCGCCATTTTCCATTCTTCTCCCCACCCCCTATCAGTCTGAAGAAGGGTTTCGGCCCGAAACGTTGCCTATTTCCTTCGCTCCATAGATGCTGCTGCACCCGCTGAGTTTCTCCAGCATTTTTGTGTACCTATCCTTGTAAGAATTCGGTGAAGGATGTCCATGTCTTGAAAAATTGATCTGTTTTTTCTGGCAAGACGAGCCTAATATTTTCCAAATGTAGTGTCTCGGACATGTTTGTAATCCACATCTTAACAGTAGGGACTGATGTGTGTTTCCAAAATTTAAGTATTAGTTTTTACATTTACATATCTTTAACTTACTATGACAATATTTAATTATTAAATGCTGCCACAGAAAACCTAATGTGTCTGATTTTGAAAATCACTCTGAACTATGTATTTTTAAAATATCAGCCACTGAACTTTTACTAAATAGCTCACGAAGAATAATGAACTACAATTCATATATTCCATACTTGTAATTATTTGCATAAAAATAGTAAACTCTGTTTAAAAGCAACATGCACTATTTAGATTACACAAAGCTTCTCCCTACATTGAATTTATAACGATCTTTCTTGTCAAACTTGAAAAGAAAATTGATAGAAAGATGACGGGAAGTGGCACAGGTCTGAAAGAGAATGGAATGTATAGTTGGGTTGAGGTAAATGAAGTATTTAGCTTGGTTAATGAGCATGTAATGAGATAATAAAAGTTCAAAATACATTAACCTAAAGTTAGTTTGGAGATTAGGAAATAAATTTCCACAGGATAACAGTTGCAGGAAACAAAGAAGGTCATTGATTCAGTGTCAAAGGAGATGGATCAATATTTAACAAAGCTGTTCCTTAGGAAATGTTTTGAAAGGTTTTAATAGAAATTCAATTCATGGCTCAGTTAGATTGTTATGTGCCAAAGATTCTCATTTGTGTGCGATAATGGTGGCAAATGGCAATCTTGAATCCATTCTGAAGAGTACATGTAATTCTTTCTTAGAACATGGAAGATAGAAAGGTACAGCCCAGGAACAGGCTTTTCAGCCCACAATGCCCCTGCTGTGCATGATGTCAAAATAAATTAATCTTATCAGCCTGCAGATGATCCCTTCATTCCCTGCATGTCCATGTGCCGATCTAAAACCCTCCTATACGCCACTATCATATCTGCCTTCACCACCATCCTTTCATGAACTATTGGCAAGATTAATTTGTTTGTTGCAGCAGACAAAATCAAGCCCAAGTACACTTTTGGATCTAAGTCACATGTTCCAGATAGGCCCTCAGGTGAGGAATGCAACCAGGTCAATCTTTCTCGACTAGTTCCAGCAAAGTAAAGATCTGATGCAAAGTCAGAATAAGTTTTCTTCTTACTCTGGCCAACAATTCTATCTCAATCAATATTATCAAAATACGGCAGACAATCTCATAGTTATAACAATAGCTGACACGTTTTTCCACACAACATCCATTGCAATTAGAAGAAAATCTCATACGAGTAGCAATTTGTGATTTTGTTGAGAGGCATGACAAAATGCAATTCCTTCAGTCAAAATGAGTTTAATTAGAACAGTACCACAAGAGGGAACTAATGCTGTTTGTTAGTATTTGATCAAAAGAGCCTTTATCGATAGACCCATTGGAACTATTGAGTCACCTCTCAGAAACAAAAGTTGAAGAAGGAATAAAATTAGTTAAACAGTAACTCTATAATGACAGGATAAGGTAAAGGTCACTTACTAAACAGTGGCTTTGCATGTAATGCTAATTAAAGCAGACACCTTCAAAAGTTGTGAACTGTTTAAGAGACAACGTTTTGAGACATCAAAATGAAGACTAATTTCTCACTTTTGAGCTGTGCCTTGACTTTAAACCTTTATGAATTCCTGTATCTTCACTCATAATGAACACAATTCATGTAAACATGTCACATGCAGCACTGCAGCTGATCCGTATATCTAAAGCATGACTGGTAAATGTGATCAGTATTCGCCATAACGCATAGAACAGTACAGTACAGGAACAGGCCTTTTGGCCCTCGATGTTTGTGCCAAACATGATACCAAATTAAACTAAGCCCTTCTGCTGCTTGTGATAAAAACATAAGAATTTATAATGGAGCAATAAATAACACATATAAAAATGATTGACTTTTAAAAGGGAACCAGTTAACTGAATGGCTCCTGTCCTCTAGTTGTCTGCCCACCACTCTGGGAGTAACGATAGTGAGGTCCCAAGAGAACAGCAAGCCCAAATTAACCTGCCATGCCATTGTCAAAGCCATTTTAAGCCAATCACATAATTAACGTATTGCACCGGGTTGAAACTTCCCAGGATATGTTGGGTAAGGATTCTATCAGTTGGTAGAATGCTCAATATGTTTCAATAATGAACATCGTAATCAGATGAAGACACACAGAGCTCAATTTCAACCTGCATATTTAAAATCACCGCATGAGCTGTTCACTTGACGGGCTCTGTAGTTATCTACTCAGCAAAGAAGGAAAGGTAAATTGAAGGTAGACACATTTTCCAGCATCTGCAGTTCCTTCTTAAACAAAGGTAAATTGAAGTAGCCTTTTATTATGTGGAATGGTGTCAGATCCACATCAGTACAATCAATAATCTGGCATGGGGGCCGAACTACAAACTCAAACAAATGTTCATACTGACCCTTCAGTTTGTCACACTTTGCACTTCTATCCTGGTTGATCTTAGTAGCCTCAGCAAAAAACAAAATACTGGAGGAATTCAGTGGGTCAAGCAGCAACTATGTACAGGCAATGTATCTAGATGGGACTTGTCTTCCAATTGATTCCAGACCCAAAATTTCCCAAACAGAAATATCGCCTGGGAATTTTCCTCCACTGATTGTGCCTGACCCATTGAAATGTAGAAGGCAGGGCTTTGACCAAATACACAGTCCTCAACAAGACATGCTTGCTATGTGTGGAGACAGAGGTTGTGGAGACTGTGTGAAGACTTGTCTGAAGAGGTTTCAGATAGCCACAACCTCCTACCTTAATCGGAGCCTTATGATACACAGATATTTTGACATGTCCAAGAAACTAAGCCTTTGTCTGCATACCCCAACCAAGTGTGTAGTTTTAGACTTTACTTTAGGCTTTAGAGATACAGTATGGATACAAGAAATGTCCCATCCACCAGATTCTACCGCTCATCTATAAACACCAGGAACAATTTACAGTGGCAAATTAAACTGTCTCCCCATATACTTTAGGAAATGGGAGTAAACTAGAGAAACCAGAGGAAGCCCATGTGATTACAGTGAGTGGGTGTAAACATCAAGCACAGTGCACCAGATATCAGGATTGAACATGGATTGCTGCAACTGTGAGGCAGCAGCTCATCAGTTGTTCTAACAATGCTGGTGGAACTACACACAGAGGCTGATCCGGGGCTACAAATATTCAATGACTCCTTACAAGACAGCTTTCATGCTGGGGATATCAAGTTGCTCATATTCCCTGCTAAAGAGTAGAATAATGCACCTCGTGACATCAGCCAGTCTCTGCCGCAGAATACCATAGAAGTGAGCAGCAGGAATATGGTTTGCTGCTCTTTAAATAATTGGTATACAATATGTAACATCACGGTCACATCTGATCAAGAAAGGAAGTGGACAGACATGATGACAGAGAATGCAGATTATGTGTGATCCCTCAGGCCTTTCAGATGCTGCTTTTGTATTTGGAAAAGTGGCCACTCATTTGGGGCATCGTATGCAGCAATTACACAAGTGTTTGCAGACATCTTAATTGAGGACATACACAACAGGAATGCAGTCTTCACCTGGTTACTTTAACCTCTGCCGTACAGCCCTCACTGATCTACAGAAAAACAGTGAAATGCTCACCTACACTTTGCCATCAGAGAAATGAGCAAATGCCAAGAATGGAATAATGTTGAGAAGGGGATTGGAAGCTCCTCTGATGAAAACCTTTGTCTTTTTCACCCACTACCCACTTCACCCATTTAGTCATCATGCCAGACTGTGGCTCATGTTGTGAGAGCCTAACTTGCCTCAGAACAAGCGCAGTTGAAGTGAAGCTGGGTTCCAGAGGGCTTCTGGTTTTACAGGTAGTCAGCCAACTACTTCACAAACATCAGAATGGAGATCTGCTTCTGCTTTTGCTAAACCCACATGTGCAGCACTGTGCACATCCTCTCGGGGGTGGAATAGTCAGGGTTTGCTGTTGCAGAAGGCTGCGTGCATTAAAGTGTTAAGATTGTTAAAGAAGGAACTGCAGATGCTGGAAAATCGAAGGTACACAAAAATGCTGGAGAAACTCAGCGGGTGCAGCAGCATCTATGGAGCGAAGGAAATAGGTAACGTTTCGGGCCGAAACCCTTCTTCAGAACACTTAAGACACTTCAAAAGTGTTAAGATTCTTAACTTAAGAATCTCAGGATTAAAAAAAAAAAATGTTGTCAACAAAATGTTCTAGTTTGGAATATTTTTGGTGAGTGACTTGCAAGTGGCCTTTTAAGATGTGTTTTGGGGAGATATGGGAGTTGGGCAGATACGCTGACTGTTTACCGAACTGGTTTGTGTTAGTGCAAGGTAAAAAAATACATTTTTGTTTTGAAAAGTAAGTGTCACGACAATAGATTGCTGCAGGCACTACAATCCTTGCTGTACAGGGGAATCCCAGGCAGCAATATACACTGCTTGCGTTGCACTGCATACATCTTCTTCCTTCCCTTTTTTTTCTTTTGAATAGGCACTGTCCTCACCGGCGTGTGTCTCACATTCATTGCTGTCTCATGTTGTGTGGAGCACAGCAGACCACTTGCCTTCTGGGGAGAACAAAGGATGACTCTCACTATGACATGGAACCTGAAACTCATCGATACTCATCGTTGCTTGTTGAATGAGTTGCCGGTGGTGTTGCTCCTGAAGCTCATTGGTGTCATCAGTCATGCTTTGAGGAGGAATCACTTAAAGACTGACAGAGCTGCTGCCTCACAGCACCAGAGACCGGAGTTGGATTGTCGGGTGCTGTCAGTGTGGAGTTTCCAAGTTTTCCTTGCGGCTACTCCGATTTCCAACCACATCCCAAAGACGTGTGGGTCTGTAGGTTAATTGGCATCTGTAAATTGCCCCTCGTGTGTCGGGAGTGAATCGTTACAAGTGGGATTACATTGAACTATTGTGAATGGGTGATCAGTGGTCGGCATGTGCTCGATGGGCCGAAGGGCCTGTTTCCAATTTGTATCTCTAAACTAAATTAAACTCTGAACTAGTTGAAAAGTTAAAGAAATCAAGAAAGATAGCCTGCTAAAAGTAAAGTGCAGTGCCTAGGAGTCTTACACATTTTAATTCAGAGAGCAGGATTGTGAAGAATAAGATTGTGCAAACAAGTCATGTCGTATCGCATTATTAAACACAGAAGCGGTCTCAAAAGCTAGCCCCCTTTACACAAGTCAACTCTTTTGTAAATGGATAAAGGAGAATCCCCTTTTGATGCATATAACCTTATTGCTTTTAACAGTATTTGACATAAATCACATGAACACCATGAACACTGCACACCTGAAGAAGTGTCTTTCTTTGGTTGCAGACAAGTTGCACAAGAGTAGAAGCTCTTCCAGCAGATGAATATTCCTGGGTGAATCGGAAGTGATTTGATAGATACATCTTCAGTGTCCACATGGCAAGCGGCTGGGCCACAGACACGCTGCCACTCCTTCTCATTGCCCCCATCTCAAGAAGGCTGATACAATTAGCCTCCTGTGAAAAGAAGGCAAAGTCCCATAATCTTCTGCCCTTATGTGTACTCAAAAACAAACCCTGCAGTGCCTCCTGCAGATTCCTGAAAGGGGCTCATGGCCAAGTTGAAGGCTGTGGCCATTTTGACAGTCACTGTGAAGACTGGCTTACACTCCATAGTGGCCAGCTCCACTATTACTTACTTCATTATCCAGTGTCTTCTAACAATAGTGTTTAGAAGCATGGAGGGAGTTAAGTCTGTAAATTATGTGTTTATTTGGATATGCCTTCCTGCATACAAGACTTTTCTTTGTGTGCACCATTGGCCACTTTGGGAGAAGATCACATTTCTTTGCAAGAGATTCCCAATGGCAGGGATAGGGATGGGGGTGGTCACTCTCAGGCACTCCAAACATTCCATGCTAAAGGTGAAGTGGGAGAGTTGGAATGGACATAGGGTGGACTGCTACAAATAGGCTGGAAGATGTAATGGGAGAACCTGCATTAGCTGCTGTAAGTATATACAGATTTATTAGAATTTTAGGAAAGCATTAGGTTCCCATGACAAGGGAACAATGTAACTCTCTCTGAAATTGTTTGGCACCTGGGCCATCCTATTTAAAGGCCCCAATAGAAATACGGGCAGAATGAGACTGGGAGTAAAACAGCTACAGAAGCAACAGTGCTGCAGCAGATGCGATGAAACTTGGCCCCACTGAGTTTGCATTTCATTCAAGTACAGCATTGGAATAAATACATATGATGCATGTTTTTCTGTTTGTTTGAATTGATGCATGACAGCACTCCTCACATCATTGGCTATTTGAATTCAATGAAACAAATTCTATGAAAAAGAACCATAACATATCACAAAAGATTACAGCATGTGTACACCTGCAGTCTAGCGCAGGGTATTTAAAAAACAAAACAGGTCTTTGAATGCAAATCAACTGTTTTATTTCTCATGGAGCTATAAAAGTCCGATCAGATATAATTGAAGCATTAACGTAAGAGTTTTATTTTTAGGGGCTGTTGGTACTTGTTGCCCATGTATCGTGAGAAATAAAATCAGGGGGATAGAATAGAGTGTTGCATTCTATCCTTTTACAGCTATAAATCCACAAAGTTTTGTAGAAAATAATTAATGTCTGAAAATTTGGAAAATGCCATAAAGCCACTGAATTGTTCAGACTATATCACAAACTGTGAGAGTGAACCTTTAGCTGCAGGTATGTGGTGTTTACACTTCTGAAGCAGAACAGCATATCTTCAGTGTATATCTTGTTACTGCATCGTGCTTAGTCTGCTGTAAGCTTTCAGGATTAACTTAACTAAAAATCAACGTGTATGAAGTTGGAGGAAATCAGACAAGATATTATCTTCAGATCAACAATAAACTGGATGAATCTACACAAGAAAAACAATGATTTAGGGATGGAATGGGGAAAGGGATAGTTATTTTTAGGAACCACTGAGCACATGGTGAGCTGAAAGGTTTGCTCAGAAAGTGGATCAAAGAGGAAAAATGTTCGGTGAGCACGCAGTGACAAGTACTCGGGAAGAAAGGGAACTGAGTGTAAAGGATTTGCAATGGTTTGATATCAGTACAAACCTCAATTAACCTCCTCACTTCCAGATGTTCAGTTCTCCACAGTCTTCGACTTTACTAAAGCAGAACTTTCTGTTCATATAGATTCAAGGGGGTCTTAAATTTAATTAATTGCACCGCGGGAGAATAAAGAGGAAGAAGATTGGACTTTTTTGCATTCCATCACAAAGGAATGTGGGGAATCCGCTGTGTGGGATGTTTATGTTAACTTATGTAGTTATATGTTTTGTTGTTTTTTTCCCATATGGCTGTACGGTAATTCGCATATCACTGTACCTTAATTGGTACATGTGACAATAAAAGACCTTTGAAACTTTTGAAACCTTTGAGATAAGACTTCAAATTCCACCACGGCTGGAGAATTTAAATTCAGATTAATTACATCTACAGATGAAAAACAATGAATTAAGAATGGACTGGGGAACGGGATAGTTATTTTTAGGAAATAACTTTAGAATTCCAGAATTGGACTTTACTTTAGAGTTTTGAAATACAGTGCAGAAACATGCCCTTCGGCCCACTGAGTCCATGCCAAAAAGCAATCACACCACACACTAACACTATCCTACACACTAGGGACATTTTACAATTTTATCAAAGCCACTTTGGAGTGTGGGAGGAAACAGTTGTACCCGGAGACAGTCCACGCAGTCACATGGAGAACGTACAAACTTCGTACACAGCATCCTTAGTCAGGATCGAACCCGGGTCTCTGGCTCTATAAGGCAGCAGCTCTACCGTTGCGCCACTGTGCTGCCCCGGCTGAGAAAGCCATTTAGCTGTTCAAAACCAGAACAAGAATATCATTGAATATTCTACCTGGTATCAACCAAGAAACAAAACTTTGTCCTGTAAAGGTATTTCAGTTCAGTTTACCTTGTAAAATCAAACAGAAAGAATATGTTCAGCAAGTGCATGGGAATTGTTTCCATGCTCCAGTTATCCCTTCCTGCTTTGTAAATAAATTACTCTTCAAAATCCTGAATTGCCCTCCGCAACAGCACCTTGGGAATACTTAGTTTAAGAAAGAACTGCAGATGCTGCAAAAATCGAAGGTAGACAAAAATGCTGGAGAAACTCATCGGGTGAGGCAGCATCTATGGAGCGAAGGTATAGGTGACGTTTCGGGTCGAGACCCTTCTTCAGACTGATGTGGGGTTGGGGGGGGGGGGCGGGAAGAAGAAAGGAAGAGGTGGAGACAGTGGGCTGTGGGAGAGATGGGAAGGGAAGGGGAAGGAGGGAGAAAGCAAGTACTACCTTGAGAAGTCAATGTTCATACCGCTGGGGTGTAAACTACCAGATGCTGCCTCACCCGCTGAGTTTCTCCAGCAGTTTTACAGTTTTCTACCTTGGGAATACTTTTATAGAGCCACACTGAGAGCACCTTCACCAGAAGGAAAACTGCAGTTCATGAATGTGCATTACTTTCCCAGTGCAGATAGGAAAGGTTCAGAAGTTCATAAATTATAGAAGCAGAATTAGGTCATTCGGCCCATCAATGGACAATTTTGGACTTATCGGTGACACTCAGATCCCATAAATAAGTTTAAAACACTGGATTTAAAACATGCAAAATTAAATCATGCTCAATTTGTCCATGCACTGTTAGCCACTACTAGATTTACCTAGCCCCTTTTTCTGTTGTTTTTGCAGCTGTTTAACCATGTTGTTAGGACACTTAAACCTGAGGATTGACTATATCAAATTGTTCCCACACTGAAGGCCCAGGAATGAGTAAAATTGCTCAATACCATTAGCCCAAAACAGGTTGTGAAAAATGTTGGCATACTACACTCAAATTCCACTACTAGAAAATTCTGATCATCAATTAGATTCTGGTTTGTTAAAAGATCACACATTTTATTCATTCCTTCACAAATGCTGCAGGAAGGGAGGATTTTTTCTCTGATCCTTTTTATCTTTCTGCACCAGAGCAATTGTATCACCTGTACTGAAAAATGTAATGGAAGAGTGCGGCTCCATTGTGAATGACATTTAGTGGCATTTACACTTTGTGTTTTCGAAGTAATATTTCAGCAAAGTATATTTTTACATTTTACATCACCATCTCTCGTGCGACTTGACAAGCGAATTACTGCTTCTAAAAATGACTAGATTTGGCTGAGTGTTAGCTGAGACCAACCCACATTGTGGTTTTAAAGTTCTCCCAGATGCACAGAGAAACAGGCTCTGAACTGCTGGTCTGCATGGATTAGCTCTGGCTTATTCCTGCAGACGAGTGATTGCCTAACATGTTTGATGTACAAACAGGCATGCATGCAGCAGCAGACTCCTCCGCATTCAAAGCACATATACCCAGTACCTGTAGGGTACAGTTTCAATGAACATTGAAAGCAGATGCGTGATCTTAAAGGAGCAGTCTTTTCTAACCAGACTGCTCTTTTAATGGCACTCAGTCTTCAGGAACCATTGCTTCAAGCTGCATTCCCGTAATGCTTTACATTTGGTGGTAATGATTGGCTGCACAGATCGGATTCTTCACCTGCTGATGACTGAATAGCAGGGCCCATCCCATTTGAAAACCATAGGGTTATCCAGTCCATTAAAGAAGAGTTCATGGTCTTCTTCAGTGATTGGTTCCCTAACAATGGCACAACTAAGGACTTAATCTCTTTAATCCAATCACCAAGTCTTTGTGCTCCCATTAATGTTGCTTTTCCAGTTGAAACCCACACCGTTCTCCAGAATTAATTCTATTTTTGTCAAATCAAATCTAACATGTTTTGCATGATGCTTCATACTATATTCCATGCTGCTTTGATCTGTAGGTTAAATGTACATATGGAATCCAATGGCTAAATTTCACATTGTGCAATTCATGCCTTGATGTGCCTGTCCCATTTAAGAACTGATTTTGCAGTTGTTTTCAATTTTCTAGTGTTAAAAGAAAAAAAAAGACTATTTTGACTTTCTAGTCAAAGATGCACTGTCAACGATTCATTTTATAGCTTGTGAAAACAAGAAAAAATATATCAGAGTGCAACACATGTGACAGAGAAACAACAATTTTCAGATGAGATTCTATCTCCTAAACCTTATGTCATTTTGGAATGATCTCTCCTGAAATGTGTTACCCATGGAACCCAGCCCCCTGCACACACTGCTCATCCAGTCTTCAAGCTCGGATGATTTTTACCTGAGATCCTTATATTGTTTTCCATGGCACACAAAGTATTCTGGAGTTCCCACATGTCATAGATGACGTAACTCAACTGTGCTGGCTAAATTCTGCTAAAACATATTATTTATTTTTAAATAGTCTGAAGAAGGATCTCGACCCGAAACATCGCCCATTCCTACTCTCCAGAGATGCTGCCTCACCCGCTGAGTTACTCCAGCATTTTGTGCCTACCTTATTTATTTCTAAGCCTATTTGACTGAACACTGAACCACTATGGCCACTGCAAGCACACACCATTATCATGTATACTGTTAAAAAAAATACACTGCAGATGCTCGAAATATGAACTGTCCAGCATTTCAGAGATGCATCCAATAAAATATCTAAGGGAAGAATATGAACGCTGAGCTTTGGAACACTGGCCAATCTGGCAGCTTTGTTATTATCCTTCTTGTTCTTCCAAACATTTCAGATGGAGCAATGTTGCTCAGGAAATGCATGGATGCCAGCCGTGGCCATCTGACCAGGTAGAATTAGCATAAATGCAAAGCAGAGCAAAAAATAGAAGAGAAAACATTAAGATATCTGAGAAAAGATAAATATTAGGAAATTGTCTTAATATTTAGAGGAACTAACAGGCTCCTGACAATAATCCCTGGGATTTTCCAATGGGCACCTTTAGATATTGAATCTGAAAATTCCCTGGGTTTGCCAACAGTTCCACATGGAAACGTTGGCAAATATATTTGCCAGTGCTTGCAAGTTCAGGACACTCATGGGGGATGGGGAAGGTCTGAATTTGTTAGTTGAACTGTTAGATAAATAGCCATTTAAAAATATTTATTCATTCATGGGATGTGGATGCCATTTGTTGTCACGTGCTAATTGCCTGCTGGTATAACTGGCTTATTGAACCGTTTCAGAGGCATTGTAAAGTGAACCATACCCGTGAGTCTGACGTCAAATTTGGAAGGTGGAAGACTGCTTATCTACCATAAAGGAGACTACGGACTATCCTGAAAGATGATCTTAGGCAGTTCTCTGTTTTGATCTTGCTATAAGAATATGAGCCAAGTCTAGATGGCTGATGGGGAACATCAAAAAAAACATGCTCATTTCCCACTTTACTGCCCTGACTTTTTTTTTCCACTCAAATTGAGAGCTGACACTCAGATATAGAGCTAGCAAGTGAGAGGTGGATACAGTTGAGGAGAGGTTGATTGCCAGTTAACAGTCAAGTTGAGTGGGGAAGATCAGAACTGGCAATAGAGGCCTTTTGATCTACACCTCATCTATCTCCATACTTCCATCCCCCTCCTAACTGTTAGGTGCTAATCAACCCTTTCTCATCTGTACCCATCTATTTCTTTGCTAACTCTTGCTCCACCTCTTTATAATTGCTATTTTGGCTCCAATCATTTTTAGTCGACATACATGAAAATATGCTTTCAAACTGATGGGTGCAGGGGAATCCTAGCATGCAAAATATGTCATGAAATTCCCAACTCCTGGAAGTTCTGGATCAATGTTATATATGTTCTCTTTAAAGTAACATGTGAATGCCACTGTAGACTATGGGCCATTCGATCATTGTAGCGATAGGAAAAGAACATGTTGCAGCCTTGTGGACCTTTCTTCCTGAATTGATGCTGTGAACCATTTGTCTACTGATATGATTTGGATATTATCAGATCAATATAATCAGATACCAGCCAACTCACAAGCTGAACTTCTCAGAGATGTGCTTATTGCAAACAAAAGGCCAAAATCCATATTCCTTCACTTTCCTTCTGAAGAAGGGTTTCGGCCCGAAACATTGCCTATTTCCTTCGCTCCATAGATGCTGCTGCACCCGCTGAGTTTCTCCAGCATTTTTGTGTACCTTCCTTCACTTTAAGTTCAATTGCCAAATATATTTAAGATTCATGAACCCTGCAGTCTGGTGCACAGGCCGAAGAATATGATTTTAAATTCAATGATGAGAACAGGATCAGGGGATGGTCATTCTAACTAGAATTGTACATCTTAAGAAAGGATAGCAAGAAATCATTCACAATAAAATGAGCAATGCATGGAATGCATTTCCGAGTAAAGCAGTGGTGCTCCAAAGCCATGGACCATTAGGACCGATCTGGATAAAGCAAATAAATTTGTGTAAGTATATTATGAGCTTGTGATAAATGGTGCTTCTGAACATTTTATTCCCTCATAACTCGGAGGACTGGTTTCTCCAGTTCTCTTCTCCCATCCTATTGAAATGTCATTTCATTAATTGGGCAAAAACCAATTCCACAACTTGAAACAGATGTAAAACATTACAACATATGGCTAGCTTTCACATGGAGGTACAGCTGACATTTACAATGAAGTTCAAAACCTGCCTGCAAGAGTTCAAATTCAATTAAAGGGCCCAATATTAACCATGAGGCCTGGATAGTGTGAATGTGGAGAGAATGTTTCCACTAGTGTGAGAGTCTAGGACCAGTGCCCATAGCCTCAGAATAAAAGGATTTACTTTTGGCAAGGAGATGAGGAGCAATTTCTTTAGTCAGAGGCTGGTGAATATGTGTAATTAATTGCCACAGATGGCTGTGGAGGCCAAGTCTATGGATATTTTTAAGGTGGAGATTGACAGATTCTTGATTACTAATGGTGTCAGGGGTTATGGGGAGAAAGCAGGAGAATGAGGTTAAGAGGGAAAGATAGATCAGCCATGATTGAATGGCGTAGTAGACTTGATGGGCCAAATGGGTGAATGGCCCACGCGGTCATGGCGAGAACGTACAAACTCCGTACAGACAGCACCCATAGTTGGGATCGAACCCACGACTCTGGCGCTGCAAACGCTGTAAGACAGCAACTCTGCCGCTGCGCCACCGTGCCGCCCCTTTGTTTACCAAATTGATTCTTGGGATGGGAAACTGTTCAGTGAGGACAGATTAAACAAAAGGGGCTGATCAGTATTCTCCAAGGTTTAGAGAAATATGAGGTTTCCTCACTGGGAAGTCCAAAGTATTTTTGGATTCAATAAAATTGATGCAGGGATGAAGATTTCCCTGGATAGTGTGTCAAGAAGCAGGGGTTCAAGTCTTAAAATAAGGACAGAGATGAGAAGAAATCTATTCACCCATAGGATAGTGCCTTTTTGGAATTCCCTATGCAATGGATATGTAGAGGCTTACTTATGTTTATTCAAGACAACAATTGATAGATTTTTAGATATTAAGGGAGTCAAGAGATATGGGGTCCATATGAAAAAGATCAGCAATAAATATCTTGAATGGCGGAACAGGCACAAGGTGTAAATTGGCCTTGCGTTGCTTCTTGTTCTCGTGTTTTGTTACAGTATGTTGTTTGCAGAATATTACTCAACATCTACAGTAATAGATGCAAATCATACATGGATGGCAGTGTTCATTAAATTGCAGACCATGTTTAACTCCATCTGCAGTAGAAATAGAAAGGTATTGCAAAAAGGGTTGTAGAGTTGACTCTTTTTTCCCCAATTTTTCACATGACAAAATTAAACACCCCATTTTGACAATCACCTAAGCAGATTGAATGGACCAAACATCTTGGACTGAAAGAGGTACTTTACTGAGTTTGATCTTTTCGTATTACTGCCACCTGACCCAAAGACTGTGTGTTTTCACAGCTCACTCAAGCACAAAGATGAAGTCTGATATTCCAGTGAGTACTGAGTGAATGCTGCCATGTTCAGATGCATCTTCTCCACGAGATTTTAAATATGGCTCCATCTGCACTCTGAATGTAAAAGATTTCACCGCTCTATTTAAAAGAACAGATTTAAAAGACGAGACACAAAATGCTGGAGTAATTCAGCGGGTGAGGCAGCATCTCTGGAGAGAAGGAATAAGTGACATTTTGGGTCGAGACCCTTCTTCAGACTGATGTCAGGGGAGGGGGCAGGACAAAGATAGAAGAAGACTGCTCTCTGGAATGTAATTCAACATTTAATCATCAAAATACAGCATAAATAGTTAACTGTCATCATCATGGTTCTATTCGTCAGAGCTTGCTGCATTCAAGTTGGCTGCATGTTTCCTCCATGACAACAGTGACTACAATGCAAAATATTATTGGTTTTACATCGCATTGAGTCAACTCTAGATTAAAACAACATAATTGAAAGGGGCAAGCCTGTGTTTTCCACTTAGCTTTCTTGTGAACAAACTTGGCCAAATTATGTTGTTTTCTCACATGTCTTCAAGGCTGATTTTTTTCATTCAAAAGCCAAGCACAGAATCTTTTGACACCCCATCAGTAAACATTTACCAAAATGAATCCAGCTAATTTAATTCTCTACTCTGTGTTTTCTAAACTTTAAACAATCCTAAATCCATGCTATTATAAAACCCAGTGAGACCTTCACTTTAGTGAAATACTCATAAAATATTTAATCAAATGATTGTTTTAAAAATCCAAACATACAACATGCTTCCTTCCTCTACCCTGCAGTTTAAATACTCTAAAAGCTCCCTTAGATTTGTCCAGCATGATTTCTCTTTCATTCCCATATGGCATCTGAATAATCATGATTTTCTGAGTTCCTTGCCACCACATCCTCAACAGTGGATGCCAGCTGTTTCCCAATAATTTGATTAAAGAATAATTTGCCTGTGGTTCTCTATGATTCCCCCCCCCCCCCCCCTATTTATGGAACTCTGTGTTACATTTGATTCCCTTCATTTTACTAGGACTGGTACAGAACTTTAGTTATTTGAAACTCAAATTCTTCAAAAATAGTACTGCCTATGAAATAAAATCTATTTTTTAAACCAGTTGCACAATGTAAATCATGATTAATGACAAAGTGCAGACAGGACAGTTTCCTTTAAGCTTTTGATGCTCTTAATTTCCTCTCCATAGACCAAGGTCTCATAAAGGCTTGAATGAGTCTTAGCTTTTCCAACTAAGATATCAGCAGCTCTGGGTCAAATCCTCAATATATCATCAATGCGGTAGAAACCGCAACACTGATATCTCAAAGAAACAGTGCATCTGCTAAGTAACAGGTAAACTGCTTCCAACCTAATGACACAGCAAAAGCCAAAGGGAGCAATGGGACATATTCAACCTCTTTGCTTTCTATAAAGGATGCAAATTATACATATTTTAGGAACAGATATCATTTGAATCTATAACTGTAAAAGCATCCACAAAAATATGAAACTTGTATATTGTTCATTTAAGTTCAAAAACTACTTCTTCTCCCCTATTATCAGATTCCTAAGGAAACCTTTCATATCCTAAGGATGAATTCCTGATCTTCCAATTTACCTTGTTGCAGCCTTGCACTTTTTTTTAAATCTGCACTTTCTTTGCAGCTGTAACTCAGTAATTCTGAACTCTGTTTTCTCTTTTGCACTACCTTTTGTATTAATTTATGATATGATTTTCCTGGCTAGCACACAAAACAAAGTGCTTTGCTATATCTCGGTACACGTGACAATAATAAACTAATAAAAGCATTTTTTGTTGAGATTCTTCAGTGAATTAATTTTGTGAACTATAAACTCTGTAATCTGTTTCTTTCAAAATGTTAGTCTACCTTTTTCCTACCTTTTTTCCCCAAAGGTGTAGACAAGGAATCATGAGGGTAGTTTTCCTTACTAGACCACCAAGAAGTTCTGAAAGAGTCTCTCCCAACCTCCACCCCGCCCTGCACTTATACATTAAAAAAAAGACCACCAAGAAACTCAGGTGAATGCAAATGCACTGGACCACCAGGAGATCCGATTTCAAAAAACGAGTTGCGAATCATTCATAGCTACCAAGGTTTCAAGGTCAAAGTCAGTTTATTGTCACATACCAATTAAGGTACAGTGAATCTTCTTCCTCTTGTTCTCCCGCTTGTTAAATAAATACAGTGGGCGAAATGGGTTTGGGAGAACTTATTGGCTATCATGTTCTTATTGCTTTCCTAGGCACGCTACATTAATGGAGATTGTTAACCGTTTATTTTTGAACAGATTAATGATTTGGTTAAAATAGTGCTCAAAGAAGCCACACTTAAGTGTGATAACCATTAAAAAAAACATAGAATAATTCCTCACTTAAAATGATGAATATTGGACAAAACTGGTATTATGAATGTGCAAAAGTGGCCCAAGTATAATTTACCAATGAAATAATTATTTATTTGTTAAGTGGTATCTGCTTCATTTTCCTTAAATTGCACTAAAGGTTGAAACATTTGCAAACAATAGCCCTGATTTTTCTCCTCAGCTAGAATTCATTACTGGTGTGGATATACTGATGATGGTGGAGGTCAACTACCTGCATATTTCGTGTCATGCTTCATGCTGGTCTCAGCGTGAGTGTGGAGTTCAGTTGTTCTGAACTAAGGGCTAGATGTGCTCCATATCTGACACCTCAATTTTACACACCCAGTCATATGAATGGTGTCAATTAAAACTGACATAGAGTTCCATCAGTTTTATTATTAGTTTGACAAAAAAGTTTTGGCTGTAAGTCATCATAAGCAATGTCCTGAATTCAGATATCGCTTAATTGGTAACTGAGTAGCAGTAGAACTGAACTCTGCTTTCTTGTGAAATACATTTTTCAGGTTGTTTAAGATCATAAAAGAATGAATCGTTGTACAGTTGATTGATGCTGTGACGAACTGTGGTTAACTCAGTACATACCTATCAAGCTTCCTGGCCTGACACTGGAACTGAATGACGACAGCAAGGGCGGAAGTGGAGTCCATAAAAGGTGGTGCTAACCATATTAGGAGATCCTTAAATTGCACACTTCATCAATTAATCTGCACTCAGTGAGTGCCAGAGGAAGTGATTATAGTAATATGATGTCAGTATCCTTAACAACAAGAGTAAATAAATAGAATAAATAACTAAATTCATCAGTCTGGTCTTGACCCGAAACGTCACCCATTCCTTCCCTCCAGAGATGCTGCCTGTCCCGTTGAATTACTCCAGCATTTTGTGTCTATCTTTGATTTAAACCAGCATCTGCAGTTCTTTCCTACCTAAATAAATAGAGAAGTGGAAATATCCTTATGTAAAATTATCTTTTGATCGATTAATCAGAGATCCAAAGAAGCAACAAATATGAAGCATAAATTAAAGTATGTTTCAACTGGAGTATTGTGTGCAGTTTTGGTCTCCTAATTTGAGGAAGGACATTCTTGCTATTGAAGGAGTGTAGTGTAGTAACGAGGTTAATCCTGGATGGCGGGACTGTCATATGATGAAAGAATGGAACGACTGGGCTTGTATTCACTGGAATTTAGAAGGATGAGAGGCAATCTTATAGAAACATATACAATTATTAAGGGATTGGACATGCTAGATGCAGGAAACATGTTGGGGGTTTCCAGAACCAGGGGGCACAGTTTAAGAATAAGGGGTAGCCCATTTAGAACTGAGATGAGGAAAAACGTTTTCACCCAGAAAGTTGTTAATTTGTGGAATTCTCTGCCACAGAAGGCAGTGGAGGCCGATTCACTGGATGCATTCAAACGAGAGTCAGATAGAGCTCTTAGGGCTAGCAGAATCAAGGGCTATGGGGAGAAGGCAGGAATGGGGTACTGATTGTGGATGATCAGCCATGATCACATTGAATGGTGGTGCTGGCTTGAAGGGCCGAATGGCCTACTCCTGCACCTATTTTACTTCGGAGTCACGTGAGTGACTACGTGAAGAAGAAGGGCCGTCAGCCCGCATGCGCGTCATTACGTCTAACGCATTGCGCAACGACTGACTGGCAGGCGCATCGCTCCTCCAGCGGGAAGTTTAAAATCCTCAGGTAAGTGTTTAAACTTTTTCTGAGGTTGTTTCTCCTGGTTCGATAATTCTTGCTTACAGAACAAGTACGAACTGCAGGGAGAAAATGTCCAAGGTGAAGTCCAGACGGGCCGTGGGAAAAACAGCTACGGAAGACCGCGGGAGTGCGGGTAGTGGGCGGCCGTCGATTTCGCCTTCCGAGTCGCTGGTGGTGGAGCCAGCAGCTGCAGACTTGGTGCCGGCCGAGAGCACCTTGGCAACTTCGCTTGGGCGGAAAGCCACTAAAAAGTCTGTAAGGCCCGTTGACTCGGACGTTTAACCCGGATGGAGCACCTGATGGAGAGGATGCTCCATAATGATATGCTCCAACGAACAGAGTTATATCAGCGTGGGTCTCCTCGGGGGCCCGCGGCGGCGGCACCTGTTTCAGGGCTGCACAATGTCTCCCTCTCTGAGGAGGGGAGCATTCGGGGTCAGTTTTTGTCTGACTCGGAGTTCGGAGGTATAGCCGGGAAGCATACCACGAGGCACGAAGGGCATGAATCAGAAGTGCCCGCTATGGCATCTAAATTTGCAATCCCATCACAAACAGGGGAACCGCTGGATGAGGACTTAGCTATGAGTATCAATTACCTGGCCTCACACCAGCTCCAAGAACTGGCAATGGAGGAAACTGCTAACAAGTATCACACACCTGCTAATTTTGCTTCATTAAACATGCCGGCTGTTAATCACTCCATCTGGGGTTACATCGGAGGGGGCGTCAGAGCCCAGGAGGTGAAGCTGCAGAAAATATTAAAGTTGCTCGCCTCAGGCATCACGGCTTTTGCCAGGTCGGTGGATGGGGGTCCCCTGTCTGATGTGCAACGCACATTTTGAAATCAACTGCCTATGGAAAAATGCCATCCGTCCTACCCTGAACCCCAAATTCGCAGCACTGTGCAAGGCCCAGCAATGTCCAACCACCGAATTTCCTGTTCGGCGAAGATCTGCCGAAGCAGGTCAGGGAACTGGACGATGAAGCAAAAACGGTCGGGCTAATGAAAGTCCCATCAACTCCCAAGGTTTCATCATTCCGGCAGCAGCACCCCTTACGCTCCCTTCAACACCAGACGGTCCGCCGAAACTGGTGGGAAAGCTGAACAATCGGCACAGAGGTCTTTTTTAGGCATAGGCCTAAGCTGGCCCATGTCCAAGATGCGCGGTTGGCACCCTCCATCAGTCCTACTCCCCAAACCTCGGGGGCGGAAACAAACACCATTCCACCAATAACCATTGAGGTAGGTGGGTCTGGTTCCTTTCGGAACATATTGTGTATGGATCAGTTACAAGTTGGTGGGAGATTACAATTGTTTTTGTATGAATGGCGTTGGATAACATCAGATCCGTTTATACTGCACAGTATACAAAGCTTCCAAATTGAATTCCTTCTCAATTCGCTTCCACCCACACAGCATACACCGAACCGCACATTTGTTCTTTCACAACAGGAATGTTTGGATGTACAAGCTGAAATTGAAGCACTACAAAAAAAAGGGGTAATTGAGATATCGTGTCATGAATCTCACCAATTTGTGTCTAATATATTTTACAAAGCAAAAGAAGGATGGAGGATGCAGAATCATCCTTGATTTTACTGAACTTAACTCCTTTGTGCAGTATCAACATTTCAAAATGGAAAACGTTGTTACTGCCAAACATGTAGTTTCCAAGGGATGTTATATGGCATGCATCGATCTTAAAGATGCATACTATCCGGTGCCCATTCATGGGGATCACCGGAGATATTTGAAGTTTAGCTGGATGGGGCAACTGTCGCAGTTTAAAGCATTGCCTAATGGGTTAACTTCAGCCCCCAGATTATTCACAAAATTATTAAAACCGGTTCTGGGGCTACTCCGGGCTCAGAATCATATTGTGATGGCTTATTTGGATGATATCCTAATCATAGGGAAAACTATGAAATTAGCTGAATTATCTGTTTCGGCTACTAAACTCATGTTTGAGAGATTGGGGTTTCTCATCCATCCAGTTAAGTCCAAGTTGATACCATCTAGAGTAATTGATTATTTGGGATTTACCATTAACTCAATTCACTTGTCTGTGACTCTGCCTAGGGGCAAGCGATTGGAATTTATAGAAGCCTGTAACAATCTCATTGTTAAGGAGCAACCTTCTATTCGACATGTAGCTAGTATAATTGGCAAACTAGTGGCTGCGTTTCCAGCTGCACATTTCGGGCCTCTGCATTATCAAAATTTACAACGTGCAAAGGAGCAGACACTCAAATTCCATGCAGGTCACTTTGGTAGACCTATGCGGTTGCCAGCTGAAGCCATTGCTGAGTTACAATAGTGGGTGACGAATATTCGGCATTGCTCCAGTAAAATTTTGGTCGATACACCTTAAGTTATTTTACAAACTGATGCTGGTGCCCTAGGATGGGGAGCTACTAATACCATCTCTAGCTGCGGTGGCAGATGGAATGTGCAGGAGTCATTAATTCTTCAGTCACATGGTATTAACTACTTAGAGTTGTTGGGAGCACTCTATGGGCTGAAGGCTTATTGTGGCAATATGCATCATTTGCATGTTCAACTTCAGATTGACAACACTACTGCGGTGGCATACGTTAATCACATGGGTGGAATCAAGTCTGTATCCTGTGATAAATTGGCTAATCAATGACAACAGAGAATGGGGGGGTAGGGGGCGCTGCTCTGGGCAGCGGCCATGTCAGCAGCGCGTCAGTTTTTTCAACTTTTTCTTATTTTTTAGTATGTTTTAAAGTATGTATGGTGTGTTTCTTTGTGTGTCTTGTGTGGGGGGTGGTGTGGGGGGGTAAGGGGGAAATCGATTCGGTCGCCTCCTCCATGGAGAGGCGACTTTTTCCAGGTCGCCTCCCCCGTGGCCTAACATCAAGGATCGGCGCGGCCTTTCCCGGAGATGCGCCCGGGGCTTCAGCGGCGGGCGCAGCGTGGACTCTTGGCGTGGAGCGGGTGAGCCCTCGCTGGGGCTCGCTGGAGGGGAGCGCTCCGTTTCGCTGGCCCGGGGCAGCCGGCAGTCTGAAGTTGCAGCCTGAAGTCGAGGTCTGCAGAGCTCCAGCTGGTGCGGCGTCTACAGCCCGGGATCCCTCGTGGGGGACCCGGGGGAAGAAGAAGAAGCCATCACTGCCGGCCTGCGGCCAATTTCTACCACGGGGCCGGCATGGACTTACCAACACCCCTGCAGGGGAGCTTCGACCGCCGGCCCTGCAGTCTACGGTGCTTCTGGCTGCGGCGGAGACTTTAAATCTCGACTGCCGGCCTGCGGCCTACAACAACTTAAAGCCGCGGTCTCCGGTGAGGAAGAGCCGATCCTGGACTGACTCTGGACTCTGGTCCTGTCCACGGAGGGGAAATGGAGGAGGATTGGCCAAATGTTTGTGCCTTCCACCACAGTGTTGAATGCTGTGGTGGATGTTTGTGTTACATTTTTTTATTGTGGTTGTGTGTTCTTTATTATTGTATCGCTGCTGACAACCCAAAGATTCCACCAGCTTGGCTGTGTGGTCATTAAAAAAAAAAAAAAAAAAAATACTATACTACTAACCTTATTTGGCACTGGTGTATTACGAGAAACATTTGGGTTTCAGCTATCTACTTACCAGGTAGATTCAACATGGTGGCGGACATCAGGTCACGCAAATTCAATGACAACACAGAATGGATGTTGAATCATGAAGTGTTTAACGACATTGTCGCTCGGTATGGTGTACTGGACACCGATTTGTTTGCATCCAGACTAAATCACCATTACCAAAATACATTTCATGGGAACCAGACCCAGGGGCAGTGGTGGTAGATGCATTCTCTCTACACTGGGGTGGAATGTTTTTGTATGCATTCCCCCCATTTTGCCTCATCAGTCGGTGCTTGGTTAAGATCAAGCAAGACTCCGCCTCTGGCTTTTTAGTAGTACCTGACTGGCCTACACAGCCATGGTTCCCACTCGTCCTGGGAATGATAACACAGCCTTTTATGGCTGTCCCCAAAAGCAGAAATCTGCTGGTTCACCCTGTGACTGGGGAGAACCACATGACCAAATTAATTTATTGGTTTGCAGATTCTGAGGAGTCCGTACCTGGGGCTCGGACTATCAGATCGTACAGTGGACGTGATCACTGTGGCCTGGAGGGATAGTACCAAGAAACAGTACATCTCTCATATCAAGAAATGGGAGATGTTCTGTTCACACTCGAACATATCGTATGACATGGCACGCATAACGGATGTGTTGGAATTCCTCTCAACACTATTTTTTGATGAGAAACTAAGTTATAGTGCCATAAATTGTGCCAGGAGTGCATTATTGTCATACTTATTGCTGGGATCGGGACACCACTCTGTTGGGTCTCACCCTTTGATATCCAGGTTCATGAAGGGTATTTTTAACTCTACTCCACACAGGCCCCGGTATTCGGAGATATGGGATGTGAGCGTGGTGCTCACACTGCTTCACCAGTGGTCTCCAGCTTCATCCCTGTCTTTGCCAAAACTCACTTTCAAAGTGGTCATGCTCATGGCGCTGGTTTCAGCGCAACGGATCCAGGCGTTGCATAAACTGCGACTGGACAGGATGGTTTCATCTGTAAATAATATAACTTTTTTTGTTTATGGTTTGATCAAGCAGAGCAGACCAGGGGTGTCAGGGCTCAAACTAGTTTTCATGGCATACCCTATGGACCTTCGGTTATGTGTAGTTACACATATAGAACAGTACATCAAGGTCACCAAGAGCCTCAGAGGCTCCGAATTAACTGTGTTCATTAGTTACAAAAAAACTCATAATAAGGTATCAGTACAGACCATGTCGAGGTGGTTAAAACCGGTTCTGGCTTGTGCAGGAGTGGACACTGATTTTAAAATCTCACTCCACCAGGGCTGCATCTACATCAGCAGCAAGGGTAATGGACGTCCCTCTCGACCACATCCTAGCGGCTGCAGGATGGTCAAATGAACTAACGTTCCAAAGGTTTTATAATAAACCTATTGCCAGACTGTGTTTTTTTGCCAATTCCATTTTAGATTCGGTTTTATAGTTTCCCCCTGGATGAGAGGGATCACTATTATTTTTATTTGCTCATTAAAGCATCAGCATATTTAAATCTATGTCATGTCTGAATGCATTAATTATTTTCACTCATCCTTAGTCAACTGATGCAGTGTGTGACGCATGGACTCGTATCCACGGCATGAAATCACAGAGCTTCAAAATCTTCACGTAGTCACTCACGTGACTCCGAAGTAAAATAGTAAGATTAAACGAGAACTTACCAGTTTGAAGTTTGATCTTTATTTTATGAGGAGTTACGATGAGCGATTACGTGCCCTCCGCTCCCAACCCTCGTATCATAAACATAGAAACATAGAAACATAGAAAATAGGTGCAGGAGTGGGCCATTCGGCCCTTCGAGCCTGCATCGCCATTCAATATGATCATGGCTGATCATCCAACTCAGTATCCTGTCCATGCTTTCCCTCCATACCCCCCTGATCCCTTTAGCCACAAGGGCCACATCTAACTTCCTCTTAAATATAGCCAATGAACTGGCCTCAACTACATTCTGTGGCAGAGAATTCCAGAGATTCACCACTCTCTGTGTAAAAAATGTTTTTCTCATAATAATAATAACTTTATTATTTCAGTCCTAAAAGATTTCCCCCCCTCGATTATATTTGCTACCACAAAATTGCATTAAAAAACCTATAAGGAAAACCCTATAATACATAGTGGAATACGAATTTGGAAACAATTAAAAAAGGCTTTAAAACTGAATAATATACCACTGTGTCTTCCCATTGTAAATAATCCTCTATTCAAGCCATCCATATTGGATAGAGGTTTTATACAATGGAAAAATCATGGAATTAAAAGGATTGGACATCTTTATAGGGAAGGCATCTTTCTGTCATTTCAAGAGTTACAACAGAATCATGGACTACACTCAAATAACTTTTTCAGATATTTACAAATTAGAGATTATGTTAAATCCAATACACAAGTTTATAGGTACACAAAAATGCTGGAGAAACTCAGCGGGTGCAGCAGCATCTATGGAGCGAAGGAAATAGGTAACGTTTCGGGCCGAAACCCTTCTTCAGACTGATAGGGGGTGGGGAGAAGAAAGGAAAAAAGGAAAAGGAGGAGGAGGAGCCCGAGGGCTGGGGGAGGGGCGGAGACAACCAGATGGCTGATGAAGGGGAGGGGACAGCCAGGGCTAGCAGAATTGGGAGAATTCAACGTTCAGGCCACCAGGATGTAGACTGCCCAAGCGGAATATGAGGTGCATTTCCTCCAATTTACGGTGTTGCTCGCTGTGGCCATGGAGGAGACCCAGGACAGAGAGGTCAGATACGGAATGGGAGGGGGAGTTGAAGTGCTGAGCCACCGGGAGTTCAGGTTGGTTATTGCGGACCGACCGGAGGTGTTCGGCGAAACGATCGCCAAGCCTCCGCTTGGTCTCACCGATGTAGATCAGCTGGCATCTAGAGCAGCGAATGCAATAGATGAGGTTGGAGGAGATGCAGGTGAACCTCTGTCGCACCTGGAACGACTGCTTGGGTCCTGGAATGGAGTGGAGGGGGGAAGTGAAGGGACAAGTGTTGCATCTCTTGCGGTTGCAAGGGAAAGTACCAGGGGAGGGGGTGGTATGGGAGGGAAGGGAAGAATTGACAAGGGAGTTACGGAGGGAACGGTCTTTGCGGAAGGCAGACATAGGGGGAGATGGGAAGATGTGGCGAGTGGTGGGGTCACGTTGGAGGTGGCGGAACTGACGGAGGATCACTTGTTGTATGTGACGGCTGGTGGGGTGAAAGGTGAGGACTAGGGGGACTCTGCCTTTGTTGTGAGTGGGGGGATGGGGAGAGAGAGCAGTGTTGCGGGGTATGGCAGAGACCCTGGTGCGAGCCTCATCTATGGTGGAGGAGGGGAACCCCCGTTCCCTGAAGAATGAGGACATTTCAGATGCCCTGGTGTGGAACGCCTCATCCTGGGAGCAGATGCGGCGTAGACGGAGGAATTGGGAGTGGGGGATGGAGTCCTTACAGGAAGCAGGGTGGGAAGAAGTGTAGTCCAGATAGCCATGGGAGTCGGTAGGTTTGTAGTGGATGTCGGTAAGGAGTCTATCACCTGCGATGGAGATAGTGAGGTCAAGGAATGGTAGGGAAGTGTCGGAAATGGTCCAGGTGTATTTGAGTGCCGGATGGAAGTTGGTGGTGAAGCGGATGAAGTCAGTCAGTTGTGTGTGGGTGCAGGATGTGGCACCAAAACAATCATCGATGTAGCGGAGGTAGAGGTCGGGGATGGGGCCCTGGTACGCATTGAACAGGGATTGTTCTACGTACCCGACAAAGAGGCAGGCGTAGCTGGGGCCCATGCGTGTGCCCATAGCTACGCCTTGTATTTGGAGGAAATGGGAGGAGTCAAATGAAAAGTTATTAAGTGTAAGTACCAGCTCCGCTAGGCAGAGGAGGGTGTCAGTGGCCGGGTATAGATTGCTTCTACGGTCGAGGAAAAAACGGAGGGCTTTGAGACCATCCTGGTGGGGGATGGAGGTGTACAGTGACTGGACGTCCATGGTGAAGATGAGGGGGTGAGGGCCTAGAGAGTGGAATGCGCGGAGATGACGGAGAGTGTCTGAGGTGTCTTGAACATAGGTGGGGAGGGATTTAACCAAGGGGGATAGGATGGAGTCGAGGTAGGTGGAGATGAGTTCGGTGGGGCACGAACAGGCAGAGACAATGGGTCTACCGGGACAGTCAGGTTTGTGGATTTTGGGGAGAAGGTAAAAGCGGGCTGTGCGGGGCTGGGGAACGATGAGGTTGGAGGCTCGTTCGGGCAGGGCGTGGGAGTGGATGAAGTTGGTGATGGTGCTGGAGATGGTGGCCTGGTGCTCGTCAGTGGGGTCATGGTCCAGGGGTAAGTAGGAAGAGGTGTCCGAGAGTTGGCGCTTGGCCTCAGCTTTGTAGAGGTCGACGCGCCAGACTACCACGGCACCTCCCTTGTCGGCGGGTTTGATAACCCAATCTAGGTTGTTGCGGAGTGAGTCGATGGCAGTGCGTTCAAGGGGGGAGAGATTGGAGTGAGACAGGGGAGTGGAGAAGTTGAGGCGGCTGATGTCACGGCGGCAGTTTTTAATAACGAGTTCTAAAGCCGGAAGGCTGCGAGGGGGGTTCCATGAGGATGGGGTGCGTTGGAGACGGGAAAAGGGGTCATCAGTGGGGAGCGAGGACTGCTTCCCATGGAAGTGAGCTGTGAGGCGGAGGCGACGGTAGAAGCGTTCCAAGTCATGGAGGGCACGGAACTCATTGAGATGGGGACGGAGGGGGACAAAGGTAAGACCTCTGCTGAGGACAGACCGTTCGATGTCGGAGAGGGGGAGGTCGGGGGGGATGGTGAACACCCGGCAGGGATGGGGGTTGGGGCCGGAGGAAGGCAGGTGGGTGTAATGGGGACGAGGCGATGTGTGGTGGGGGGGTGGTGGGTGGTCAGGGGGTGGGGGGGTGAGAGGGCAGTGGTGTGGGTGTGGAAGAGAAGTGGTCCCATAGTTGGAGAGGGATGGGGAAGAATCAGTGGAACTGCCACTGAGATAACCAGGGCTAGGCAGACTAGCGCTAGGACCCAGTGGAGTCAAACCCAGGAGAGTGGGAGTGAACAGCGTGGAGGCTTCAGGCCCAGTACAGAGTCCAGTTTGCAGGTAAGGCGACGGCTGCGGGCTGCTGGAGGGAGGTGCGGTGGCGAGGGTCAGCGGACCCGACGGTCGGGGTCCGTGGGCAGTGTAGTCGGGGTCGGTGGGGCTGGAGGGCGTTGCAGTGGCGAGGGTCGGCAGACCCGATGGTCGGGGTAGGTGGGCAGTAGAGTCGGGGTCCACGGGCGATGCGTGGGAGGTCCCGGTAGGCGGATGGTCGGTGGGGCGGCGCTGTTCGACCAAGTTTATAGGACTAGGGAACCAGAAATTCTTGATGAATGTTTGAATAAGCATCCTAACACTGAAAAATTAATAGCTTATATTTATAACATTCTCTTAAATAATGAGGAACCAACGATTGAACTATATAGACGTAAATGGGAAAATGAGTTAGGTTATCCTATTACGAAAGATATTTGGGACAAAAGTTTACAACATATACATCAATGTTCGTTAAATGCCAGACATGCTTTAATACAATTTAAAGTCTTGCACAGATTACATTATTCCAAAATAAAACTAAATAGAATTTTCCCACATATTTCTCCTATATGTGATAAATGCCTGCATCTAGAGGCCAATTTAACACATACCTTTGCAAATTGTATAAAAATTAAAAAATCAAATAATCTCTGAAGTTGTTAATACCAAACTAGCTCCAGACTCAAAATTAATAATACTTGGGATATCAGAACAAAGTTTAACACTCACAACAAGCCAAAGAAACTTCCTTGACTACAGTATAATAACAGGGAAAAAATTAATATTAAAATTCTGGAAAGGCCCTACAACCCCCACAATTAAAATGTGGATTGTGGAAATGTCGGAGACCCTACATCTAGAAAGAATTAGACTCGTCTTAATGGACAAGCAAGAACTTTTTGTTAAAATATGGGCTCCATTCATTGCCTATTTGAAGGGATAGAGTGGCCCAGCGCGAAAGCCCGACTGAAGCTTGAACTCAGGATTAGATGTAATTATATTTCATAACCTACGAACTTATCTCCTATGACGTATTATAAGTTATTCATTCCACCTTTTTTTCTTTTTTGATATTGAAATTCTTCTTTCTTTCTCTTCTTTCTCTCTATTTTTCTTTTTCTATCTATATAAAAAAAACACTAGAAGCAGAATTAACTGACAATTGACAAATTTAATAATGTATGAAAGATTGATGTATATGAAAAGTTTTTTCTTCTATTGTATTATAATATGTTACTCTACACTGTAATATGTTTGCTTCTAATAAAATTTATATCACTAAAAGATTTCCCCTTTATCCTTAAACTGTGACCCCTTGTTCTGGACTTCCCCAACATCGGGAACAATCTTCCTGCATCTAGCCTGTCCAACCCCTTAAGAATTTTGTAAGTTTCTATAAGATCCCCCCTCAATCTTCTAAATTCTAGCGAGTACAAGCCGAGTCTATCCAGTCTTTCTTCATATGAAAGTCCTGACATCCCAGGAATCAGTCTTGTGAACCTTCTCTGTACTCCCTCTATGGCAAGAATGTCCTTCCTCAGATTAGGAGACCAAAACTGTACGCTAATACTCCAGGTGTGGTCTCACCAAGACCCTGTACAACTGCAGTAGAACCTCCCTGCTCCTATACTCAAAGGTCATCTGGTAGTTCTAGTTCTCTCCAATCTTACTATATTCAGTTCAACAACTGTTATCTGTGATTTCACACCGCTGCTTTGAAGATTGACGCGCATGCGGGCTGACGGCCTTCTTCTTCACGTAATCACTCATCGTAACTCCTCATAAAATAAAGATCAAACTTCAAACTGGTAAGTTCTCGTTTAATCTTACTATTTTCTATGTATCTATGTATGTACTAACTGTTATGCTTGTCCATTATTCCAGATTATAAGCATATGGCATTTCCAGTAAGGCACAATTTAAAATAATTTGTCAATATAAATGCATATCCCTTCATAGAATGTCATCGCTGTGTGTTAATTTTAGGCAGGTAAATTAGTGCAGCTGGTAGAGCTGATACCTTATAGTGCCGGAGATCTAGGTTCAATTCTGACCTCATATGTTGTCTTTGTGGAGTATGTATGTTCTCCCTGTGACCACATAGGTTTCCTCTGGTGCTCTGGTTTCTTCCCAAATCCCAAAGAGGTGCTTTTGTAACTGAATTGGCCTCTGTAAATTGCCTCCAAGTGTGAGGGAGTGGATGAGAAAGAGGCCCTACGGCCCAGTTAGCCCACACTGACGAACATGCCCCACATACACTATCCCACCTGCCCATGTTTATCCCATATCTTTCTAAACCTATTTCTGCACCAAAGGAAGGACCACCCGAAGGACAGCTCACTGAAAGACTGCAACTTTTCCTCGTGTTGTCTTCAGCAAAAAAAGGAATACCAGTCAGACTGTAAAATTGACTCATACTGTCTTGTTTTTCTGAAATTACCAACTCCCAACATATTCCACTGTTGTTTGGAGAAAGGTCCATACCCAAAACGTCACCATCTATTCCCTCTGCAGATGCTGCCTGACCTGAATTACTCCCGCATTTTACTGTAAAAGGGCCTGTTGAATAACTTTCACAATTACACATAATTGCACAAGATCAATTTCACCCTTCTAGCACTTGAGACTTTAGTTCAATCTTTTGCTGCTAATAATTTCATGACTCTATTTCATTTGGCAATTTATTTTATTTCATTGTACTTAGCTTCTATTCTCAAAATTCCACAACCTGGAAAATAAATAAACCAAACACAAAGGTGTCTATCTTTATGATATATATATATATATATATATATATATATATATATATATATATATATATATATATATATATAAAATACATAATATGAATCTCATATTATGTATTTATGAAATCTGTTACTTTTGAAGAGCTATCACTTTACAGCTGAGTGAATTAAAACAACTCAATGAAAACAGTAGAACGTCAATTATTTCAGAATTTCTGCCTCTCTCACTTCTGCCTTTCTTCATCTTTCTTCATTGTCACGTGTTACCTCTTCTAATTCCAATCCTTTGGGCTAAGTAGTACAATCTTCAAGTGATGGTACCTGCCTCAACTATGTCCTCTGGCAGCCTGTTCCATACACTACCACTCTTTGTGTAAAAGAAAATTGCCCCTCAGGTTTTTATTAAATCTTTTCCCCCTCATCTTAAACCTATGTCCTCTGGTTCTTGATTCCCCTATACTGGGTAGAAGATGCTGTGCATTTACCCTATTTATTCCTCTCATCATCTTAAACACCTCTATAAGATCACCCTCATCCTCCTGCGCTCCAAGGAATAAAGTTGTAGGCTGGCAACATCTCTGCACATCTTCTCTGCACCCTTTCCAGCGTAACAACATCTTTCCCATAATAGGGTGACCAAAACTGAACACAATATTCTAAATTGTTCGTTGAGCCAGCACAGAATATACGAGTGAAATGGCCTCCTTCTATCTCACAAGTAAATATAAACAATTAATGGGGCTTTGCTAAGTGTCTTGGCCACGGCTGGAACATCCAACCACTAAGTGAGAGTCCTATTGCAGCCAGGTAAAATAGCTGTGGACTCCATTGACTTGATGGAAAGCCTATTTAAACATACTCATTGGGTACCTTCTAATTATTGCTGGGGCGTTTCCAAATAGACTCAGTTACTTTGTAAAAATACTGATGAGTCAGCATATGGCGGGATCTAAATTATAAGTGAACTCCTCACCTCAACAACACACCCTATCCATTCTTGCTGGGTAGATTAGTTTAAATTCAAGGTTATAATCTGTTCATTCATCTCCATGATGAAATTTGGAATTTCAATTCCCCATAAAATAACCTGTAAAAACTTCCATCAAAGTTTCAAAGAAAATACAATTTTAATAAAGTTGAAATAAAAATGGATGCTGGTTTATACTAAAGATAGACACATAATGCTGAGTAACTCAACAGGTCAGGCAGCATCTCTGGAGAAAATGGATAGGTGACGTTTTGGGTTGGGACCTTTCTTCAGACTCATTTTAAGGGGGGAGGAACTGGAAGCAAGAAAAGACCAGGACAAATCAAGGCCGGTATCAGATAACATTAGGCAAGGTGGTTCCTCCTGGCCGATTGTTGGCTAGGGATGGCGAGATCCCAAGAGGGGTCTCCACTCCCTGGAAAAAAATTGCCGTGCATATTTCCTTTAAACTTTGCCTCACTTACCTTAAAGTTATGAACTCTAGTTTTTAAAATGTGCACCCTGAGGAAAAAGTTTTGACTGAAGACCTCATCTAAGCCTCTCATAGTTTCATAAATTTCTATCATTTTCTCTCAACCGCTGGTGTTCCAGAGAAACCATTCCAAGTCTGTCCAATCTCTCTTCATTGACAATACCTTCTAATCTGGACAGAACTTTGGAAAACCTCTTCTGCACTCCTTCAAAAGCATCCATATGCTTCCTGTAATGGTGTGACCAGAACTGTATGCAATATTCCAAAGTCCTATAAAGCTGCATCATGACTTCCTGAATCTTACGCTCAATGTCCTTCCAATGTATGCACACTTATTATACACTTTCTTTCAAATATATTTATTTGTTTTGCCACAATCAGGGAACCATGGATTTGGATCCCAATATCTCTCTGTACATTCATGTTTTTGAGGGTCTTGCAATTGACTGTATACTTTCCACTTACATTCAACCTCCCAGAGTGCAATACCTCACACCTGCTCGGATTAAACTTTATCTGCTATTTCTCCACCCATTTCTGTAGCTGATCTATTTCCCGTTGTATACTTTGACATGCTTCCTCACAGACCACAACTCCAGCAATTTTGGTGTCTTCTGCAAACATTCTAGCAACACATTTATGTCCAAGTCATTTATATATATTTCATATACAACCGAGGTCCCAGTACAGGCCTCTGCAGAGCTCCACTAGACACACATATTCAGCCTGAATAACACCCTTCCACTACAACCCCCTGACTTCTAATGGTAAGCGGTTTGGCATCCATATGAACAAGTAAATCCTGTGCATCTCAATCTTCTGGATCAGCCTACAGTGGGAGACTTTAGCAAAAGCCAACATTTGGTTTCATTTATTGATTTTTCAGGTAGGCCAGCATTTGTTATCGATTTCTTTTTCCTCTTGAGAAGATGGTACTCATCCACCATATTAATCCACTCCAGTCCATCTAATGAAGGAACTTCCATAATGCAATTGGGCAGCGCGTTCTAGGAGTTAGGCTCAGCTAATTATTGTTATTATAAATTCATATTTGGGATTTGGATATCACTATCCAAGCCAAAATGTATTTCCCAGGTCTACACACCCTATGCGGAGGTGGCATTTAGCCACCTCCTTGGACTACTGCTGCCCTCCCTGTGAATCTATTCCTTGGTGAAGTTTGGACAGGGAGATCGATGATCCAGACCCTGTAACAAAGAAGGGCTGGTGATCCATTTTCATCTCAGGACAGTGTGCGACCTGGATAGGATCCAGCAGGTGGTTGTGTTCCCATGTTTCCATAGTCCTTGAGCTTCCTGGTAATCAAGATTGAGGGTTTAGAAGATTCTACTGGGTGAGTAACTGCAGTGCATTTAGTCGATGAAAAGTAGCCACTGCAAACCTATGGCAGAAGGAAAGAACATTGATGGGAAGTGATCTTTGAGCATCTTATTGTCAAGTAAGTTGCTTTATAGTACTGTAGGTAATTTATTCCGTCACCTTATTAATGATTGAGTGGAACATGAGCAGATCATTTAAAGAGCTAGTAACCCAAACAAAGAACATGGTGGATGAACTGATTGAAAGTGGAGTCAACTATGTTTCTATGACTAAGGGAAAAGTCATTATAGATACATAGAAAATAGGTGCAGGATTAGGCCATTCGGCCCTTCGAGGCAGCACTGCCATTCTATGTGATCGTGGCTGATTATCCCAGTGTAAATCCAAGTTACATCAGACTACCTGTGCCCAGCTTGTATGAATAAATACAATACAACAGAAAAGGATTGTACCATTCTAGAAGAAGTACAGAGTCCATTGAAAATGTTTATTTCAAACCTCTATTTTTCACAACATAGAAGAAGGCTATTTGGCCAGTTGAGTCTATGATGGCTCTCAGATTAATCCTATCAATCCCATTTCCTCACTCATTTCCCATAACCTGTTTTTTTGTCACGTGCCCATCAGCTCCCTTCTCCTACCACTCAACTATACTTGGGACAATTTACAATCGTTGTTATCTTGCCAACCAACATATCTTTGGGATATGGAGGAAAAATAGAGCACTTGGGTAATCTCCACCAGACCTTGTTCGGTAAAAGAAATTATGGAACTGAAGATTCCTCAGCTCCAAAGGAAATGCTCATCTGACCTAAGGCTCCTCATTTAAATAATCAGTGATTTTAACAAATGTTTGAGATGGAAGGACTTTTTACAAATCGAGTTTCCTCAATCATCAGGTGTCTCATGGAAAGTGCAGAGAATTTTGCAGATTTACAGATCAGAAACCAGCTATTTGTCCATGTTTGTGCTATAGACAAGTATCCACATTAAAATGATATACATATGAACTGTAAAGAAAAGCAAAGATTACAAGTGACCCCCTGCATTAAGGCGATTCGTGTAATGGAAGTTTACTCGTGCAAAATTCACAAATCATTACCAAAAATTTGGAGTACAGAATGAAAATTTGCTCTCACAAAATTTATGTGAAGTAAATAAATAAACAATGTTTATTGTGAACACATGTGCAGATCGTGATACGGACTATTTTTTGGGAATGTGGGAGTCACATGTTCTAACCTTTGAGAATGTACACTGTACAATGGATCTGGGAAAGTGAAGGTCAGTCAATCAGCTCCATCGCAAATAAAGCACGAGGCTAAACTGATTAGCCGAGGACTGCCAAACGTCTTTGTTAATCAAAGTTTCTCCAGTGCAGCATTCATCCCTGAGTCATAGCCCTGCCTCACGGTGTGAGTTCATTCCAAGAGTACTCCCGAGTTTGCCCTGATTCGAACTCGGAGATTTACGGTAATGGCCACTCGTCGGTGCTCGGGGCTCTCGTGGACATTTTTCATCATGATGAAAAATCTTCACGAGTCTTCCCGTGCTTACCTGCTGTTAGCGAATCTTCCCGAGTACCTGCCGTTAGCGCTAAGAGACATCCCCAAGCTCGGAGGTACCCGCTACGTTCATTCTCCGTGCTTACCACGAGTTTGATTTTTTTTAAACTCGGGAGAGCTCTTGGAATGAACTCGCACCATGGGACAGGGCTATTTAGTGGAAGGTAAGACCTTTTTTTCACCCAGTTTTATTCCACCAGGGAGGTCTTACCTTCCACTACCTGCAACCTCCGGCAACCACCTTCAACTATCATCGCAACCGGCTTCAACTAAAAAATTACCGATTTTTAAAACGGCAACCTATTTTTAGTCGCGGCCGGTTTTGAATTTTTTAAAATAATCGCCGGAACATAGAAGAAGCGGAAACCACTTTCAACCATTAGGGAGACTGACAAAAACCTCCGGGTACCTCCGGGAAAGGCACGGAAACCTTGGGTGGGGCGCAAAGTTTCCGGAGGTTTCCGTTCAGGTTTCCTAAGTGGGACAGGGGCATTATAAAGACCTCCTAGGACCTCGTGTCGACCATGCTGCGAGTATGAGTCGAGGGCAAACTCTTCTAAACTCGCCAATTAGGTCGCCGCAGAAGGACAGGCCCTTAAGGAGGCTAAGTTTTGAATGCAACATTAAATGGAGGATGTGACAAGGACATTGCAAGGATGTGAGCAGAAAAATGACAGTATATATACAGTATCAGGAAAGAATGAACTTGAGGGCAAATGGCTAAGACATGTCCAAATAGATGTTAAAGTTATGAAAGATCAAGTCAAATTGAGTTTATTGTTGTAAGCACAAGTGCATCACATACAGGCACAATGAAAACATCTTGTCGGCAGATAGACTCAGACAAACATACAAAAACAAATTATACATAAATTACACGTGAACATTTCTAAAAGAAAGAAGAGTGTGAAAAAATAAACAAGACATTAACACAAATACATAATTAGAGAAAAACAAGTCTATAGTAGTGCAAAGTATGGCTGTTGTGTTCCATCGTCGAGTTAGGATTAGGAATTGTGTAGGTTTGTTCAAGACCTTGATAGTTGTAGGAAGCAAATTTACCTGAATTTGGTGGTGTGGGACTTCAGGGTTCTGCATCTCTTGCCTGATGGTAGCAGTGCGAAGAAGGCATGGACTGGATGGTGGGGATTGTTGAATGATATATGACACTTTCTTGAGGCATTGCCTCATGTAATGCTTTCATTGGAGGGGAGGACTGGACTGAGTCCATCACTCCTTGCAGCTCCTTGCATTTTTGTACCTAGGAAATGAGATACAAGGCCATGGCTTGGTCAGTCAAGATACATCATACAGTACATCTGTAACCATTTGTGGAGTTCCTGGAGAAATACCAAACCTCTTTAAACTTCAAAGAAAGGAGAGGAGCTGGTACATTTTCTTCATGATCTTTTGATGTAGATTAGATACAATGTTTCTACTGGTGGGGAAGAGGAAAGATAGTGGTCATGAATACAAGATAATCACCAAAATATCCAATAGAAGATTCAGAAGAAACTTCTTAATCCAGGGGTTGGTGAGAAAATGGAATTCGCTAACAAAGACAATGGATGAGGTGAAGTGTATTGATCCATTTAAGGGGAGGCTGGATAAATATACGTGGGAGGACTGTGTGTTGATGGATTTAGATGTGGAACAATGTTAAGAAGCAAGAACATAAACACTGACATAGACCAACTGGGCATATGGTCTGTTTCCCTGCCTTATATTCTATGTGACCTTAAGTAATCTTATATAATTGGGCATGTTAGGCATGATTATCATTATAGGTACACAAAAATGCTGGAGAAACTCAGCGGGTGCAGCAGCATCTATGGAGCGAAGGAAATAGGCAACGTTTCAGGCTGAAACCCTTCTTCAGACAGAGCCCGAAACGTTGCCTATTTCCTTCGCTCCATAGATGCTGCTGCACCTGCTGAGTTCACCAGCATTTTTGTGTACCTTCGATTTTCCAGCATCTGCAGTTCCTTCTTTAACATGATTATCATTATGTCTATATATGGATGAGGAAAAGGAAAACAAGCCAGGCAGCATAATAAAGTTAACATTTAATCAGAAATGGGCCCTCACCACTATCATGCAGACATATTAAAAGCACAAGGAAAATTAGGGCACCAAAGAGTGACAAATCTCCAAGTCTATCCCAGTGTTTCAGAAGAAGAAAGTGAGAACATTGCAGTTCAACGAGTAAAATGCTAACTTCAGGTATTGCGAGCTAAAATGTCAGAGTCCCAGTTTGGAGGCACTTGGCAGGTCTGGTCAGTGCATCAGCTAGAAAAGGTACAATCACATACAACCAATGTGGAAGCAAACAGGAATTGGATGGGAACAAGGCGGTTTGCTTTAGGCACTTTCAAATGCACCTTGTTGCCACTGGACCTATTGACTTAAAATAACCCTCAAAACTTCAAAATATTTGCTATTGTATTTATATATCCTCTTGTTTTTGATGGAGTGATTATAAGATCTTAAATGAGCATATCCGTTCAAATGGAGAACGAAGGAATTTCATCTCAATGCAGTAAGTGTTTGCGCACTAATCTTTAAACTATAATACGAGGCCTTTAATTGTCGCTTTTCAATGCGTTTGATGATATGAAGCATTATTCTCAAAGCACGTTATTTCCCAGAGGCCGCGCTCATTCTATATTGACAGTCACTTTGTTCCCATGCTATCTACGCTTTTCATTTGCTTGATCGCTCCTTGTCAGCAGGTTGTAGTTTTTCTAGGACACCTGAATAAACCAGGGAGCCAAGCTAAGCCTGCTGCACAAAGAGGCATGTTTAGACTGTGCTATGCATTTACCTAATTGTTTGGCGTTTAAAAGTCTGTTGACAAAACAAGTCTAATGATTAAAAAAATCTTTAAAAATTCTATTCATTCATTGCATCTAGGTGCCTCGCATTTCTGTTTTCTCTCATAACCGATGAGCTCCAGGAAAGGCTTATATTAAAATGGTTCACTATGTTGGCAAGTCTGACAGTGCAAAAATTAATCACAGACAGGTATTCCTGCCCAGATATGTATGTTTGTGCACTTTCTGCCTTTCAAATGTTTGCTTGCTTTGAATTTAATCAACTGAGTCAGACCGAGTGAAAATCAAAGAGCTGGTACACAGAATTACACAAAACCCACAGCATAGAACAGGCCATTCAGCCCATCTGGTGCAGCCTGGTGTTTCTGTTTCACATGATCCTCCTGCAATTATATTTTCGCTTTGTCCTAATGTACTGTTCATATTCTACTTCTCATTGTACTATTCAAAACATTGCTACTATATTGAGAAAAAGATCTTGGCTGATCTTCATACTAAACACAGAAATAGCCAATACGGAAGCCAATACAAAGACCGAGACTGCTTGTACAGTGACACATTCAATTCAAAGTAACATTAGCAAATTTTCAGATGACACAAAGCTGGGTGGCAGTGTGAACTGTGAGGAGAATGCAGGGTGACTTGGACAGGTTGGGGGAGTGGGCAGATGCATGGCAGATGAAGTTTAATCCAGATAAATGTGAGGTTATCCACTTTGGTAGCAAAAACAGGAAGGCAGATTACTATCTAAATGGCGTCAAGTTGGGAAAAGGAGAAGTACAACGGGATCTGGGGGTCCTTGTACATCAGTCTATGAAAGTAAGCATGCAGGTACAGCAGGCAGTGAAGAAAGCGAATGGCATGTTGGCCTTTATAACAGGAGGAATCGAATATAGGAGCAAAGAGGTCCTTCTGCAGTTGTACAGAGTTCTAGTGAGACCACACCTTGAGTATTGTGTGCAGTTTTGGTCCCTTAATTTGAGGAAGGACATTCTTGCTATTGAGGGAGTGCAGCGTAGGTTTACAAGGTTAATTCCCGTGATGGCGGGTCTGTCATATGCTGAGAGAATGGAGCAGCTGGGCTTGTACACTCTGGAGTTTAGAAGGATGAGAGGGGATCTCATTGAAACATATAAGATTGTTAAGGGTTTGGACACGCTAGAGGCAGGAAACATGTTCCCGATGTTGGGGGAGTCCAGAACCAGGGGCCACAGTTTAAGAATAAGGAGTAAGCCATTTAGAACGGAGACGAGGAAACGCTTTTTCTCACAGAGAGTGGTGAGTCTGTGGAATTCTCTGCCTCAGAGGGCGGTGGAGGCAGGTTCTCTGGATGCTTTCAAGAGAGAGCTAGATAGGGCTCTTAAAAATAGCAGAGTCAGGGGATATGGGGAGAAGGCAGGAACGGGGTACTGATTGGGATTGAATGGCGGTGCTGGCTCGAAGGGCCGAATGGCCTACTCCTGCACCAATTGTTTATTGTCTATTGCCTATTGTCTATTGTCTATTGATCTCATTTCATGTTGTTTTATTTGTTTAGGGGTGGTACAGAGTAGAGGTGCTGCCTTACAGCACCAGAGACCCAGGTTCGATCCTGACTATGGATACTGTCTGTATGGAGTTTTACGTTCTTCCTATGACAACGTGGGTTTTCTCCGGGTGCTCCAATTTCCACCCACACTCCAACGTATAGATTTGAAGGTTAATTGACTTCTGGAAATTTTAAATTGACCCTAGTGTGTAGGATAGTGCTAGTGTATGGGGTGATCGCTGGTCAGCATGGATTCAGTGGGCCGAAGGGCCTGTTTCCACACTGTATCTAAAGTCTAAAGCCAAAAGTCTAAATGTAGCATTGCCAAAGTTGTAGAAGTAAGCCACTGAAAACATTATTGCATCATAGTCTTTGCTACCAGACCTTTTTACAGAGTATATAAATATTTTTGAGTAAAGGGAAATTAGAGTAGCCAGGCACTCAAATGAACTAAAGAAACATAGCTTCATACTAAGCTTACTGTAAAGGTCTACAAGTGTGTGTCAGGAAACCTCCTGATGCATTCATTTCTGAAAAGGGCTTCTACTTTCGATCTATCCAATTTACACATTTTATGAAGTGAAATGGTTTCAAACATACTTTAATTCCTTCAGCCAAAAAAATCAGCCACCATAGAAGCCCTGAAGAGGGAAGTTTTGTAGAGATATTCGAAGCTCAGCGTTAATCATCACTTGGCTAATTTCTTGCTGAAGCACCGGACAAACTCTGCAACCTAGCTGAGGTTGATTGGCGCACATGATGTTGCTGGCTGAGATAGGGTGGTGAAGATTTATTAGTCCCAGGTAATCTGTCTGGAGGAGGTGTAGATCAATGAAAATAGTGGAGATAAGAAAAGTGTTCAATCTGTGAGATACAAAACTCTACATTTTCTGGAAATCAGAAATAAAAGAGAATGTCAGAAGTACTCAACACATCAGGCAGAAACTGTGGAGAGGACGAATCAAGTTTATGTTGACTTTTGTTCCGAAATGTTGATTGTCGTCTGAAATTGTTTGATTCAATGATGTGTCCTGACAGATGGTCAAAAGATGGTCAAAAGATGAGAAGCTGTTCCCAGAACTTACCTCGGTCTTGGTTGAAACTGTGCAAGAGATGCAAGAAGTGTAAATATTGCTGTTTGTTTGAATGGAGAAAGTTAGATCTAATTCCTTGAATTCTGTACATTGATAAATTATTTGTATCCCACTGATGAAAAACTAAAAATGTATAGAAAATCATACCGTTATTTTGGCAACTGAAACATTTGACTGTTCTAAATTGACATGACTATAGTGGGTGGCAAAGACACAAAACGCTGGAGTAACAGCGCAGAAACCAGCACTTTGGCCATCAGAGTCCGCGCTGACCAACGATCCGCGTGCACTAACACTATCCTTCATATACTAGGGGCAACTTCACAATTTTACCAGGCCAATTAGCCTACAAACCTGTACATCTTTGATGTGTGGAAGGAAATCAGAGCCCCCAGAGAAAACCCATGCAGGTCATGGGGAAAATCTCCTCAATTAAATCATTTTGTAAAATTCCACGTAACTGGCAAGAATAGGCAGCTGCAATGTGTGTATGCTTATGAATTCCTAGTTGTTTGTAGGTTGCAATTTGCAATTTAGTTTCTGATTGCCATGCCTAATCCAACAATGGGCTAAATGAAGTTGGTAATCTGAAAAAGGGTCTCAACCCAAAACATTGCCTATCTACTCCATCCACAGATGCTGCTCGACCCACTGAGTTACTCCAGCACTTTATGTTTTGCTCAAGATTCCAGCATCTACAGTTCCTTCTGCCCTCAGTTGACCAAGAGGTTGGGCAATCAATTTATCAGTCTAGATAAGCTAGAAGAATGCTTCATTTATATCTTTTCTTGGAAAATTGATTGATTGATAAATGTCTTTCCTTGTGTCTGTGTCTTTCCTTAGTTGAGTTTCTTGTTTACTTTAAACTATCACAGCCAATGTCAATGCTGACGGGTAAATCCAAGTAGGCGATCAGAGTGCTGCAAACAGACAGATTTTCATGATTTTAACAGGTACTGATCAGTGACAATTTAAAATGGGCAAGAGGCCATAATCAACATCTCACGCAAGAGGCAGGTTGACGTGTTTTTTTTCTCTTGGCTCACAGTTTTTTCTGCATCTCGTTTGTTCAGAAGCAGGGTGTGGCTTGGACTGCAATTTTTAAACTGTAAATGATTGTCCTTTATAAGTGACAGAGGTTGAAAGTGGCACTTAATCTCTTTAAAGCTTTTGTTTTGTTTTTTTCTGCAGATGGAATATAGTTTTAAACACAGGAATCCATTTGAAGTATCAGGGATGTTTACACAATCTATTTTCAGCTGCTGGTGTTTTGTTCATCCATTTTAGCTTTGTAAAATTACAAATACCACATAAAACTCACACCTTGTATATGAAACAACTATAGCTGAAAAGGCTGGTTAGCACTTTTTTGTCATCTATTGTATAAGTGTAACTAAGTCAAAAAGACTAATGAAATTGTGTGTTTATGGCTCACCTTTCAGATCACTCAAGTACTTTACAGTCACTTCCACTTGTATCATGAACCTCCACACCAAATGTAAATTGTAACAGGAGTCAGACCCGGGTCTCCTGTATGTCCCATAGTTCTGCTCTTGACCCCCTCCACCCAGATGGAACAAGGATAGAGTTCCCCTGGTCCTCACCTTTTTCCCCACCAGCCTTTACAGCCGGGCCATAAACATCAAGCAGGACACATCCCACCCTGCCAACCACCTTTTCACTCTGCTACCCTCTGGGAGGCGATTCGGGTCTCTAAAAAATAGTTTCTACCCATGTGCGATAAAAGAACTTAATTCCAACAGAGAACACTGGGGAAGCAAAATGTAATTCCAAGAAATGCAACATTCTTTTAAAATTCTTTTTAAATACTTATTTATTATTTTTACTAATAAGTGTACATATGTGTCAATGGTTGTCGTGTTTGTATTTTTTTAACCGGAGGAGATGCAATGGAATTTCGTTGCACAGTATTGTGCAATGACAATAAACGTATTTTATTCTATTCTATTCTACATCCAGCACATCATACTTGACATTTCCATCACCTCCAATGTTATCTCATCACTCGTCACATCTTCCCATTTCCATATTTTTCCACCTTCCACAGATACTGCTCCATCCATAACTCATCTTGTGTGACCTCATGGATACAGTGCAAGATACAAACCTTGACCCAATACTGCAAACTTCAATAAAGCCAAAGACTTGGTTTAAAAAAAAGTGCAGTGTGGGACAAAGGCCAAGTCCAGAGGAAGTGGAGGAGGAAAGAGGACCAGGAACTTTGATCAGATTGGATTGACAATGGGATGAGGAGCTGAGAAGGATGAGTGAGGTAAGGGACAAGGGCTCGTGGTTTGGTAGCATCAATGATCCTGGAGCCGGAGGGGAGAAGACAAGTGGAGTGGTAGAAGTTATCATTTGGGCAAGCAGCTGTTGGTGGTGTGGTATGGAAGTGCTGTAGGTAGGGATCTATCAGGGGCTATCAGGGGTCTAAGATATGCTGGAGCCTGGGTGGAATACATAGTAAACAACTTTACTGTCTCCTGATCCAACCCTAATATCACCCCACTCCACCCCTCCTCCCCCACTTCCAAACCCACCTGATCTCCATGGACTTAGGGTCTACTAATGTCTACTAATGAGTCAGAGGGAAACAGTCATTGTCTCTCCATGTAGTAACCATATAATGCATTCAGTAGACCAGAACGTCTAGTCAGTAGAACTCTTGGGAATGCCCAATAATGATCACTCCAGAAAGAGCATGGATTAGTTACCAGCGTCACACCCTCACCCCTTCCCACATCCCCTCCCCATTCTAAAACACACATACGATGTAATTTGATCACGTGAAAATCAACAGGAAAACAGGAAAATTAAACATTGTGCCAGTTTGACTTGTTTGACACTGCACAGTGAAAACAATATCACCATACACATCCAAAGGGTATTAGTTAAGGATCTTTTTTAAGGGCCACTTTTCAATTCTGACATAAAATAAAAATTGTCACCACAGTTCAGACAACAAGTAAAATGTATTGACAATCAACTCAAGTTTCCCCATAGGGGAGTTGTATCCTACAATTTACCTGGCTGGTTATACTGCATTTCAACACACATTTCTTTCCTGAATGCACAATTATTGTTAATTATGTGGTGATTATTGACTATTTGTGAAAGCGCCAGATTCTAAACATTCCTCCGATGACTTAAAATTATGAAAATCTGTGCTTCGCTATAATTAGTACTCCAAAGAGTTGTGAGCATACATGCATTTCTGGGATGATGCTCACCATGTAACACATCTCCAGTGTTCTTTCAAGATTGCTAGTACAGGTCCACCATCGATTTTCCAGCAACTGGTGGTCTGGCGCATCCTTTAATCTGGACAAAATTACGAGAGTGCACTTGATATCCCCCCCCCCCCCCCCCCCCAGTCGATCTCAACCTCATCGTGACTTTCCGCGCCTCATCAGCAGGTCAATTTTGCCTCCTGTGACCACGGGTCTGGAACTCCGGCCCGGACCAGCCGAAGCCAGCAGATCCGTTCCCATATCTGATTTCTGCGGCTGACTTTGCGGACCGGTATCACAGTTCCCTAAGGCCATGACCTCTGTCAGTCTGACAAAATGGATAAAACGGCAAAGCTCAGGAACCAAGGGTGCTGGAAAATCAGTGGTGGGGCTGTATTATGTTTGTTTTAATATTAATATTTCAATCCAGTGTCTATGTCAGGTAGAAAACCATGTTAGTTACTGTAAGGTCATGTTGAGGATGTTGACAGATGCAATAGGCTAAAAAAAAACAATTCTCCAATCTCTAACACTTCTACTAATATGAATTAAAACCAGGATTACTCAGATGTTCATTGAGAGATGAATATAAAATGTTCTTGAGAAATATCTATATTACTAAAAGTCTGATCTTGACCACTTCCTGTTGTTCTGTATATTGAGAAAAAATGCTGCCACTTACGGCTGTGATTTTTGGCCATCTTACTCAGAGCCCCCCTCCGCTGTGCAGGACAAGAGGATTTTTCCCAACGATGAAAAATAAAAGAGTTATTAGTGTTTTTAAAAAGTTGAGATTCTCTCTCCTGAAGGCCAAGCCCCTTCAGGAGAGAGACCAAGCGAGAGGGTCACGTCTCTCCGTCTGAGCTGTGAATAACACTGAACACATGTGTATTAAACTGTGAGTGTGGTTTTACTGACCTTGAGTGCCCTTAATGTAGTTTGAAAATGAAAATGTAGTTGGTTTGAAATAAAGCACAGCAAATGGTTGGTGGTGGTTGGTTTGAAATCGCAAATGATTAAAAGTCTAAACTTGATTCAATTGTAAGGGGAATAGAAAGGCGTTTCTGCGGACGCAAACGAGACTCCAGGAAGGTATGTTGCCTCCCTGGTGCAAGGGTCAGGGATGTCACTGAACGGCTGCAGAACATTCTGGAGGGGGAGGGTGAACAGCCAGTTGTCGTGGTGCACATTGGCACCAACGATATAGGTAAAAAACGGGATGAGGTCCTACAAGGTAAATTTAGGGAGCTAGGAGATAAACTTAAAAGTAGGACCTCAAAGGTAATAATCTCTGGATTACTACCAGTGCCACGGGCTAGTCAGAGTAGAAATAGGAGGATATTGCAGATGAATACGTGGCTTGAAAAATGGTGCAAGGGGGGGGGATTCAAATTTCTAGGGCATTGGAACCAGTTCTGGGGGAGGTGGGACCAGTACAAACAGGACGGTCAGCACCTGGGCTGGAATGGAACCAATGTCCTTGGGGGAGTGTTTGCTAGTGCTGTTGGGGAGGATTTAAACTAATGTGGCAGGGGGATGGGTGCAAGAGCAGAGAGACAGACGGGTGTAAAATCAGGGTAGAAGCAATAGGTAGCAAGGTGAAAAGTAAAAGTGGCAGGCAGACAAATCCAGGGCAAAAATCAAAAAGGCCCCCTTTCAACATAATTGTATAAGGGGTAAGAGTGTTGTAAAAACAAGCCTGAAGGCTTTGTGTCTCAATGCAAGGAGCATTCGTAATAAGGTGGATGAGTTGAATGTGCAGATAGTTATTAATGAATATGATATAGTTGGGATCACGGAAACATGGCTCCAGGGTGACCAAGGCTGGGAGCTGAAAATCCAGGGATATTCAATATTCAGGAGGGATAGACAGAAAGGAAAAGGAGGTGGGGTATCGTTGCTGGTTAGGGAGGAGATTAATGCAATAGAAAGGAAGGACATTAGCTTGGAGGATGTGGAATCGATATGGGTAGAGCTGCGGAACACTAAGAGGCAGAAAACGCTAGTGGGTGTTGTGTACAGGCCACCTAACAGTAGTAGTGGAGTTGGGGATGGCATCAAACAGGAAATTAGAAATGCGTGCAACAAAGGTAAAACAGTTATAATGGGTGACTTCAATCTACATATAGATTGGGTGAATCAAATTGGGAGGGGTGCTGAGGAAGAGGATTTCTTGGAATATATGTGGGATAGTTTTCTAAACCAACTTGTAGAGGAACCAACGAGAGAGCAGGCTATTCTAGACTGGGTATTGAGTAATGAGGAAGGGTTAGTTAGCAGTCTTGTTGTGCGTGGCCCCTTGGGCAAGAGTGACCATAATATGGTTGAGTTCTTCATTAGGATGGAGAGTGACATTGTTAATTCAGAAACAAGGGTCCTGAACTTAAAGAAAGGTAACTTTGAGGGTATGAGACGTGAATTGGCCAAGATAGACTGGCAATTGCTTCTTAAAGGGTTGACGGTGGATATGCAATGGAAGGCATTTAAAGACTGCATGGATGAAGTACAACAATTGTTCATCCCAGTTTGGCAAAAGAATAAATCAGGGAAGGTAGTGCATCCGTGGATAACAAGGAAAATCAGGGATAGTATCAAAACAAAAGATGAAGCATACAAATTAGCGAGAAAAAGCAGCCTACCAGGGGACTGGGAGAAATTCAGAGTCCAGCAGAGGAAGACAAAGGGCTTAGTTAGGAAAGGGAAAATAGATTATGAAAGAAAACTGGCAGGGAACATAAAAACTGACTGCAAAAGTTTTTATAGATATGTGAAGAGAAAAAGATTAGTTAAAACAAATGTAGGTCCCTTGCAGTCAGAAACAGACAAATTGATCATGGGGAACAAGGACATGGCAGACCAATTGAATAACTACTTTGGTTCTGTCTTCACTATGGAAGACATAAATAATCTGCCGGAAATAGCACGGGACCGGGGGTCAAATGAGATGGAGGAACTGAGTGAAATCCAGGTTAGCCGGGAAGTGGTGTTAGGTAAATTGAATGGATTAAAGGCCGATAAATCCCCAGGGCCAGATAAGTTGCATCCCAGAGTACTTAAGGAAGTAGCCCCAGAAATAGTGGATGCATTAGTGATAATTTTTCAAAACTCTTTAGATTCTGGAGTAGTTCATGAGGATTGGAGGGTAGCTAATGTAACCCCACTTTTTAAAAAGGGAGGGAGAGAGAAAATGGGGAATTACAGACCAGTTAGTCTAACATCGGTAGTGGGGAAAATGCTAGAGTCAGTTATTAAAGATGGGATAGCAGCACATTTGGAAAGTGGGGAATTCATTGGACAAAGTCAGCATGGATTTATGAAAGGTAAATCATGTCTGACAAATCTTATAGAATTTTTGGAGGATGTAACTAGTAGAGTGGATAAGGGAGAACCAGTGGATGTGTTATATCTGGACTTTCAGAAGGCTTTCGACAAGGTCCCACATAAGGGATTAGTATGCAAACTTAAAGCACATGGTATTGGGGGTTCAGTATTGATGTGGATAGAGAACTGGCTTGCAGACAGGAAGCAAAGAGTAGGAGTAAACGGGTCTTTTCAGAATGGCAGGCAATGACTAGTGGGGTACCGCAAGGCTCGGTGCTGGGACCCCAGCTATTTACAATATATATTAAGAGCTGGATGAGGGAATTGAATGCAACATCTCCAAGTTTGCAGATGACACGAAGCTGGGGGGAAGTGTTAGCTGTGAGGAGGATGCTAGGAGGCTGCAAGGTGACTTAGATTGGTTGGGTGAGTGGGAAAATGCATGGCAGATGCAGTATAATGTGGATAAATGTGAGGTTATCCACTTTGGTGGCAAAAACAGGAAGGTAGACTATTATCTGAATGGTGGCCGATTAGGAAAAGGGGAGATGCAACGAGACCTGGGTGTCATGGTACACCAGTCATTGAAAGTAGGGATGCAGGTGCAGCAGGCAGTGAAGAAAGCAAATGGTATGTTAGCATTCATAGCAAAAGGATTTGAGTATAAGAGCAGGGAGGTTCTACTGCAGTTGTACAGGGTCTTGGTGAGACTACACCTGGAGTATTGCATACTGTTTTGGTCTCCTAATCTGAGGAAAGACATTCTTGCCATAGAGGGAGTACAGAGAAGGTTCACCAGACTGATTCCTGGGATGGCAGGACTTTCATATGAAGAAAGACTGGATAGACTCGGCTTGTACTCGCTAGAATTTAGAAGATTGAGAGGGGATCTTATAGAAACTTACAAAATTCTTAAGGGGTTGGACAGGCTAGATGCAGGAAGATTATTCCCGATGTTGGGGAAGTCCAAAACAAGGGGTCACAGTTTAAGGATAAGGGGGAAGTCTTTTAGGACCGAGATGAGAAAATCATTTTTTACACAGAGAGTGGTGAATCTGTGGAATTCTCTGCCACAGAAGGTAGTTGAGGCCAGTTCATTGGCTATATTTAAGAGTGAGTTAGATGTGGCCCTTGTGGCTAAAGGGATCAGGGGGTATGGAGAGAAGGCAAGTACAGGATACTGAGTTGGATGATCAGCCATGATCATATTGAACATCATGATCAGGCTCGAAGGGCCGAATGGCCTGCTCCTGCACCTATTTTCTATGTTTCTGTGTTTCTATGTTTGACAACTTCCTGTTTGCACTGTATATTGATTTTAGATAAAACGCTACCACTTATGGAGAAGAGAAGAGGTCCTGAAAGGAGAATTTAGGGAGTTGGGAGAAGAGTTAAGGAGTAGGTCCGCAAAGGTAACAATCTCAGGATTACTACCTGTGCCACGCAACAGTGAGAGTAGGAATGAAATGAGGTGGAGGATAAATGCGTGGCTGAGGAACTGGTGCAGCGGGCAGGGATTCAAATTTCTGGATCATTGGGACCTCTTTTGGGGAAGGTGTGACCTGTACAGAAAGGATGGGTTGCACTTGAACCCGAGGGGAACCAATATCCTGGCGGGGAGATTTGCAAAGGCTACTGGGGAGACTTTAAACTAGAACGGTTGGGGGGAGGGACTCAAATAGAGAAAGATAGTAGAAACTGTGGGAGGCAGGAGGCAGAGAAGGGAAGCACTCGGACCCAAAATGTAGGGGAGAAAGAAGAAAAAGTTAATAAACAGAGAATAAGTGGTGGTGGGTTTCTTAAATGTGTATATTTTAATGCTAGGAGCATTGTAAGAAAAGTGGATGAGCTTAGAGTCTGGATTGACACCTGGAAGTATGATGTTGTGGCGATCTGTGAAACATGGTTGCAGGAGGGCTGTGATTGGAAATGGTTTGGAGTTTGTAAAATGTGTGCAGGATAGTTTTTTGCAGCAATACATAGAGGTACCTACTAGAGAAGGGGCAGTGCTGGACCTCCTGTTAGGAAATGAGACAGGGCAGGTGGCGGAGGTAAGCGTCGGGGAGCACTTCGGGTCCAGTGATCACAATACCATTAGTTTCAATATAATTATGGAGAGGGTCAGAACTGGACCTAGGGTTGAGATTTTTGATTGGAGAAAGGCTAACTTTGAGGAGATGCGAAAGGATTTAAAAGGAGTGAATTGGGACATGTTGTTTTATGGGAAGGATGTAGAAGAGAAATGGAGGACATTTAAAGGTGAAATTTTAAGAGTACAGAATCTTTATGTCCCTGTTCGGTTGAAAGGAAATAGTAAAAATTGGAAAGAGCCATGGTTTTCAAGGGAAATTGGACACTTGGTTCGGAAAAAGAGAGAGATCTATAATAATTATAGGCAGCATGGAGTAAATGAGCTGCTTGAGGAGTATAAAGAATGTAAAAAGAATATTAAGAAATAAATTAGAAAAGCTAAAAGAAGATATGAGGTTGCTTTGGCAAGTAAGGTGAAAGTAAATCCAAAGGATTTCTACAGCTATATTAATAGCAAAAGGATAACAAGAAATAAAATTGGTCCATTAGAGAGTCAGAGTGGACAGCCATCTGCAGAGCTAAAAGAGATGGGGGAGATATTGAACAATTTCTTTTCTTCGGTATTCACCAAGGAGAAGGATATGGAATTAGGTGAGGTAAGGGAAACAAGCAGAGTAGCAATGGAAACTATGAGATTCAAAGAAGAGGAGGTGCGGACACTTTTGAAAAATATGAAAACGGATAAGTCTCCAGGTCCTGACAGGATAGTCCCAAGGACATTGAGGGAAGTTAGTGTAGAAATAGCAGGGGCTATGACAGAAATATTTCAAATGTCATTAGAAACGGGAATAGTGCCGGAGGATTGGCGTACTGCGCATGTTGTTCCGTTGTTTAAAAAGGGTTCTAAGAGTAAACCTAGCAATTATAGACCTGTTAGTTTGACGTCAGTGGTGGGCAAATTAATGGAAAGGATACTTAGAGATAATATATATAAGCATCTGGATAAGCAGGGTCTGATTAGGAACAGTCAACATGGATTTGTGCCTGGAAGGTCATGTTTGACTAATCTTCTAGAATTTTTCGAAGCGGTTACTAGGGAAATTGATGAGGGTAAAGCAGTGGATGTTTTCTATATGGACTTCAGTAAGGCCTTTGACAAGGTTCCTCATGGAAGGTTGGTTAAGAAGATTAAATTGTTGGGTATTAATGGTGGAGTAGCAAGATGGATTCAACAGTGGCTGAATGGGAGATGCCAGAGAGTAATGGTGGATGGCTGTTTGTCAGGTTGGAGGCCAGTGACTAGTGGGGTGCGTCAGGGGTCTGTGTTGGGTCCACTGTTGTTTGTCATGTGGATCAATGATCTGGATGATGGTGTGGAAAATTGGATTAGTAAGTATGCAGATGATACTAAGATAGGTGGTGTGGCGGATAATGAAGTAGATTTTCAAAGTCTACAGAGAGATTTAGGCCATTTGGAAGAGTGGGCTGAAAGATGGCAGATGGAGTTTAATGCTGATAAATGTGAGGTACTACATCTCGGCAGGACAAATCAAAATAGGACGTACATGGTAAACGGTAGAGAATTGAGGAATGCAGTTGAACAGAGGGATCTAGGAATAACTGTGCATAGTTCCCTGAAGGTGGAATCTCATGTAGATAGGGTGGTAAAGAAAGCTTTTGGGGTGCTGGCCTTTATAAATCAGAGCATTGAATATAGAAGTTGGATGTAATGTTAAAATTGTACAAGGCATTGGTGAGGCCAATTCTGGAGTATGGAGTACAATTTTGGTCGCCTAATTATAGGAAGGATGTCAACAAAATAGAGAGCGTACAGAGGAGATTTACTAGAATGTTGCCTGGGTTTCAGCAACTAAGTTACAGAGAAAGGTTGAACAAGTTAGGTCTTTATTCTTTGGAGCGCAGAAGGTTAAGAGGGGACTTGATAGAGGTCTTTAAAATTATGAGCGGGTTAGACAGAGTTGACGTGGATAAGCTTTTTCCATTGAGAGTAGGGAAGATTCAAACAAGGGGACATGACTTGAGAATTAAGGGACAGAAGTTTAGGGGTAACATTAGGGGGAACTTCTTTACTCAGAGAGTGGTAGCTGTGTGGAATGAGCTTCCAGTGGAAGTGATGGAGGCTGGTTCGATTTTATCCTTTAAAAATAGATTGGATGGGTATATGGACGGGAAAGGAATGGAGGGTTATGGTCTGAGTGCATGTAGATGGGACTAGGGGGGAAGTATTTTTTTTTTTTTTTTTTTTTAATGTTCGGCACGGACTTGAAGGGCCGAGATGGCCTGTTTCCGTGCTGTAATGGTTATATGGTTATATGGTTATGGCTGTGATTTTTGGCCATCTTACTCAGTCCCCCTCTGCCAATCAGGTGCAGAGGATTCTTCCCATCAATGAAAAATAAAAGTGTTATTAGTGTTTTAAAAATGTTGAGAATCTCTCTCCTGTCAATCACACGATGAAGGCCTCGCCCCTTCCGGTGGGAGGGGGGAGGGATTATAAAACCCGGACGTGTGGGTGTGGCTCAGTCTCTCCAAGATGGGGGAGAGAGAGGTCACGACTGTCTGAGCTGTGAATCAACTGAACACACTGAATGTCTACTGAACTGTGAGTGTGGTGTTTATGTGGTGTATATGTGGCTTTTTGTGGTGTTTTGTGTGGTTTTATGGTGGTTTTATGGTGGTTTCACCCTGCTTGAAATGGTATGAAACTGCATTTGAATTTGGCGGCCTTGCACCATGCTTGAAGTGGCATGAAACTGCACTTGAATTTGGTGGCCTTGCACCCTGCTTGAAATGGCATGAAACTGCACCTGAATTTGGTGGCCTTGCACACTGCTAGAAGTGGTAGGAAACTGCACTTGAGTTTGGTGGCCCTGCACCCTGTTTGAAGTGGTAGGAAACTGCAGTTGAGTTTGGTGGCCTTGCACCCTGCTTGAAGTGGTAGGAAACTGCACTTGAATTTGGTGGCCTTGCACCCTGCTTGAAGTGGTATGAAACTGCACTTGAGTTTGGTGGACTTGCACCTTGCTTGAAGTGGTATGATACTGCACTTGAATTTGGTGGCCTTGCACCCTACTTGAAGTGATATGAAACTGCACTTGAATTTGGTGGCCTTGCACCCTGCTTGAAGTGGTATGAAACTGCACTTGAATTTGGTGGCCTTGCACCCTGCTTGAAGTGGTATGAAACTGCACTTGAATTCGTTGGCCTTGCACCCTGCTTGAAGTGGTATGAAACTGCACTTGAATTCGGTGGCATTGCACCCTGCTTGAAGTGGTCGGAAACTGCACGGATTTGGTGGCCTTGCAACCTGCTTGAAGTTGTAAGAAACTGCACTTGAATGTGGTGGCCTTGCACCTTGCTTGAAGTGATAGGAAACTGCACCTGAATTTGGTGGCCTTGCACCCTGCTTGAAGTGATATGAAACTGCACTTGAATTTGGTGGCCTTGCACCCTGCTTGAAGTGGCATGAAACTGCACTTGAATTTGGTGGCCTTGCACCCTGCTTGAAGTGGCATGAAACTGCACCTGAATTTGGTGGCCTTGCACCCTGCTTGAAGTGGTAGGAAACTGCACTTGAGTTTGGTGGCCCTGCACCCTGTTTGAAGTGGTATGAAACTGCAGTTGAGTTTGGTGGCCTTGCACCCTGCTTGAAGTGGTAGGAAACTGCACTTGAATTTGGTGGCCTTGCACCCTGCTTGAAGTGGTATGAAACTGCACTTGAGTTTGGTGGACTTGCACCCTGTTTGAAGTGGTATGATACTGCACTTGAATTTGGTGGCCTTGCACCCTGCTTGAAGTGGTATGAAACTGCACTTGAATTTGGTGGCCTTGCACCCTGCTTGAAGTGGTATGAAATTGCACTTGAATTTGGTGGCCTTGCACCCTGCTTGAAGTGGTATGAAACTGCACTTGAATTTGTTGGCATTGCACCCTGCTTGAAGTGGTATGAAACTGCACTTGAATTCGGTGGCATTGCACCCTGCTTGAAGTGGTCGGAAACTGCACGAATTTGGTGGCCTTGCAACCTGCTTGAAGTTGTAAGAAACTGCACTTGAATGTGGTGGCCTTGCACCTTGCTTGAAGTGATAGGAAACTGCACCTGAATTTGGTGGCCTTGCACCCTGCTTGAAGTGGTAAGAAACTGCACGTGAATTTGGTGGCCTTGCACCCTGCTTGAAATGGTAGGAAACGGCATTTGAATTTTGTGGCCTTGCACCCTGCTTGAAATGGAATTTCAAGGAATAGCCGTGAGTCAACTGCCAGCCCACCAGCCGTGAGTGATCTGCCAGCACATCAGGCTTGAGTGGCTGAGTTGCCACCCCAAGAATCCATTTGGCCCACAATGTCCACACTAGCCCTCTGGAAACCAGTCCCTTCAGCCCACAACATCCATACTAGCGCTCCAGAAAGCCCCCCCCCCCAACCACTGGCCACCAATATTGGAATTGGTGGAGAGGTGGAATATTGCGTTGGGGGACCAGCCCTCCCGTTTGAACATGGGACCCAATGGGTCCCACTTAGTCTAGTAACTAATATAATTAAGCAATGCATGAATTGAAATTATCCTTTAAAAACTAATAGTGGGAATATTCATTATTCATTATATATCATGAACAAAGAGCAAGCCAGACATGCTTTTGAATCAGTGACTTAAAGGCCTGTCTCACGAGTCTGCGGTCATTGGCGGCGAAACGGGAAGAATCTGCCGCCATAGACCGCGCACTCGTGAGAACGCACAATTCTCCTACGCAAAATAAAACCTACACTGTTTAAAACTATATTCTTACCGCACAACCTCCACCAGTGATGCACGAGTGCGGCACGGCCGCCCGCACGGGCTGCCGCCAGTGTGGCTCGAGCGCCGTGCGTCAAACTTCCACTGCCACAGCCTCCGCCAGTGAGGCACGTGTGCGGCACGGCCGCAGGCACAGCCACCGCTACAGCGCCGCGATCAGCACTGCCGCCGCCACAGCCGCCGCTCGTGAGTCACGTACGGCGGGCCGACGTCATCGCAGTCGGCCCGCCCTTTTTTTAACTTACCGCAAGCACGTGGGACCAGCCGTATTTGAATTACTCGGCCCCCGCGCAGCATCCGTGCGGCGCTCCCGTGGATAGGCTCGGCGCTCTCGCCGTTGCTGTGCGGTCCCCACTACCGGCGACGCCGCGCTTCACCGCCGATGACCGCAAACAGGTAAGACAGAGCCTTACGAAACATTATCATTGGCAAAATTTCAGCAATGATAATATAAGGAGAGAGTGTGTCAAATACCCAAGACGATAGCTTCTATTCCAAGGCATAAATAAATTACCATATTTCCATCAATTCAAGGGCTAATATTTTGGATCGGAGAATTTCACGAGCTCCACTTTTCAAGGAAGGTCAAAGAGGAGAAACAGGGAATTATAGTCTGCCAAACATCTGTTATTTAGTAATTACTGACATTTTTACTATGGATAGCATAGCTGAAAGCATTGATTTTCATCTGACCAAAGAATCAACATGGTCAAGAGTGATTGAAGAGCTGACTGAGTAGATTGAAGGGTGACTGAAGTAACATATCGGGATGTTATTTTGAAGGATTTTCAGATGGCATTTGTGAAATCCACAACATTCCTTCCTGTTCAAACTCAATGGATGGAGATTAAATTACTGGGCAAATTAGGAAACCGAGGAGTAGGAGGCAAATGGGTAACATTACTTTGGTGGCAAAAACAAGTGGGGCAGATTATTATCTCAATGGGATTAGGTTGGGTAAGGGGGAGGTGCAGCGAGACCTGGGTGTCCTTGTACACCAGTCACTGAAAGTTGCCGTGCAGGTACAGTAGGCAGTGAAGAAAGCTAATGGAATGTTTAAGAAGGAACTGCAGATGCTGGAAAATCGAAGGTAGACAAAAGTGCTGGAGAAACTCAGCGGGTGAGGCAGCATCTATGGAGCGAAGGAAATAGGCAACATTTCGGGCCGAAACCCTTCTTCAGACAGACAAAGCTAATGGAATGTTGGCCTTCATAACAAGAGGATTTCAGTATAGGAGTAAAGAGGTTCTTCTGCAGTTGTATAGGGCTCTGGTAAGACCACATCTGGAGTATTGTGTACAGTTTTGGTCTCCTAATTTGAGGAAGGACATCCTTGTGATTGAGGCAGTGCAGCGTAGGTTCACGAGATTGATCCCTGGGATGGCGGGACTGTCATATGAGGAAAGATTAAAAAGACTAGGCTTGTATTCACTGGAATTTAGAAGGATGAGGGGAGATCTGATAGAAACATATAAAATTATAAAAGGACTGGACAAGCTAGATGCAGAAAAAATGTTCCCAATATTGGGCGAGTCCAGAATCAGGGGCCACAGTCTTAGAATAAAGGGGAGGCCATTTAAGACTGAGGTGAGAAAAAACGTTTTCACCCAGAGAGTTGTGAATATGTGGAATTCCCTGCCACAGAGGGCAGTGAAGGCCAAATCACTGGATGGATTTAAGAGAGAGTTAGATAGAGCTCTAGGGGCTAGTGGAGTCAAGGGATATGGGGAGAAGGCAGGCACGGGTTATTGATTGGGGACGATCAGCCATGATCACAATGAATGGCGGTGCTGGCTCGAAGGGCCGAATGGCCTCCTCCTGCACCTATTTTCAATGTTTCTATGTTTCTACTGGGTAGTTGACAGTAAACAATGTTAATAATAATTTCCTTCTACATAGTATTTTTAACAGAACAAAATGCCCCAATGTCCACCGTAGGATCATAGTCAAATTAAAATTGATACCTGCCATATATGAACAATTGGCCAGAATAAAGCTTCAAGGCACCCCACAAGGCTGAAAAATTGTTAGTGTTGGTATTTCACAGTACAGGCAGTTGAAGGCAAAAACGTTACTACTGGAGCATTTCTCAAGGGAGATGATCAAAAGACTGCAATTATATGAGTAGTCATTTAAAGGGATTACAGGATTATTAAGAAAGGATGGATGACTTCAAAGTAAAATAGTTTTAAATCCATGGTATACTTTGTTAGAATCCAATATATCCCAGCAAGTGTGTAAGAAGGAACTGCAGCATCCCTGCCTGTCCCATTGAGTTACTCCAGCAGTTTGTGTCTATATTTATATGCCAGTAAGCTCAGGATGTTGGGTGATTGGGACAATGTATTTAGGAAATGAACAGCCATTTTGGATTGGCTTGAGATTGCTGAAGGGGAAATGAGGCAGCGCAGTAAGGAGTTCATCAAGAGTCAGTTAGTTGAAAGAAATGGATGAAGTGTTTCAATAATAAATAATAGGCAGGGCAGAATTATCTCCTGTTCATCAATCCTAATTCATTATTATAGGGTGGTAATAGGTTGTATGAGTAATTTGGACAGAAATATAAATGAGAAATCATCTTAAGACCAAATATGTCTGAATGATTTTAAATCATCTGGTTCTGTTTCAAATATATTCCCAAAGCAGGATGGAGTTGAGAATGTGATGCGCCAGCACCAACTGGCGCTCTTTCTGACTCTCTCGCAGCACCGGGCCTCACTCAATCACACTGCAACAGACCGCAACCCCACTTCATTCAACGCCAGATCCACGGCATCAACAAACGCTTCCTTTCTTACCTGGACTCCACAGAGGATTGCAAACTTGCCCACCTCCAGTGGTCCTGCCACTGACACTGCTCGACTTGACCGCCCCCAGGACCGGGGCTCCAGCCTACCCGAACACCACGAGGACGAGACCTGCGATGCCATTGCTGCCACGAGGAGCAGCACCAACACTCACCGTCTTCCCGGCCGATCCCAGGCCTGGACCATCGGAGCTGCTACCGTCGTCAACCTTCACCGCCTCCCTGGGGTCACAACCACCGCTGCCGCCAACCTTCACCACCTCCCTGATGCCACCGCTGCCGCCGACCCTCGCTGCTTCCCTGGCCAACAGCTGACCAGGACTACCGACGCTTTGTCTGCTGACTCCAGTCCCCCGCGGGCCACCACCTTCGCCTCTCCTCCTCCCACCAGCAGGACGCAGCAGTCGTCTTACCTGACTCCCAGGCTCAGCACCGGGCCCACAGTCTCCACAATGCAGACTGGTTCTTCCCCTTTCCCTTTTAACAGGTTGGCCTCAGCTATTTCCCACCCATACAATAGTCATCATGCCCCCCTCCTCTCTGAACACCCACCATCCCCCCACCAGACATCACCTCGGCCTCCATCTACTCACCTGCCTTCCTCGGCCTCCATCTACTCACCTGCCGACCCCAACCCCCACCGTTGCCGTGTGTTCACCATCGCCTCTGACCTCCCCCTTTCTGATACAGAATGGCCTGTCTTCAGGCCTCACCTTTGTTCCCCTCTGCCCCCACCTCAACGAGTTCTGAGTCCGCCACAATGTAGAGCTCTTCTTCTGTCGCCTCCGCCTCCATGCCTTTTTCTATGGGAAGGAGTCCTCACCACCCAGTGATGACTCCTTTGACCGTCTCCAATGGACCCCCCTCAGACTCCCCCGGATGGCCCTCTACCTTCTTTAGACCTTTTCATTTCCAATTGCCGGCGAAACATCAACCGCCTCAACTCTTCCACTACCCTTACTTACTCTAACCTCTTTCCTCCCCTGAACGTACAGCCCTCTGCTCACTCTGCAGTGACCCCAACTTGATAATCAAACCCGCCGACAAGGGAAGCGCCGTGGTAGTCTGACGCGCTGACCTCTACCGGGCTGAGGCCAGGTGACAACTCTCAGACACATCCTCCTACTTATCCTTTGACCATGACCCCACAGTCGAGCACCAGACCTTAATATCACACACCATTTCTGCTTTTATTACTTCTGGCTCTCTGCCCTCTAAAGCCTCCAACCTTATTGTTCCCCAGACCACACGGCCCAATTTTATCTTCTCCCCAAAATCCACAAACAGAACTGTCCTGGCAGACCCATTGTTGCTGCTTGTTCATGTCCCACCAAATTAATTTCCATATACGACGTCAACTCCATCCTATTCCTCCTGGTCCAATCCCTCCCTACCTATGTCCAAGACACCTCACACGCTCTTCGTCTCTTCAATGATTTCCGTTTTCCAGGCCCCCACTCCCTCATTTTTACCGTGGATGTCCAGTCACTCTACATCTCCATCCCCCACCAGGAAGGTCTTTCATTTCTTCCTCAACCACAGAACCAGCCAATTTCCATCTTCTAATACTCTCCTCCGCCTAGCAGAGCTGGTCCTTACTCGCAACAACTTCTCCTTCGACTCCTCCCACTTCCTCCAAATCCAAGGCGTAGCTATGGGCACTCGCATGGGCCCCAGCTATGCCTGCCTCTTGTAGGGTACATCAAACAATCGCTGTTCCAGGCGTACTTTGGCCCTATCCCCGAACTCTATCTTCGCTACATTGTCGACTGCATTAGTGCAGCCTCCTGCACCCATGCAGAACTCATTGACATCATCAACTTCATGACTAATTTCCATCCTGCACTCAAATTCAATTGGACCATCTCCGACATCTCCCTACCTTCTCTCACCGTCTCCATCACAGGAGATAGACTATTGACTGACATCTACTACAAACCTACTGACTCCCATAGCTATCTAGACTACACTTCATCCCACCCTGCTTCCTGTGAAGACTTTATCCCCTATTCCCAAATCCTCTGTCTACGCCACATCTGCGCCCAGGATGCGGTTTTTCATACTAGATCGGAGATGTCCTCATTCTTTAGGAAATGAGGGTTCCCCTCTTCCATTATAGATGCGGCCCTCACTAGGGTCTCCTCAATATCCCGCAGCTCCGCACTTGCTCCCCCTCCCCCTATTCGCAAAAAGGACAGTCCCCCTTGTCCTCACCTTCCACCCCATCAGCCGTCGCATATAATCCTCCAACACTTTCGCCACCTCCAACGAGAGCCCACTACTGGCCACATCTTCCCATCTCCACCCCTATCTGCAGAGACCGTTCCTTCCGCAACTCCCTGGTCAACTCGTCCCTTCTCACCCAAACCATCCCCTCCTCAGGAAACATCCCCTGCACCCGCAAGAGATGCAACACCTGACCCTTTACCTCCCCCCTCGACTCCATCCAAGGACCCCGACAGTAATTTCAGGTGAGGTAGAGGTTCACTTGCACCTCCTCCAACCTCATCTACTGTATCCGCTGTTCCAGGTGTCAACCTCTGTACATCGGCGAGACCAAGCGCAGGCTCGGCGATCGTTTTGCTGAACACTTCCGCTCAGTCCCCCTTAACCTACCTGATCTCCCGATTGCTCAGCACTTTAACTCCCCCTCCCATTCCCAATCTGACCTTTCTGGCCTGGGACTCCTCCGTTGTTAAAGTGAAGCCCAGCGCAAATTGGAGGAACAGCACGTCATATTTCGCTTGGGTAGCTTACACCCCAGCGGTATGAACATTGACTTCTCTAACTTCAAATAGCCCTTGCTTTCCCTCTCTCTCCATCCCCTCCCCCGTCCCAGTTCTCCCACCAGTCTTACTGTCTCCGACTACCTTATAATCTCTGTCTCGCCCACTCCCATGACATCAGTCTGAAGAAGGGTCTCAACCCAAAACATCACCCATTCCTTCTCTCCAGAGATGCTGCCTGTCCCGCTGAGTTACTCCAGCATTTTGTGTCTACCTATGGAGTTGAGAACAGTGTGTTTGACAGATGTTGAGTAGAATATACAGTGCTGGAGTGCTAGATGGGTCAGAGGTATAGTCCTAGTTTTATTTTCTGTTTTATTCACTATCAACGACACTTAATATCTGTCTTTATCTTTACAAATATTAGAATCACAGCACAATGCAATGAATGGTCTGAACTCAGCTCTGTATTACAAATAAACTCATATAGTTTTATTTTCTCTCTTTCACCCAAATGGAGGATTTTGTGTACTTTTCAAAGGGCGAATGGAGTGTTAAACGGCTGCAATCAAACCTGTTACAGTCTGAAGAAGGATCTCGACCTAAAACATCACCCATTCCTTCTCTCCAGAGATGCTGCCTGTCCCGCTGAGTTACTCCAGCATTTTGTGTCTACCTATGGAGTTGAGAACAGTGTGTTTGACAGATGTTGAGTAGAATATACAGTGCTGGAGTGCTAGATGGGTCAGGCAGCATCTGTGAAAGGAATGGATAGGTGACATTTTGGGTCAGGACCCTTCTTCGAACTCTGACTCCATAGATATTGCCTGACCCATTGAGTTACTCCAACACTTTCTGTTTAACTCAAGTTTCTAACAACTGCAGATCCTTGTAAGTTCATATGACAAATGTTGATGATGTCATATTAACTCAGCCAAGGAGGTAAAGCCAGTTCTGATGAAGCTCTGGTTACAACTGAATAAAAATGGAACAAGGCACATATGCTCCTTATCAGCTGGACGATGTTGAATAGGTTTTGAAAGCATTTGTCAGCTTATCAAAGGACAAGGATTGATACATTTAATAATCTCAAGTATATTAATGGCATCGCTCAGAGATGTTTAATTAGGCACACACACCTGTCTGGATGATACAAAGAAAGAGTTTTTTTGTAAAAAGAGCAGAAATTTGAAAAGGTACAATGTGTTGAAGGATTTCAGTGAGGTTGATATTAGAAAGGACGGACAGGTCATAGATATTATTTTGAAGTATGTTCACAACCAATTTTGAGTAGAACACACTACCTGAGAGATACATTAGGTAATGTGCGGTCCAAGAGGAAATGGCAGTTTATTCCAAATAAGATTTGGCTAGCAAGAGATGAATCTGGGTGACTCTGAAGGGTGGAAAGAAGGATAGTGGAGTAGCAAGAGTGGAATCTGGGAAGGATTTAAAAAAGGATAGTCATAAACATGGGTGAAGATTAGAAATTGAATTAATGAGCTTGAAACAAGAGTTACAGCAATACAAATAAATTGACACAAATACAAATGTTACACAGTTCTGGTTATGCAGAAGTTACTAAGCTCAGTTTATCCTATAAGTGAGCAGGGTACAGAGGAGATTCCAAATTTTAATTCAGAATTTCTGTGGCGATGGAGTTAAGTGGGGTAGAATCCATAAGGAGCATTGAAAATCAATTGCCAGAGTTCAAAGAACAATGTGTTACGCACATCATACCCAGCAGCAATTTGCAAGGCAGAGTGCTGTTTGGGGCACCATTCAAAATATTTCTGCATAAGTTTAAGCCCAGGAGGTGTGGTGAATCAGATCTACAACAGAACAAAGAAAGCATGACCAATCCACGAGATTCAGAAGCTCGCAGAGAATGGAACTTCAGCGCAGATTTGTTCAACTCAAAGTTGTACAAAAGGAAGCAAACTTTTACTATAGTTGAAGGACTGGTTGAACTGGTTAAACAATAAGACAGAAAGCCATGTATTGAACTTTACCGATGACACAAAGTTAAGTAGTATTGTGGGCAATGTTGAAAGCATTGAATTACAAAGAGACATGCGATTGAGAGAAACTGTGGCGAATAGATTTCAAAATAAGTAATATGAGGTCATTCACTTTGGGACTTGATCTGGAATATAATTATAGTCTGAATAACCTTTTATTACTGGACTCAGACAAAATAAGCTAAATCATTTTTTTTGTATCATAGCTGTCTATGGTTCTATACATGACAAGAAACCCTGTAGTTGTACTGAGCTATCTAAGATGACAATCTCCTGAAATAAGTTCTCCTCCATAGCAATGTGAAGGGAAAATAATTTTATCTGGCTCACTGATTGAATGATTGGTGAAACCAAGTAGTAGCTAAATGACATAAATGCATCACTCCTGCATGAGCTGAATGCTTTCCATGTTTGCTTCAAAAGTGAGAACATCGATGTACCTTCATGAGCCCCCTACGACACTGTAATGCCAGTCACCGAGGCTAACATCAGAAGATACTTCACAAGGCTGAACGCTTGGAAAGTCTCAGCCCCAATGGTGTAACAGGCTGCATTCTTAAACTCTGCGTGGACCTGAAGTTTTTGCAGACATCTTGAACCTCTCACTATTAAAGTCCATGGTCCTATTTTAAAGGGACGTCCTCAACACCAAGTGTCACAAGTGACACTAACATCCGTGGTGATTAAGTGCTTTGAGAGGTTGGTTACGACACATGTTAACTCCTGCCTTAGCAAGGATTTGGACCTACTGCAATTAACCTACTATCACACCAGGTTCACCGGGATGTGATCTCGTACTTGGACAATAAGAACACATATGTCTGGTTGCTATTCATCAACTAGAGATGTGTCCACACAAACTCCCCCTGAAAACTTATCATCAAACTGCAGCTGCATCAAACCTCAAGGTTGCATGTTCAGTCCACTGCTTCAATCTCTCAATATCAATGACTATTACCCAGACACAGCTCCAATGCCATATCAATATCACTAATGTTGGACAAATAAAGGGTAATGATGAATCAGAGTGCAGGACTGAAGTGTGCCAGAACAACAACTTTGGTTTCAAAGTTAGTAAGACCATGGAACTAATTATAGACACAAAATACTGGATTAACTCAGCGGGTCAGACAGCATCTGGATAGAAAATGGGTAGGTGACGTTTCGTGCCAGGACTCTGCTTCAGACAAAATAAGCTAAATCTGAACAAGGGTACGAACTCAAAATGTGACCAATCCATTTTCTCCATTTTCTGCTTGACCCGTTGAGTTACTCCAGCATTTTGTGTCTTTGTACACTTTAAATTGTCCCCACTACACACCTGAGTGGTAGAAGATGGGGAAGGTTGATGAGAAAGCAGGGAGAATAATAAATAGGATTAATGTATGATCAGCATAAATAGGTATTTAATAGTTGGTACGGACTCAGTTCACTGAAGGGCCTATTTCTCTGCTATATCTCTATGACAATACCCCAAAGTATGCTATACTGCCTGAACAGTTTTTATTTTCTACAGGTCTTTGGAACACACTGGCAAAGTTCTCATGGCGTCTACTGTTCCCAGTAGATGTTTAAATAACGTCTACTGGGAACATCATAGATGCCTGAATTATAGACATGTTGTTCTGATCTGACTAAAATGGCCAAGAATAAGGCAGGGCAGTAAAAGGGCTGTAATTGGCTTAGTAATTGGATTCTAACTCGAGCTTCTCTTCACTTTTGCCAGAAGATATTGTCAATCTCTCTAAAACTCATGTGGAAAATAGAGCTCCGTTTTAAGGTGTGACTGAAAGGCGTTGAATTGAAACTGCCTGAACCCATTTCATATAAGACTCTTATTAATGCTATCATTCTGACTAAAAATGAAAAGAAAGCCATAGGGAATGCTGCACCTGGGTAGTTTCTGACATTTAGTTAATGAGATTGTCAGGGTGCAGTGGGAAATTATATACCTCTCCCGTTTACCATCAAGATCAATGAAAACAGCTGATGGGAGAGGTTAAAAATACAATTTGGCCAACGTTCACCCAAATGCCCCCTTTTGGCGAGTAAAATACCTCGTATGAAATTACTACAACGTCCTGGTTTATAATGTCATTTGAACTTTTTGTTTTCTTAGTTTCTGCCACTTTTTTTATATGCAGGAAATGACAGGCACATATACTTAAGTATAATGGTGTAAATGAGCATTCACAGATTTGACTGGAACTGAAAATCTAGGGAAAAAGGACAATATTGCAGTTATACTCCCACACGTTATCATGTACTGCTAAACAAACATAGATCATTTCTCACTTTTTTGGAGCGTCAGACTTGGACTTAGGTCCCCTGCTGTCCTCCTAGATCCATTTTCAGACAGTCTTGCCACATTCCTACCAAGGCATTGAAATAAGATGTGCAATATGTGGTCAAATCTTTTGTTACTTATCTTCAAGTAAAAGGAAATACCTATGAGATGACATGGTGTGATGACTGTGTATTCTTTTCTGTGACAATAACATTCCTCAGGACTTTCAATCTTTGATGTCCCATGAACTTGTGTAATTCCAGTGTTGTTCTGGATGTTAATTCTCTTCCCAAAAACTGCACAGATCACATTGCAAATGCCAAGACTAAATTACATCAGATATATTAAGATCGTGAGACTGGACCTTGCACCCACATTTCCATTCTTAATAATCTCTGTTGACATTTTACCAACATGTTAAACCAGCATTAAGAATATATTTGCCTTTTCCTTCATATCTCATTCAATCATTGGGTTAACTAACAAAATAAAATCCAATGTTTACGATTCGATATATGTTCTTTTGGGTAGTTTCCATATAAGAAAATGACATTCAAAAAGGTAATAATGTTTGTTTTGCCTTGAAGTGGACTGGTATAGAGAGCCCAGACAGTTCCTATATTGCCACGCAGAATGTTTGACAAAGGAGGGAGTGCGTACACGTCAGTGAAGTATATCAGCATGCCAGCAGTTTGAATGAATCTATCTTTACTCTTTGACGTACTTCAAAACTGAAGTCTTTGTTTGTAAAACATGTTGAGCTTGGACCTGTACTTGATTACAACATCCACCTTTCAAAGAATGAGCTAAAGGCTGATGACCATAAAAGGCAACAGGAAATGCTGGCATTCTTGTCGTGCAGGTGTAGTCTGTACAGATGGATGGGTAAGATTACAAGTTCAGTGTGGAACGTGATCGATACCTGTTTCCAAAATTTCAACTCTCACCTTGTTAATCAATAAAGCAGGGTCTATCTCCGATCAGCATTGCTAAGCAAATGGGAAGTATTCTTCTTTCTTCAGTTGTACAGTTTTGAAAATGTTATTAACAAGTACAGGCAATCTTCAGTTTTCGTAAAAGGTACTGTTCTTGACAACAGTCTGTTAGCTGATCTCTCTGCAAGTCCGTTTTCAATTGCAACCCATATTGTATCACTCTACATATGCTGGCTAAAATGATTTCATTTCATTGAAGAAATACCCTGACACTACCCATATTTAAACTATACTGTATACTGTATCTGCTCATTAATAACGAGAATGAAACATTTTAATAGCTTGAAAAATGCTTCAAAAATATATGTGAGGATTTACATAAAGTTGGATTTCTATGTCACGTCACGTAACCTGGGGAGACCTTATACAGGTTACAGCCAGGAATCACACAAGATCAAGAATAGGGTTAATGGTGGCACAGCAGTGGAGTTGCTGGCGAAATGTGCCTGAGAACCGGTTCGATCCTGACTGGGTGCTGTCTGTACAGAGTTTGTACGTACTCCCTGTGACTGCGTGGTTTTTTTCCGATGCTCTGGTTTCCTCCCACATTCCAAAGATGCACAGGTTTGTAGGTTAATTGGCTTTGGTAAAATTGTAAAATTGTCCCTAGTTTTTAGGATAGTGCGAGTGTACGGGGGTCGCTGGTCAATGGGGACTCGGTAGGCTGTAGGGCCTGTTCCCGTGCTGCATCTCTAATCTAAAAATAGAATGTGTGATGAGCAAATTGGATTGCATCCTTATTTGGTTCACAAGACTGGCTCCCAATGATCAAATTCTCAAATGAAATAGGGAAAACTATCTGCAAAGGAAAGTAGGAATTATTTTCATCCTGACTTATATTAAAATGAGTGCTGCAGGGTTCAAGCTTGCAGCAGCCTGCAGACATCACAGCTGCTGCATCTTTGATATAATGCATTGTGGGAAGTATATCTTGGATTTACAGAACTCTTTCTCTTCGAGAGTTTTCAACATCATACAGCTGCTGTGCAGGCGAGGGAAAACAAAAGGGGAAGGATATTTGTGTTTTCAACATGGGTCCTTCCCCACCTCCTACTCATATCCCCGCAATCATCCTCGCACTCCGAATCCCACACCAAGAGAGGTCCTGTCCCACTGTGAAGCTTGCCTCATTATTCAGGTAGATATCACAGCATACTGTGCAATGCATGATTTTGCAAGTCTGCATTAAGTTCTGTGGGACCCAACAATTACGTAAGAAGTATTCACAAAACCAAATAAACTCCGGCATGCAATGGCAGGCAACCGAACTTCAAAGTCCTATTCTGCACGCTTTAATGTATCTCTCCTAATGATCTGACGGTATAATTTGTTCCTCTTTGAACTACGTATTATAAATGATGGTGATAAATTGCACATCTTTGCTTCAAGCAGGAATTAGTGTGACTATACCCTTGAGAGTTTGAGAGAATAAGAGGTGATCTCAATGGAACACAACATTTTGGGATGTGATAGCAAAGATGCCAGGGCATGTTGTCAGAAACCAAAGGTCACAATTTCAAAATAAGGAGTCAGCCATTCAAGACAGGAATAAAGAGAAATTCCATTGGAAGGTGGTGAATCTTAGGAAACTACTGGGATAGAGGCTCAGTTGCCCAGTTTATTCAAGGCATGGATCAATAGATTTGATAAATGGAATGAAGGGATATGGTGATTGTACGGTGGAGCGGCATTAAGATAAGGCAGCGGCCATGGTATAATTGGAATGCCTGGTTCATTTTGTATGCTTATGTTTTACAGAAAATGTAACTAGTTTCCACACTTAATTGACTGAAAAATGTTGCCAAAATTGGGTAATTAGGGTGGAATCTATTCCACAGTCAAATTGCAGTATGATACACATGTCCCATGTTGTTGAGCAGAAGAAATGGATTGTTCCGGTAATCCATCAAAATCTTCCATAAGCGTAATGAGTGGAAAAATCATGACATCCCTGTTTCCCGACAAAGTCAACCAGCAATGCTGTTCGGAGGTATAGTCCTAGTTTTATTTTCTGTTTTATTCACTATCTACGACCCTTAATATCTGTCTTTATCTTTACAAATATTAGAATCACAGCACAATGCAATTAATGGTCTGAACTCAGCTCTGTATTACAAATAAACTCATATAGTTTTATTTTCTCTCTTTCACCCAAATGGAGGATTTTGTGTACTTTTCAAAGGGCGAATGGAGTGTTAGGCTGCAATCAAACCTGTTACAGTCTGAAGAAGGATCTCGACCTAAAACATCACCCATTCCTTCTCTCCTGAGATGCTACCTGTGTTACTCCAGCAATTTGTGTCTACCTTTCATTACAGTCATTTGTGAGAGACAGATTGATCTGTCACAAAATACAAACCTATGCTTGGTGTGACTGTTGGCACTCAGTCAAGCATTCATCAGCACTATTACTGTTGGTTCAACCGTTTCAGTGACTCATTTCCGCTGCCTCCATTTGTTAAGAGTCAAGAGAGTTTTATTGTCATGTGTCCCAGATAGGACAATGAAATTCTTGCTTGCTGCAGCACAACAGAATATTGTAAGCATAAATACAGAACAGTTCAGTGTGTTTATATACCATAGACTATATATATACACATAAATAAACAGATAAAGTGCAATAGGCTGTTCTAGTTCAGAGTTTGTTTGATGTCGTGTATAATAGCCTGATGGCTGTGGGGAAGATGCTGTTCCTGAACCTGGATGTACCAGATTTCAGGCTCCTGTACCTTCTACCGGGTGGCAGCAGAGAGATGAGTGTGTGGCCAGGATAGTGTGGGTCCTTGATGATGTTGGCAGCCTTTTTGAGGCAGCGACTGCAATAGATCCCTTCGATGGTGGGGAGGTCAGAGCCGGTGATGGACTGGGCAGTGGTCACAACTTTCTGCATTCTTTTCCACTCCTGGACGCTCGTTGCCAAACCAAGCCAGGCTACAACCAGTCAGCATGCTCTCTACTGTGCACCTATAGAAGTTTGAGAGAATCCTCTTTGACAAACCGACTCTCCGTAATCTTCTCAGGAAGTAGAGGCGCTGATGTGCCTCCTTTACAATTGCATCAGTGTGCTGGGACCAGGAAAGTTCTTCGGAAATATGCACGCCCAGGAATTTGAAGCTCTTGACCCTTTCCACCATCGTCCCGCTGATATAAACGGGATTGTGGGTCCCTATCCTACCACTTCCAAAGTCCACAATCAGTTCCTTGGTTTTGCTGGTGTTGAGAGCCAGGTTATTGTGCTGGCACCATTTGGTCAATCGGTCGATCTCACTTCTATACTCTGACTCGTCACCATCAGTGATTCGTCCCACAACAATGGTGTGGTCGGCGAACTTGATGATGGAGTTCGCACTATATCCGGCTAGAGTGACTAAAGCAGGGGGCTGAGCACGCAGCCTCGAGGTGCTCCTGTGCTGATTGTTATCGATTTCCACCAATACGGACCGACTGTGGTCTGTGGATGCGGAAGTCGAGGATCCAACTGAAGAGGGATGCGCAGAGACCCAGATCTTAGAGCTTGGTAACCAGCTTTTTTTTTTTTTTTTTAATAAAAAAAATTATTCAATTATTAAAAAATAATATTTACACTATAATAAAACAAGCCAGAACCCACCACCATAATACAATACAAACAAATATCCATAATAAACTACTATACAACTATGTTACAATCCTTATTGAGGATACATTCAACACCCTGCGGAGCCCAGCGGTCCCGGAACTACCCCATGGGGCCCGTCAACAGGGTGTATTCCCTTTCTAACCCCACCCGGGCACGGACGTAACCCCGGAAAAGGGGCAGGTAGCCGGCTTGGGTAGAGCCCACCACCGCCTGGCGCCTGAATCGCGGATGGCCAGCTTGGCCAGGCCCAGGAGCAACCCAACCAGGACATCTTCAGCCCTACCCTCTCCCCTACGCACAGGGTGTCCAAAGATGAGGATGGTGGGTGAAAAATGCAGCCAGAAGGCAATGAGCAGCCCCTTTAGGTATTTAAACAGTGGCTGCAGCCTCACACACTCCATGTACACGTGGTACACAGACTCTTCCAGCCCGCAAAAGTAGCAGGCGGCTGGCAAGTCTGTGAACCACGAGAGAAACAGGTTGCAGGGAACTCCTCTGTGCAATACCCTCCTCCCCAGGTCCCCAATGTAGAGGGGGAGAATCCCTGCGTAGAAGGACCCCACCGGGGCCCCCCTCGCGACCGGAAGGCAACACCGACCGCCACTTGGTGTCTGGACGGTGGACCAGGGCGACGGTGGACCAGGACGAGGAAGTGCAGGGTGTGGAGGAGGATCCTGTACAGGACATGCCTCCCTGCGTCTTGGAGGGAGATGAAGGGTGTCGAGGAAAGGCGGCTCAAATTGTGTGGGACCGGCTCCCGGGATGGATTACGGCGCCTGGGTCCGATGATCTAATCTAATCTAATCTAATCTGAATACGTCCGGCTGATCGGGGGCTTGCTCAACCACAGGTACTCCACACGTTTGAGCCCCCCCGACACGCGGTGAGGCGGGACAAGGACCGGATGCTCTCACGCCCGGGCCATCGCCCTCCACCGGTGGTAACCAGCTTGGGGGGGATGATGGTATTAAATGCCAAGCTGTAATCAATGAATAACAGCCTGACTCATAAGGTGAGAGGTTGAAAATGTCCTTAAAGACTCCAGCCAGTTGATCCGCACAGGTTTTTAGAACACGACCGGGTATGCCATCAGGTCCATGCGCTCTCCGATGGTTCACCCACCCGAAGGATCTTCTGACGTTGGCCTCTGTGACTGTGACTGAAATACCATCACTGCGAATGGGGGCTCGGGAAGGCACATCAGTGTTCTCCCTATCAAAGCGTGCATAAAACGCATTGAGCTCATCAGGGAGTGATGCTTCGCTGACATTTGAGCTGCCTCCTGATTTCGCCTTGTAGGAGGTGATGGCATTCAAACCCTGCCACAGTTGCCAAACATCCGTCTCATCCTCCAGCTTCGAGCAGAAGTCCCTTTTGGCCTTTTTGATGACCTTACTGTAAACAGGCACCAGAGACAGTGTATGACTTAAACACATCTTTAATCAGCACTGAAACTTAACAGCGTTAAGGACGATAGGTTGTCAGTACATCCTAGCTGCTCAGACTGGCAGTGCCGGGAACGAGTGTTAGTATAAATGTTATAGTGGGGTGGAGTTAGTGATGCTGGCTTATGTGTGATTGGTTCACATGCATCATCAATCTACACTTACCATGGTCGTATTTGGACGTCTTGTAGACCTCTGTATCTCCAGACCTGAATGCCTGGGATCTGGACTTCAGAAGAGTGCGGATCTCATGGTTCATCCAAAGCTTCTGGTTAGGAAACACTCGGAAGGTTTTTGTTGGGATGCAGTCCTCCACACATTTCTTTATGAAGTCTGTAACGACTGTGGCGCATTCATTCAGGTCTGTTGCCGAGTCCCTGAACATTGCCCAGTCTACAGACTCCAAACAGTCCTCTCCCTTTCCCAGATGCCAGTGTACGGTCCATGCGATGGATGGAGAAATCTTCAGGCTGGACTGCTGAGTCTGGGGAGCTGGGGGTGAGCCATGTCTCTGTGAAACAGAATACAGAGCATTCCCTCAGCTACCTTTGGTAAAGCTGCCTTGCCCTTAAGTCCTCCACTTTATTTTCAAGGGACTGTATATTGGCCAGTAGGATGGTAGGGAGAGGGTGTTGAAGTCCCCTCCGCTTCAGTCTGACCTGAAGTCCTAGCCCGTCAGCCATGTTTCCGGACACAATGGAGGCCTCTCCGTTGTTTCCAGGTACTGTGCTTACTGTACCTGCTGTATCTGCGAACGTGCGCTGGAACGGGGATTCCCTTGCAGACGGCAGCTCCAGCTCCGTTGCGATCGGGGATTTCCTCACAGTCGGCAGCTCCAGCTCCGTTGCTCCTGGGAGATCCTGCCCATCGGATCCGGAGGTCTTCCCGGTGTTTCCAGGTACAGTACCTGTGATCCTCAGTCGGGTCGGGTGTTCTCCAGCGATCGAGGGATCGTTTACAGTCAGGGGCTTCCGCAGTTATTGGAGATTGCAATATCGCTAGGGCCTTCAAGTGCACGAGCAGCTTGTCCGATACGGCGCTGATTTCTGCCATTTCCCTGATCCAGGTGAGTTGAGTGAAGCTATAAATAATTCTCTTCTGTTGAGCTGTTGGCAAAATGTCTCCACAGGCAGGCGCCATCTTTGTGGCTGAACCAAACTGAAAAGGCATGAGGCCGGTTTCATTTGTGCCTAATTAATATCGTTGCTGTGGCGGTAGTAATTTGATAGGCACTGGTTTCACTCATGTTGAGGTAAATTAAGCAATGTTCATTCATAACATGTAAACAGTCAATGCAAATTATTGTAATTGGTATTTTGTCATGCAATGGTATATTGTCATTCTACAAAAAAATTATTGCACTCCAGGCTTCAAATGCACAATACCTAAAACATAGAAACATAGAAACATAGAAAATAGGTGCAGGAGGAGGCCATTCGGCCCTTCGAGCCAGCACCACCATTCATTGTGATCATGGCTGATCATCCCCTATCAATAACCCATGCCTGCCTTCTCCCCATATCACTTGACTCCACTAGCCCCTAGAGCTCTATCTAACTCTCTCTTAAATCCATCCAGTGATTTGGCCTCCACTGCCCTCTGTGGCAGGGAATTCCATAAATTCACAACTCTCTGGGTGAAAAAGTTTTTTCTCACCTCAGTCTTAAATGACCTCCCCATTATTCTAAGACTGTGGCCCCTGGTTCTGGACTCGCCCAACATTGGGAACATTTTTCCTGCATCTAGCTTCTCCAGTCCTTTTATAATTTTATATGTTTCTATAAGATTCCCCCTCATCCTTCTAAACTGCAGTGAATACAAGACTAGTCTTTTCAATCTTTCCTCATATGACAGTCCCGCCATCCCAGGAATCAATCTCGTGAACCTACGCTGCACTGCCTCAATCACAAGGATGTCCTTCCTCAAATCAGGAGACCTAAACTGTACACAATACTCCAGATGTGGTCTCACCAGCACCCTATACAACTGCAGAAGAACCTCTTTACTCCTATACTGAAATCCTCTTGTTATGAAGGCCAACATTCCATTAGCTTTCTTCACTGCCTGCTGTACCTGTAAGCCAACTTTCAGTGACCGGTGTACAAGGACGCCCAGGTCTCGCTGCACCTCCCCCTTACCTAACCTAACCCCATTGAGATAATAATCTGTCCCCTTGTTTTTGCCGCCAAAGTGGATAACCTCACATGACTATTTATTAACCACGATAATTTACCAGCAGTTTATCAGAAAGCCTTGATCCTTTCAACAGTCCAAGTTTCTTGATTTTATGACTTTGTCTACTAACAGTACTTACAGCTGAAAGTGCCAAATAAATAACAGAAATCTGAATTATTTGATTTGCATAAACATTTATTAATAAAGACATCTCTCTAAGAATATTTTGATCAAGATGCTCCCTTCAAGATGGCAGCAGCGGTAGAGGACTGAAGAAAAGATCGATGCCAGTGAGCAGGCTGGGGATTTACCTCCCATGTCCTTGGACCCATGTCTGGGTCGGCAAAAGGCGCCCTGGGCACGGAGACTGAACGATGGCCATCAGAGGCGAAAGATGGTGTGTTCACGGGCCAATGTCGAGGTGGCGTCGGAGTGGTTGAGTTTGCGAACTGGGCCACTGGAGCCACTGGAGCAGACTGGGTCATGTAGATCAGGCACCGCTCCAAGTGGCCAAATGCGTGGAACAGACGTGGCGTGCAATGGCACAGAGTGGTGGAGCAGTGGTGGAGGAAATTAACACATTGTCTGGCCAGGCCGATCCCTGCAACTCCAACCCAGTGTTGCCACCAGCAAAATGGGCCTTCGTGGCCAAGCTAAGACTCGTAATATTTATTTTATTTTCATAATTGAAGGGTACATGATGGCGCCTAAAACATGATGACGCTTGTGTACGGACTCAGTATTGTGTACTGTCTCACTCTCTTATGCTTAGTACATTTTTTCCTAATGTACAGCAGGATTGACACTGAACTGTTTACAAAAAACGAATTTCATTGTACAAAGTACCATTGAACAATTGATCAAACAGGAGCCAAGTTTCAATTTAGCTGCAAGGCTTATCTGTCAGAGTTGATCTCTCTAAAGCAAAACACTGCAAATGCCTGAAATTTTAAATAGAACAGAAAATGCTGGTGATGTTCAACAGGTCAGGCAACTTGTGAGCAGAGTAAAACTCCCATTGATTGAGATCACTTGATATTTGCTTCAGTGCTCCACCATCCCTTCTGGAGGCCTTCATTTTAAATGCCAGACTAAAAGCCACAGTTTCCATAAGCCCCAACACTTACTCAAGAACATTAATTTAAATATCTGGCATAACATCTTTATGATGGAATTGTTTTATTTTTCTATAGGCTTGGGAGTTAGATAGGAAGTTTAGCAGAATTTTGTGTTGTACTATTCAGAGCATCTTTTAGAATGTTTTGATAATTTTTTTTCTAACTTTCTGGTTCTTTAAGGAGTATTTATCAATGGGAATAATTTCAGAGTCAACGTTCGCGTCATTAGTTATCGAGCTAATTCTTAAAGAGTAATATATTTTCCTCATGGTGTGAAGTCGTTGGAGCATTAATTTCCTATTCTTGAGAAGCTTGCAGAGGGCTTTCACCTTAAACCACTAGATCCAGAGCTGGTTATATTTACTGGGAATTTCAGGATGTTGGCCCAGTGGCAATGGAGGGATGATGACAAGTTGCTTTGTATGGTAGGAGAATGTGTAAGTTAGTATGTTCCCGAAGAATTTTACATTGGTCCTTCTCAACAATTCCTCAAAGAAGGGCCTCAACCCAAAACATCACCTATCCACGTTCTCCAGAGATGCTGCCTGACCCGCTGAGTAACTCCAGCACTTTGTGCCCTTTTGTGTATTAACCAGTATCTACAGTTCTTTTTTTCTACAATGCTTTGCTAATACCTGGCTCTTCTAACCTGGTGCCTGGCAGCCAATGTAGCAAGATGGGAACAGTTGGAAATATTATTTGACAACCACTGTCTAGTAACTTGATGTTACAGTAGCTACTTTCATTGATTACATTTGCCATAAATTCACCATAAATATTGCTGAGAATCATGGTAAAGTTTGTGTCTTCAATCAAAATTCAGACTAGGAAACTTTGTTGGGTGCATCTGGTGTCCTTTGACAGGGAAAAGGAAAGTGTCTTCAAAGCAGAATGACTCTTCCAAAGGAAAGGAGGTTAAAAGGGACATGGCCATCATTAGGAAGCCATTTCCAATTCTTCTGGCAGTATTAAACCTACATGAGTAGGTCAATGGAGTTACCATTACTATAAGGAAGTGATCATAGAAAATGTCAGCCTCACGGCAGGAAGAAGCAGAGTAGATGTTGGTGTGAATTTTATAGCCACTATAGTATTTTTTTAGTCTTATATTAGTCTTATTTTATAGTCTTTTTAGATGGATCTGACCTTGCAAATTGCTTCACACTGCTGTACTGAAGAGGTTACAAGTACTCGAGGAGGGTTTCTTGAGCAGAAAGTGGCATGACAAGGAAGTACAACTATTTTCATATATATCGGACTTTACAATGACGCAAGGAGCCACTGTGAGTACCCACTTCTCACTGGGAGCTTTGCACTGTCGCACTGAAATGCAAAGGAGTCTACAGAGGAATCGCTCCATGAATATCCAGCTCATTAAAAACTAAGGCCAAAAGATCATGATGACTTCAATGATTGCTGGTAAGCTTCAGTTGGTGCTGTCTGGTCATGAAACTGGCCCCAGCAGTGACATACTAAGATGATAAACAACGTGGTTATTTTTATCTAGATGTTGAACTTGTAATGATGAGGTGGGTGCATGGATTTTAGAATGCACCTGGCACAAGGTCAAAAGTAAACTACACACATGTTTTTGCCGATTTAGCACAAAAGTAAAGAATATTTCGAGTGGCCTTGAAGTAAAGGCCAGTCGAAATGTTCTTTATTTTTGTGCTAAATTGTTCTTTTGCGAAAATTAACAAGAAATTTCACCCTACAAAATGTGGCCATTAAACACTGAAAGGAAGGTTTCATATATAATCTACCAAAAATGCTAATAGCTCTGTGGGAAAGTGCCCCACCCAGCATGCTATTGAGCAGATGGAAATTAGCCTGAGGTGGAAGATGATTGCTTATAACCTTAGATTCACATTTGATCCTGGGTGAGTTTCTGGCCCATGTACTCATCATTGTTTTATCTGTTCAATATTTGGGATCTGGGTATCAATGGTAAGGCTCACATTATTGCACAATCCTAAACTGGCCTTGGGAAGATAATGATAAGTGCTTTCTTGAGTCCGACTGGTGAAGGTACACCCAGAATGCTTGAGATAGAGCGTTCCAGGATTCAGACCCAGCAATGCTGAAGGACTACAATTCTCATTTCCAAATTAGGCTAGTGCACATGCTACAATAATGCAACAAGATGGCAGTTGCAGCACATGCAAGAAAACAACAGTGCTGGTAAGCAGGCTCGGGCCTTATACTTCCCATGCCGTCAGAGGCACTCTGGATGTTCCAAGGTCAGCTGTGGGAGACACCCGGGACACAGAGTCAGTGGGGCGGCCATGTGAGGCAAGGAATGGTGCATCTGTGGGTTGATGTGTCCAGATTGAGGGGTTGGTGGAGTGAGCCACTGGAGGCCTTGCAGCAGCCTGGGGCTTGAGTGGATCAGATGCTGCTCCGTGGTCGAGCGCACGGATTAGATGTGGCCTGCAGTGGCATGGAGCAGTGGAGTAGTAGTGGAAGACATCAGCATCATTGCCTTGTCAGGCTAACCCTGCAGTTCGGAACCAGTGCCACCACCAGGAGAACGGGCCTTTATGGTAAAGTTAAAACTGTTGTTAACAACTTTGGGCTTGAATCACACAAAATTATGCAGTAAATGTGCTGACTCTTGCTTACCTTAGTGTAATCTATTATTATTAGACTCTTGTACAGGTCCATATTCCGGCACCTTTAAGGGCCTGTCCCACTTACGTGACTTTTTCGGCCAGTGCCGGCACCCGTCATAGGTCGTAGCAGGTCGCCGAAAATTTTCACCAAGTTGAAAATCCAGCGGCGACCAGAACAAGGCACGACTCTTTGGGCGACTACTCATGACCCTACAGGCTTCACCCCGCGACATGTCGCCAGGGTGTTGCCTGTATTGTCGTGAGAAGTCTCCTCAGTCGCCCAAAGAGTCGTAGCGTCTTTCTGGTCGCTGCTGAATTTTCAACATGTTGAACATTTTCGGTGACCTGCTGCGACTATGACGGGTGCCGGCAACTCGCCGAAAAAAATCACGTAAGTGGGACAGGCCCTTTACTTCCAGAGCCTTTCTGCATTATCTCAGTTTTGCCAGACCAACAGAGGTCACGTCCTCCGAGAGGAGTCTAACGGTATCTAACGGTATAACGGTAACACTATCTACACACATTAGCCAGGGGCCAAGATACCGGCCCACAAAGTCGGACTCGGAAGTCGGCTATGGGAATGGATCTGCTGGCTCCGACCGGCCCAAAGTTACAGAGCTCCGGCTACAGGGGATAAATTCGACCCGCGGATCAGCGCAGAAGTCCCGATGAGGTAGAAATCAGTCGCTTTACCAAGTGCCACATTTTCTGGGGGACTTACGGAAGGCGGGATTGCAAGTGCGCTCTCGTACTTTTGTTGCTGGTTCTGGATGCCGGAAAATAGGTTTAATTTTTTAGTTTAGAGATACAACACGGAAACAGGCCCTTCGGCCCACCGAGTCCGCACCGACTCGTGATCCCCGCACATTAACACTATCTACTCACATTAGGGGCAATTTAAATTTATACCAAGCTAATTAACCTACAAACCTGTACGTCTTTGGACCATTATACCATTGAATCATTGATCAAACAGGAGACAAGTTTCAATTGGGCTGCAAGGCTTATCTGTGGAGAGTAGATCTCTCCAAAGCAAAATACTGCAAACGCTGGAAAATTTAAATAGAATAGAAAATGCTGAAGATGTTGGACAGGTCAGGCAACATGTGTGCAGAAAGAAACCGAGTTAGCATTTTTGGTTTTTGGTGACCATTCTAATGTAAGGTCATCAAACTGAAATATTAACTCTTTCTCTCTCCACAGAATAACACTCCCATTGATAGAAATCACGTGATATCTGCTTCAGTTCCACCAGCCGTTGGTGGATTATATATGTATTGCAGGATTTTTACTGAACTGCAAATAAAAAAGGACATGTGGCAGTAAAGTACCATTGAACCATTGGAGGACCCTTCAAACGCCCATTGCCAAATCTGCTGCCCGTATTCCTTGACGATTAATTGAATGGATTTAACAGTAGACTGAGTGCGTACATTTTGTGGATGGTATGAGCCGCGGCCACTGTGCACTGCTGGTGGAGACAATGATTACTTAGATCGGCTGATGGTGTACTAATCAAGCCGATTGCTGTCGAAGATAGAATATAGAACAGTACAGCACAAGAACAGGCCCTTCGGCCCACATTGTCTGTGCCGAACATGACGCCAAAACCATCTCTTAACTGCCTGCACAATCCATATCCTTCCATTCCCTGCATATCCATATGCCTATCCAAAAGTTTCTTAAATGCCACTATCGTATGCTCACCCACCCCGGCCAACATGTTACAGGTATTCACCACTTACAGTACAAAAAAGTTGCCCCAGACATCTTTACATTTTTCTCCTCTCTCCTTAACGCTGTGTCCTATAGCATTTGATTTTTCCATCCTGGGAAAATGGTGCGACTATCCACCCTATCTATAATTAATTTTCATCTCATAATTTTATATAGTTCTATCAGGTCTCCCACAACCTCTGATGTGCCGGAAAAAACAATCCAAGTTTGTACAACCTCCACTGCTCTGCCCTTACACATCACCTTCATCACTTCCTCAAAAAATTCAACCGTTGGTAATGCACGGTCTGCTGTGTACAAAGCCATGCTAACTGTCCATAATTAACCTATTCTCTTCCAAATGGGAGTAAATCCAATCCCAAACAATACTCTCCAATAGCTTCCCGACCACTGATTTGAGGCTCACTTCCCTTCCTAGGTAAAGGGACAACAACAGCTACTCTCCAGTCCTCCTGGACCTTGCCTATAGCTAGAGAAGACACAAAGATCTTTGTCAAGGCTCCCGCAATCTCCTCTCTTACCTCCCTCTATAACCTGGGATAGATTCCATTAGGTCCTCGGGATTTATCAACCTTAATGCTCTTCAAGAGCCTCAACATCACCTTCTTAATCTCAAACTGTCTTTATACCTACATTTGTTTCTAATGTAGGTTTAAATGCTAGATTGTATTGAACTTCTTCAGAGTTGTGTTGCTGCACTCAAAGTGTTCCATCACATTCCTAACTTGTGGTTTATAGATGAAGGACAGGCTCCGAAATATCAAGAGGTGATGACTCCCACAGGATACCTAGCTTCTAATCTGTTCTTGCAACCATAGTAATTATCTGATAGATCCAGCTGAGTTTCTGACTCTCCAAGTTGATGGGTGGGTAGACAGGGATTAACTATTTAGTTTAGAGATACAGTGCGGAAACAGGCTCTTCGGCCCACCGAGTCCACACCGACCAGAGATCTCTGCACATTAACACTATCCTACACACACTAGGGACAATTTACATTTATACCAAGCCAATTAACCTACAAACCTGTACATCTTTGGAGTGTGGGAGGAAACAGAAGATCTCAGAGAAACCCCATGCGGTCACGGGGAGAATATACAAACTCCACACAGGTGGCATCCGTTGTCGGGATCGAACCCGGATCTCTGTGCCCATTAGGCAGCAACTCTACCGCTGCGCCGCCGTGCCTGAAGTCAATTGAACATCGAGTTGGAGATGGCCATTGTCTTGGATTTTTGTAATGTGAATGTTACTTGTTTTGATGATTCCAGGCCTCACTTTTGCCCAGGCCATGCTGTGTATGGATGTTTATGAATCCATTCACAAATGATCAAAAAGGCCTGGGAATTTACAATGGAAAATTAAAACAAGACTGAAAAATTACACTTTTCAAAATGTTTATAAAAGAATTAGAACACTAAAAGAAGCTCTTGCACACTTAATAAAGATTATAAGAATTTCAAATAATTGGGCTTGGCCTAACCTGGCACATGTTCTGAGTCGCGAGCCTGTGGACATTTGATCTGTTCCATTGGACTTCCAATAGGAAGACTAGCAGAGTAATGCGGGCAACCTGCAGCACAAGCAGAGATGAAAGGTATCACTGCTCGCTTCAGCGTTTGCCAGCATCACATTTCTACAAGGTAGTCAGTAGGTCAACAGAAGACCTAACCATCAGGTAGACAATCTGTCTAAATCTCTCTACAACAGGCAACCAAGGCAGAGCTTACAAACACTGGTTAAACTCCTCTGCCTCTCTACCTTTGTAATGTCCTTTACATTTTTCTTTAAAAATTTCAATTTGACCAAATTCTTGATTGCTCACAATGTTTCTTCTATGGTTTGACCTCAAATTTTATTTGATGATTTTTCTGGTGAAATGGCTTTGTGATGTTTATTGATTTTAAAAACAGTGTGAAAGAACAAGCAGTATTAATCATAATAATTGCAATACAAGACCCGCTAATCAAACCATGTGGTGTTACTATGCTCTGGACAACAGAAAATGATTAACTGCTCTGATATTTCTGGGAAAGACAGATTGGTAATTCGCAACACAAATTACTGATGTGATCTCTGTCATTCTCGGAACTCTCAGACTAGTTAATCACTTTTCTGTTGTCCAGAATACTGTAACACTGTATGCCTTTATTTCAAGAAATACTGGAAGACTGTGTTCCGATGAGGAGAGTGGTCTCAATTACAGAAGCAATAGAAAGTCTCTCAGTGCTACCACAGAGCTTCAAAGAAGTGAATTTACGGATAGTTGTTGGCTGTTGTCTAAAGCACGTAACTCCACATAGCTCAATTAGCAGGTCTTGCATTACTGACTAATACTTCTTGTGCTTTTACACTGTCTTTAATATCAATGAACATCAAAGCTCCTAAGGATCCTATTCCACCCTTCCACGTTTCTCTCGCCTTCACTCTCAAACTCTTCTAACTGCTAGCTGCTTTACTTCCCTTGGGAAATTCTTTTTCTCTTCTTCTCTTCTGATTCCTGTTCTGTAGCATTTGAGGCGGCTGATGAGGCCAATGTGGGACAACAATGTACAAAAGTACACCAGAGGACAAGGCCCTCCGTCCCACATTTGCTCCAACCTCATGCCAATGTAAATAATCCCATTTGCCTTCTCATGGTCTATATTCATTGCCTGTTCACGTACCTGCCTTTTAAATAAAGTAATAGCATTATACAGCACTGAAACAAGCCCTTGGGCCCAACTCATCCATGCCATCCAATATATCCCATCTAAGGTGGTCCCATCGCCCGTATTTGACCCATATCTCTCTAAATCCTTCCTTTCCATGCACCTGGCCAAATGTCTTTTAAATGTTGTTATTGTACCGGCCTCAACTACATCCTCTAGCAATTCGTTCCATATACCCACCACCCTCTGTGTGATAAAGCTGCCTCTCAGGTTCCTATTACATCTTAAACCTATGCCCTCTAGTGCTTGATTTGCCAACCCTTGGAAAAATATTCTGTGCATTCACCCTAACTATTCCCTCATGATTTTATACAACTTTATAAGATCACTCCTTAGCATCCTGCGCTCCAAGCAATAAAGTCCTAGCCTGCCCCACCTCTTCTTATAGCTCAGGTCATCAATTCTTGGTAACATTCTTGTAAATATTCCCTGCACTCTTTCCAGCTTATTAGCATCGTTCCTATAGCAAGGTCACCAAAACCGAAAACAAGACTCCATTACTCTTTAAATCCCCTGACCTCTCTCATGCTGAATCCTCCCCATCTCTGAATTGCTTTTCAATATCCATCTCCCTCAGACCAAACTCCTACTAACCTTTATACAACTTTTACTTTCTCTTGAACCCTGCCACTTGGCCATTTCTTTCCTGCAATGTACTGGGCATGCATCCCCTTCTCTTTTTTCTGGCCCTACGTTCTCTTGCATTCTGCACTCTGTATCTACTCCTTTGCTCGGTCTATTTTACGGGTTTGAACTGATTGTATCGATGTATGATTGATCTGATCTGTTTGGATAGAATGCAAAACAAAGCTTTTCACTCTGCCTTGGTACATGTGACAATAATAAACCTAAACCTAAACTATACTCAGTCTCCTTTGTGACACCATCAAATCTCAGTGCCCATGATTGCAAATGGCCATCTGGAGCCTACTCTGACAGGCTTATATGCTGCAGCTAAAACAGAAACCTTTTGAGAAGAGCAAAAAGAGGAAGCAGGTAAAGAAAGTGATTTCCAGTGATCTAGAAAATTATAGCCTTCGACAAAAGCTCATTTGTTTTCTGCAAGAACTGAATTACTGAATTTAGATTGCTTTGAAGGAGTGCATCCATCAAATTTAAAAAATGTTATACATTGGTGAAGAAGGTTCCTGATATGTCACGACTTGTACCAAAGATTATCATCAATGTTTATCTGGTATCACGATGTTACTAAAGTAAAGCAGGATGTGAATTACTGAACTGAAACATTTGATAATAAACAAAAGGGCACTATGACTTTTTGGCATTTCAATTTCTGATATATTAATGCACTGCCATCATCCTATGCTAACAATCAGAAGGAAAACCTTTGGAAAAAAACTTAACATGCTGGAAACAGCAACCCATCAGTATTTTGAATGAGATGTTTTTTGTATTGTATTGTACATTAATAGTATCTAGTATCGGTATTAGACTCTGTGAAGTTGGACTGAAAAACATATCTTGGTCTGGATGGTAATTACTCTTGTGACATACTTTACATAAAATTAAACACTATGGCTTTGTTGCAGTTTGTTCAGTATCAGGCCAGGAATCTAATAAACTCGGTTTAGGTTTAGGTTTATTATTGTCACGTGTACCCAGGTAAAGTGAAAAATTTGGTTTTGCATCCTATCCATTAAAATTTGATAATACTACACATATATCCAATCAAGCCAAACTTAAGTATGATAGTTAGAGCAAAGGAAAAGATGCAGAGTGCAGAATATAGTTCTCACCATTGTAGTGCACCAGTTGCAGTTCCAGTTCCACAGACAAAGTTCAATGTCCGCAATGAGATAGATGAGAATTGGACAGTGTCCTAGCTTATGGAAGGACCATTCAGAAGCCTGATAACAGAGCAGAAGAAGCTCTTCCTGAGTATGGTGGTGCACACTTTCAAGCTTCTGTATCTTCTGCCTGATGGGATCAGAGAGAACAAGGAATGACTGGGGTGGGACACGTTTTTCATTATGTTGGCTGCTTTTCCAAGGTAGCGTGAAGTGTAGATGGAATCAAAGCTGAGGTATCTGGTCTGTATAATGGACCGGGCTCCATTCACAACTCTCTTCAATTTCTTGCAGTCTTGGAAAGACCTGTTCCCAAACCAAGCAATGATGCAGACTAATGGGCTTGTCCCACATAGGTGACTTTTTAGGCGACTGCAGGAGACTATGCAGTCGCCACACGGTCGCCACATGTTCGCGGGTGGTTGCCGGGGAGTCGCCTTCATGGTCGTGAGGAGCTCCCGCATTTTGGGAACTGGTCGCGGCCTCATTTTGGTCGCCGTGAATTTTTCAACATGTTGAAAAATTAGCGGTGACTAGAATGAAGCCGCCATGGAGAATAGCGAGAATTCTCGAGTCATAGGTGGGTCGCCAGGAGGTCCTAATGGGTTGCCAGGAGATCGAAGGTTCTCAGAGGTTCTCGTAGGTTGTAGGCGGTGCTGACCGGTGAATTTCACTGGCTCATTGGGAAAAAAATAAGGTAAGCAGTAGTTTTCAGAACCAAGGATAACCGACAATGTTAAATGTCTGCTGAGCTTTACAGCCGTGTATCTCTGGCTTCTTAAAAGTTGTCTCCACTCCTTCTCTCCCCTCCCCCCCCCCTGCCCCCCTCTTTTAAAGGACTTGCCGTGCACTGTCCCTTTAGCAGTCTTTTTACAGCGCCAACCTTCCTGTTCATCACAGTGTGTGTCTATATCACCTTGGCTTTGCACCATGTGAATTTTTTAGACAGCGCTCCCCCTGCTTGCCCTGTCCTCACCTGCATAATGGGCTGGTGAAGGAAGTGCCGGCAACGTGACAGTCGCCAGCAGTCCGCTGAAAAATTGTCTAAGTGGGACAGTCCCATGACCATATTTTTTCTATGGTGCATCTGCAGTGGTTTGTAAGAGTTATTGGAGATATGCCAAATGTCCTCAGTCTCCTTAGGAAGTAAAGGCGTTGGTGTGCCTTCTTGGCTGTCACTTGGATGTGGTTGGTTTATAACAGATTGTTGGTAATATTCACGCCAAGGAACGAAGCTCTCAACCATTTCCACTTTGGCACCATTCATACTGTACTCCACCATGCTTCCTTTAGTCAAATGACTAAAAACTTGAACAGATGCCAATTACGAAGGTCACTTCAGATAAGAATAAAACGGTTTCATCCTTTACCCCTGCCTAAAGCTGGATTTAAGTTCTTTGTACATGTAATTAGGATATGTACGTCCCATTTCACACTTATTCTCCAAATGTGGCTTACCATGAGGCAGCGAATGCCAGTTGCATTCTGGAAATCAGGGTTAGGTTTTGCCTGTCAGGAATATTCAATTTAACAAAGTATGCATCCCAAAGATTCAGGAGTGTTCTTCATAATAATTCATAGAAGGAACCTGTTGCCACTGCAGTTCATTCCCATTGCTGCCTCTCCCATCTCCAAAATTTGGAACCCACTATGGTACCTATAATTCCATGCAGTGCTGGAGGCAGGCCAGTCTTGTACTTTTTTTCATCAGTGATCCGTTTTGATTCCATATGTCCATTGAAATGATGCCTGAGCCCCTAAGTCAGTGCAATAATGGGCAACACAATGCAGGCTTCAGAAGATAATTCTACTCAATGTGTGCAAGTGTTTTTCTCCAAGCATCTTTGCAGGTTGGTTTCGGTTGAAGAATCGGTGTAGCACTGAGCAAATCCATCCACTTGAAAACTTCCAAATAACTCTGTATCTATGTATTTTTGGTAATCCATATTACTAAAAGTCTGATCTTGACCACTTCCTGTTGTTCTGTAAATTGATTTTAGAAAAAACGCTGCCACTTACGGCTGTGATTTTTGGCCATCTTACTCAGAGTCCGCCTGGCACCACACAAAGCTGTGAGACTTTGGTTTGGAAATGCTAAAGCTGTGTTGCCTAATTAAAGTTGCCTTGCCTAATTATAGTTGCCTTGCCTAATTAAAGTTACCTTGCCTAATTAAAGTTGCCTTGCCTTCTATATAATTAAAAGTCTAATCTTGACCACTTCCTGTTTACGCTTTATATTGATTTTAGACATAACGCTACCAAGTACGGCTGTGATTTTTGACCATCTTACTCAGTCGGCCTCCACAAATCAGGTGCCGAGGATTTTTCCCATCAATAAAAAATATAAGTTATTAGTGTTTAAAAAATGTTGAGATTCTCTCTCCTGTCAATCACGCCATGAAGGCCACACCCCTTCTGGTGGGAGGGGGAGGGACTATAATACCCAGAAATGTGGGCGTGGCTCAGTCTCTGCAAGATGGAGGAGGGAGAGGTCACGACTCGCTGTCTTCAGTGGCCTAGCACCCTGCTTGAAATGGTATGAAACTGCACTTGAATTTGGTGGCCTTGCACCCTGCTTGAAGTGGTAAGAAACTGCACTTGAATTTGGTGGCCTGGCACCCTGCATGAAATGGAATTTCAAGGAATAGCCGTGAGTCAACTGCCAGCCCACCAGCCATGAGTGAGTGAGCTGCCAGCACAACACGCTTGAGTGACTGAGTGACAATCCATTCAGCCCACAATGTCCATACTAGCCCTCTGCAAACCAGTCCCTTCAGCCCACAACCCATACTAGTGCTCCAGAAAGCCCCCCGCCCCCCACTGGCCACCAATATTGGAATTGGTGGAGAGGTGGAATATTGCGTTTGGGGGCCAGCCCTCCCGTGTGATGCTGGGACCCAACGGGTCCCACTTAGTCTAGTGAAAGATAAATATTTTCAGTTTTACAATTACTGTTGACTACAGAGATATTACATTGAATTTAATTGTTAAAATAGTAATTCATAGCAACAAAATTAAATATTTGGAACTAACAACACTGGTTAAAAAGTAAAAATGGCACAACTTCTGAAATTAACTACATTTGAAATTACAATTTTCCAAAAGTGGTAGCAGTGGTGTATATTTCCAAATGATACACTTTATTGACTGCCTTCAGACAGTAATATAGTAGAGTATAACTTCATTAAAATATATATAAACATAAAAATGGAAAAGGCCTACAGTTCGAAAATCCTTGCCTCTGTTTTACTAAATTTATGCTCCCAGCAATTATCTTTTCACAGTCTCAATCTCTTCAGAAATGCATCTTTGGCTTTCGAAAGTACTTAGTTTAGTTTAGTTTAGAGATACCGTGTGGAAACAGGCCCTTCGGCCCACCAAGTCCACGGCGACCATTAACACTATCCTACATGCACCAGGAACAATTTTACACTTATACCAAGCCAATTAACCTACAAACCTGTACGTCTTTGGAGTGTGGGAGGAAACCGAAGATCTCGGAGAAAACTCACGCAGGTCACGGGGAGAACGTACAAACTCCGTACAGATAGCGTCCATAGTCAGGATCGAACCCGGGTCTCCAGCGTTGCAAATGCTGTAAGGCAGCAACTCTACTGCTGCGCCACCGTGCCACCCTCTTATACTCTTTGCATTAATTACTTGCTGTTGTAGGTTAAATATATTATGTAAAAAAAGTTGTTTTGCCAAATATCATTTCTTATTCCAACTTTTGGCAGTTTATTATTTTGACCTTTCAACAGAGTGATTAATTTAACCAATTTAACCGCTGTCAGCAGTAAATTTGAGCATGTTATTCTGAAAATACCAGCATGTAAATCAAGCATTGGTATTAAAAGAACAAACATGTTATTTCAAAAAATGCATAAATCAAACACGCTTAAAACACAAGGTGTGTGGACTTCTCTGGAGTTTCGTTGAACTTCTCAGGTTATGAAACATCAATACTTCTTTTGTGGATACTGTCGTCGCTCTTATATTGAACAGCTATTCAAATCCATGTTTAAAATGCCATGGTTCACTTATCAGGATTTATATCTCAACAGAAAGTTATTGTTGCACCCAAATGTGCATAATTTCAGAAACAAGCAATGTTGTGTTTTCACTATACATATAATGATTAGTCAGAATAAGAAATCAAATAAAAAATTTAAGAGGCCATTATTCAAGATAATCATTTTTGTGGAAAATGAAACTACATTTTTAGTGCCTTAGAATTAGTTTCATCTTGATTTTGAAAATTGTACCATGGCTGTTAATTTTATTCCAGAGTGGTGAATAGAACTGCTCTTGTCCATAGATATTATTTGGCCATGTAACAATTCTTATATTCTTGCAGCAAATATGGGTGAGTTGACAAGCAACACGTCATACACAAGCAAAATGGGTACTGCACAGTGACTATCCTCAGTAGAAAGCTTCCCCTCATTTCATTTTATCCACCAACAGTCAGCCACAAGATTGGTAGTTCACATTACTAATGTTGCCGTAACAAAGAATAATTGCACAGGTAGAAGTGAAGGAGACAGACATTGGGATTTTACAAAGGGAGTAAAGGAATCAAATCAATACAGTGTCATAAAATATAAAAACTCATCATCATCTGAAGAACAAGATACAAGATACAAGATACATTTATTTGTCACATGTGAAATGTGATCACCATACAGCCATACAATAAAATAAAGAACACAACACACGATAGAGTCCAACATAAAACATCCCCACACAGCAGAATCAAAAGTTTCCCACTGTGAGGGAAGGCCCCAAAGTCAGTCATCTTCCTCTGATGTTCACCCGTTGTCGGGGCCTCCGGAGCCCTCCGCAGTCGCCGCTACGGGCAGCCCGCCGCTCAGGCCCACTCGCTGGGATGTAGGCACTCCGACGTCGGAACGGGAGGCCAACCTCAGCGGCTTGGACCTCCAAATGGGGACACCGGAGTCCATAGCTCCCGGCGTCCTAAGGCCGCGCCGGGCGGAGATTCAACGCTGGCAGCCCTCGGCAAAGGGCCCCAGGGACTCCACATTGTCGGTCAGCGCTGCCCGCACTGGCAGCTCCGTGAACACAGCCCCGCAATGTTAGAGCAGCGGGCCCAACGCTCCGGAGCTTCAAACGGCGATCCAGGAAGGCATCGCCCGCTCCACGGTGAATCCAGCACCGCGCCGCCGCTGCCGAAGCTCTGGTCCGGTCTCCGGTCTCCGGTAGGAAAGGCCGCTTGGATCGCGGGGAGGGGGGCGAGAACACGACTCGGAGAAATAGTCGCATCCTCGCCAGGAAGCGACTGGGAAGCGGTTTCCCCCTTACCCCTCCCCCTCCCACACATAGAAAAACTAAAGAATCCCCACACAAAACTATTTAGACAAACTAAAATTTAAAAAGATAGAAAAAACGGACAGGCTGTAGGCAGAGGCGCCTTCAATGCAGTGCCCCTAGTGAACTATGGGTCTCAACCCGAAATATCACCTATTCCTTTTCTCCAGAGGTGCTGCCTGACATGCTGAGTTACTCCAGCATTTTGTGTCCATCATCTCCTTCAAATTCAGTTATAGCAGAGATTATTGAACGTTGACTAATTCTTCAAAATTACCATTTACTCAATTGTACAGGATAACGCTTGCAGGTTTCTGCACAAACATGTATCACAGAAAAATAACTTCTGCTGTTGTTAAATTATTACTGACATTCCAAGGTTGATAAGATTTATATCTTTGAAAACTAGTTATCCATTATCTATCATATCTATCTATCTATCTATATACTATTAAAACTCTGTGTGTGTGTGTGTGTATGTGGGTGTGTGTGTGTGTTTGTGGGTGTCAGATTTGGCTTTGATTCCTTGCTCCGCCAAAACCACATGCGAAAACTCTGTGATTTTTTCCATTTCGCTAGACATTACACTTTTACATACCCTAACACACCCCTTATTAGATTTAGACATTTTTATGTACACATTTTTTAATAAAATCCATCCCCCCCCCCCACTCACTCATTATGTCGCCTCCTGCTGGCCAGCCACCATAACGGCTGCTGCCGCCCGGCTCTGCTCCAAAAACGCCGACATTTTTATTCTTGTCGCTTGCGATTTTCGCAGCTGCCGCCCGGCTCTCCTCCACTACCCCCCCCCCCCCCCCATCTCCCCCGGGGCCGGCTCTCTCACACTGGCT